>CM070720.1:4919657-5371177 GCA_036346275.1 Otatea glauca | reverse complement strand
ATACGATGCAGACTATTGTAGGATCGACTACGGTCCGTCTTGGGACATATCAAGGTTTTCTTGTCTCATGGCCAAGTGATACCCATATCCTTAGGACACGGCCTAGGCTCGACTTAGGCGTATCATGCTTACGTGGCTCTTGGCGAGTGATACCCATATCCGATCGGGTGTAGGATCTGACTTTGGTCCAAATTGGGACGTATCAAGGTTCCATCGGGTTGTATCCGTGCTCGTTTATTACGACGCACAGCTTTCTGACCCTCATGGGGCATACCATTGGATTTGTGCCCGTTCAGGCTCGACCTGTGATATATGATTTCGTCATGCGGTAACCACCTAACGACCCATCGTGGGGCATATCACGAGAAGTTATATTTTCTATCCAAGTTGGAGAGTACCCACGTCCCGCTTAACAGGTAAGTGGCAAAAACATCCCATCGTGGGGAGCGACGTGTCCCAAACATGACTTGGTCAAGCCGCGCCTGCCTCTGTGAGTCATAACGTCTGTCCTGCAAATCATTTTTGGGGAATTCAGAGGGACAAGACATTTCGTAATCCTTTTTTCCCGCTGGTTCAGCGAAAACCTGATTTTCCCCCCTTTTAAAGGTCAAACCAGACGCTGCCTGACGGTTCATCCCTTTAGCACGCATTCCTGCTCTTTTCTGCTTCCCTGTTTCTCCAACATCTCCGCAACTAGGGTTCCTCGCATTTTTTGCGCCGCCGTAGATCTTTCTTTCAAAGATGTCTTCCCCTTCTTCCTCGCCGCCTTTGCCCCAGGATTGGACGACTTCGACCACAACGGAGGAGAAACTGCAGTCTATGGCAGATGATGGGGTTCTCCCCGACTTGGCCTTGGTCTCCGCCCGGCCGACTGCCGGTGAGTACTTCCCCACTCCTAGCCCTGAAGAGGTAGTGGTCTTTAAATCTTTCTTCCAGTGTGGGCTAGGCCTTCCTGCCTGCGCTTTCCTTCACGGCCTCCTCTTATTCTATGAGATTGAGTTGGTGAACTTGAATCCCAATTCAATCCTGCAGATTTCCCTTTTCGTTCATTTCTGTGAGGCCTTCCTAGGCATTAGCCCCCATTTGGATCTCTTTCGCCATTTTTACCTCTTGAAACCTTACCCCTCCAAGAGCGACCCCAAGGTCGTTGGGGGAGCCAGATTCCAGCTGCGTGAGGGGTTGAAGAAAAATTACGTCGCAATTCCTTTCAAAACCTCCAACAAGGGTTGGCATCATGAGTGGTTCTATTGCGCCAACCCCAATCCTGCTCTTCCTTCCTTTGGCGGGCGCTGTCCTAAGGCACCTCTTTCTTGGATATGCACCCCCAACTCTGCCAACATGGATTAGGTGCATGACCTTCTAGCACTGATTGAAAAGCTGAAGGAAGGCTGTCTCACGGGGGTAGGTCTGGCTCTGCACTTTGTTGCTCGCCGGACATGACCCAAAGAGCGAAGTTCACACAGGATTCGCACGAAGGAAAGATGACCCGACCCGGGAACGGCCCGATGAGCTGTCTAGGGAGCAAATATTCGCTCGGGTCGGCGAATTTTTCATCCCGAGCGTCGACATGCCCTCTGCAAGATGCCCGAAGTCTTTCACCGCTTCACGCCCCCCCTGAGGTGAGCTAATTTGAGAGATTTTTATCTGTCTCTGAGTGTCTTTTAACCCTTAGTCTTCCTTCACAGGACCGCGTTGCCTTCTTAAGTGATGCGCCTCTTCCAGAGATGCCCGTTCACGTGGGTGGTCGTACGAAGCTGCGAGCGAGCTCTCCTGAGGGAATCCTGCTGCCAAAAAGGGAAAAAGGCAGCGACCAAAGACCCCGTGAAGCCCCGGCCCCCGGCTGGCGGTCCCAACATCCGGGACCCTTCGATGCGAGCCCCAGCTCCTTCGGCTTCCCCCCCCCGCAAGCCTACGGCTCTGCCGAGTCCATCGCAAAAGGACTCAAGCGTTCGGGAGGAGCCTCGGGTGCCGAGTGGTCCTTCTGGGAGCGGCCTGGCTGCTCGAAAGAAGCCTCCGATGAAAATGAGGAAGTCCGACAGGTTGGTTACCCAGTCACTTTTATTCGACTCGTTCCGGTAGCTCACTAACAGTTCTTCTCGTAGGGATCCTTCTCTTGATATTCCCGTCGGGTTGGCGTCTGGGGCCCCCGTGGAGGTCGAAACTCCGGGGGTTTGCGCTTCTGGCATGGAGGCCACGTCTGGGGACACCGAAGTGCCCCCGGGCCATTGGCGCCGTCTCCGATTCCTCCAGCCTCGGAATTGAACCCTGCTGCTCCGGAGCCGATTTCCTGACAGTCCCCCGAGATCGAGGAGATCCTCCGAGTTTCGCCGAACCCCGCTCGCCCCCGGCTCATAATGCAAGCTGCGTGGGTTGATGAGGAGGAAGGCGTGAGGCTCTTGGATGATCCGGAGGAGGAGGAGAAGGAGATGAATAGCTTTTACGATCACGCTGCGGCTTGCGAAGGCCCGTAAGCACTCCTCTACACTTCTTTGTCTTTCCCTTGACCATTCCCCGTGTATTTATTTTTTCCTGTGATGATTACAGAAAATGGGGGAGCACTTTGAAAAGAAAGCTGAATACTTCCGGAAGATGATCCCTGAAATCCGGACGCGCCAGGAATATTTGGCTGAATTGGAGCACATCAAGGCTGGCCATGCGGCTAAGCTGCGATCTCTTCGGTCCGAGGTCGATGCGTCGTGAGAGGAGCAGAAGGCTTTGCGCCAGGAGAAACTGGACGTCGTTGGCTCCCTCCGAGGTAGCTATTCCCGGGGCCACTTCGCGTTTCTATCTAATCATCCGGCTTCTTGATCCTCTTTTATTCATATCAGCTCGGGATTCTGCCGTCGTGAGGCTCCAAGGGCAGCTCAAAGCCACGGAGGACTCCAGAACGAAATTGGAGAAGGAGGTTGAAGGTAATTCTGGCGACTTGGCCTTAACCTGTCTTCATTGTCGCTTTTCTAATGTTTTGTTCAGCAGACTATAAGTTCAAAATGCGGGCGCAGTACGCCGTCTTCAATGAGAGGGTCGAAGCCCTCGAGGCGTCTTGTGCTAAGCTTCAGGATGCCTCCGAGTCGTTGCTGAGTTCGCTTCATCCCGGGGGCGAGAGGCCACTCAGCAGGGACCAGGTCATCTCTCGGCTGAAGGAAGCTTCCAAGACGCTCAAGAATCTCTTGAAGGAAATGGCGTCCAATGGTGCTATCCAGGCTTTGGCGATCACCAAGTCGCTTTATCCCCGAGTGGATCTTGAAGCCATTAAGGAAGGCTTCACCCGCAACGTAGATGAGGACCGAGCCGCCAAGCTCTGGGAGGAAGTCAAGGACACCTCTTTGTCCATTGTAGAGACTTTAGACCTGTAAATTGAATATATACAAAAGCGTTTCCCTATTTTTGTACGATTATTTTGGATGTGCATCTTTGTTTGGGTGGTTTCGACATATCGCGCCCGAGTAGTCCAGCCCCAAGCTCTGAGGCATGGTTTGTGACGCATGTCTCAGAGTCTTAAAATCGTAGGAGTGAAGCATTCGGACACATAGATATCGAAAAGATTATGTAAAGAATAACTTTGAATATCGATTCTTTCATTCATAAAGGAACAATTAAATTTACAAAGCTTAGGCGAAGAAACGACGTAGCTGTTCTTGTTCCAAGTGTTGCTGACTGCCGTGCCGTCTTCTCGCTTGAGCTTGTAAGCCCCAGGGCGTACCACCATGTCGACGATGTAAGGGCCTTCCCAGCTTGGGGAGAGCTTATGCTCACATTTCTGATTCTTTCTATGGACCAAATCTCCTTTGGAGAATGCGCGGCCCCTCACATTGCGACCGTGATAGCGCCGTAGGCCTTGGAGATATTTTGCCGATTGAATTGTTGCGACGTCCCTGGCTTCTTCCAGTCGGTCAAGGTCTTCTAGCCGGCTTTGCTCCGAGGCAACTTCTTCATAACTCCGGACCCGTGGGGATCCGAATTCTAACTCGGTGGGGAGGACCGCCTCCGAGCCATATACCAGGAAGAAAGTTGACTGCCCGGTTGCTCTGTTGGGGGTGGTTCGCAGCCCCCAGAGCACCGAAGGCAATTCTTTCACCCACCGAGAGGCGTACGGCTTTAGCCGATCGAAAATTCTTGCCTTCAGGCCCTGTAATACCATCCCGTTGGTACGCTCAACCTGTCCATTGCTCCGGGGGTGCACTACTGATGCAAAACAGATTTTTATTCTGAGTTCGTCGCACCAGTCTTGAAATACACCGCTCCTGAATTGGGTGCCGTTGTCTGTGATGATCCGGTTTGGGACACCGAATCTAACCACGGTTTCGTTGAAGAATTCTTTGGCTTTCGCCGCTGTAATTGCGGCGACCGGCTTGGCCTCCACCCACTTGGTGAATTTGTCTACGACCACAAAGAGATGAGTATTACCGCCTTGGGCCTTCTTCAAAGGTCCTACCATGTCGAGCCCCAGACCGCAAACGGCCTGGTTATGGGGATGGTCTGTAGCTCCTGTGCCGGTTTGTTCATCTGTCGTGCGAAGAACTAACATCCTTTGCATGTCCGGACGATGTCCTCCGTGTCGGTTACAGCAGTTGGCCAGAAAAATCCTTGACGGTAAGCCTTGCTAACTAGGGATGCGGACACCGCATGGTTCCCGCAGACTCCCGAGTGAATTTCCTTGAGAAGTTTTCTCCCTTCTTGTTTCGATATGCATCGTCGTAGTACTCCCGAGGAACTCTTGCGATAGAGTTCTTCCTTGATCACCACGTAGCTCTTGCTTCGCGCATTACTGCGTCGCTTGTACTCGGTCTTGGGTAACTCATCCTTCAAATATTCCGGATCTGGGGTTGTCCAATCAGGAGTGATGACTAGGACTTCGCTGCGCTCTTCTCATTTGGTGTATGCGCTTCGATCGAGTGCTGATCGTGGGCTTGTGAATTTCTTCGACGAATACTCCCGTCGGCACTATAGATCGGCAGGATCCCATCTTCGCTAGCTCGTCGGCCGCTTCATTGTCTCGACGGAGCACGTGATTAAGTTCCAAGCCGTCGAAGTTACCTTCCAGCTTGCATACTTCTTGGCAATAGGCTGCCATGTTGTCTTCAATGCTGGACCATTCTTTTTGCACTTGATTAACCAAGAGCATCGAATCTCCACGAACCACCAATCGTCGTATGCCAAGTGATATGGCGATACGGAACCCATGGATGAGTGCCTCGTACTCGGCGGTGTTGTTTGATGCGGGGAAAAGAATTTGAAGAATGTACCTTAATCGTTCCCCGCTTGGCGATATGAGCACTATACCAGCCCCCGCGCCGCTGAGCATGAGGGAACCATTGAAGTTCATGGTCCAATACTCGAGTTCCTTGATGACCGCTGGGTTTTGAAGTTCTGTCCACTTGGCGGTGAAGTCGGCGAGCGCTTGAGACTTAATAACGGTACGAGGCTTGAATAAGATATCAAAAGTTCCAAGCTCGACTGCCCACTTTGCAATTCTCTCGGTGGCCTCCTGATTGTGGAGAATATCGCCAATTGTGAAGGAGGTGACCACCGAAATCATATGTTCTTGGAAATAGTGCTTGAGCTTACGAGATGTGTGGAGTACCGCATATAGCAATTTTTGGACTTGCGGATACCACACCTTAGACTCGCTCAAGACCTCGCTGACGAAATAAACTAGATGCTAGACTTTCTGCACGTGGCCCTGCTCCTCCCTTTCTACGACGACCACAGCGCTGACTACATGAGTCTTTGCTGCGATGTATAGCAAGAGGGGTTCTTTTGGCATCGGTGAAACCAAGATCGGGGGCATCGTTAAGAAAATCTTCAAATCTTCGAACGCCCGCTGTGCCTCTGGAGTCCACTAGAATTTGTCCTGCTTTTTGAGGAGTTTGAAGAATGGCATACCTCGCATACCCAATCGGGAAATAAATCTGCTGAGTGCAGCCATGCATCCTGTGAGCTTCTGGACATCCTTCTGGCAAGTCGGCGGTTTCATATTTGATATAGCCCTGATCTTCTCTGGGTTGGCCTCAATGCCTCGTTGGGATACGATAAATCCGAGCAGTTTTCCCGAAGATACTCCAAAAACACACTTCTCGGGGTTAAGCTTCATGCTGAAAGCCCTTAAGCTCTCGAACGTCTCGGTTAGGTCGGTGATGAGGTCCTTCTTTTCCTGAGTTTTGACTACGACGTCGTCCACATATGCCTCCACATTACGTCCGAGTTGGTTGTGAAAGCACCGCTGAATCGCGTGTTGATACGTCGCTCCAGCATTTTTCAACCCGAATGCCATCGTAGTATAGCAAAAGGCCCCGAAGGGCGTGATGAACGAAGTCTTTATATGATCTTCCGCCTTTAGCCGAATCTGGTGGTACCCTAAGTAGGCATCAAGGAAACTCAGGATCTCACACCCGGCGGTTGAATCAACCACTTGGTCAATCCGAGGTAACCCGAAAGGATCCTTGGGACATGCTTTGTTGAGATCGGTACAGTCAACGCACATGCGCCAAGTTTTATTCTTCTTCTGAACAAGTACAGGATTTGCCAGCCAGTCTAGATGATACAATTATTTAATAAAGCCTGCGGCTAAAAGCTTGGTGATCTCATGTTTGATGGCGCTCCGGCGATCTGGAGCAAACCGCCGAAGCCTTTGCTTGACTGGTTTCACACTTTCGTTGACGTGCAAAGAATGCTCGATCACCTCCCTGGGAACACCCGGCATGTTGGATGGTTTCCATGCGAAGATATCTTAGTTAGCTTGGAGGAAGGTGCTGAGCTCGCTTTCCTATTTGTCCTCAAGCCCTGTCCCGATCAGAGTCATTTTTGACGAGTCGGACGGGTCGAGAATGATTCTTTTAGTTCCTTCACCAGGCTTCATCCCTGACGTGACCTGATTTTTGGACGAGATATCTCCCTCTTCCTGCATCGTGGTTGCTTCTGGTTGGATCTCCCTCCTCTCATCGGCTCCTTCCTGCAACTCGACGAGCTCATGGTTCTCTCGGTCGCACTCCAGGGACCGCTTGACGTCGCTGTGAATAGTGATGACGCTTCTTGTCCCTGGCATTTTCATCATTAAGTAGGTGTAGTGCGGGATGGCCATGAACCGAGCCAATCCGGGTCTTCCCAAGATGGCGTGATAGGCCGTCTCAAAATCCGCCACCTCAAAATTTATGTACTCGGTTCGATATTTGTCCTTGGTGCCGAAGGTGACGGGCAAGGAAACCTACCCGAGTGGAAGCGACGAGGCTCCAGGAATCACACCATGAAACGGCTGAGTGCTCGGCCTCAGCTCGGAGGTGGGAATGTTCATGTCGTTGAAAGTTTTGGAGAACCAGACGTTGAGTCCACCACTTCCTCCATCAATCAGGACCTTCTTGAGCCTCACGCTGCGTATAACAGGGTCGAGCACCAGAGGAAACTTACCCGGATGTAGAACCTGGTTGAGGTGATCCGTTATGTCGAAGGTGATTGGTACCTCGGACCACCTTAGATATCGGGGAGCCGCTGGTTCCACGGCATTGATCTCTCGAGTGGTAAGCTTTTGCTTCCACTTGGACTTGTATCCGGTGGAGCCCCCGTAAATGTAGTTCAACTCGTGCTCAGGCTCTTGAAAATCGTCTTCATCTGGAAGATCCTTCTTCTTGGACGTTTCATCCTTTGCTGGGGCCGGCTGCTAGTTGCTCTCCCGCGCAAAACGCTTCAAGGTGAAGTAGTCCTTGGCGGCGTGTTTTCCTTTTGGATGGAAAGGACAAATTGCTTCCATGACGGTGTTGTAATCAGGCCCTTCCCTTCGCATGGCTCGCGGCCGAACGCGCTCGGCCACTACAACTAATTCTTCGCTCTTCTGCTTCTTGTCTTTGTGCTTGGAGGACTCGGGTTTGTCGCCCTTGTTCTTCTGATGTGGGCGATCTTGCTGGCGCTCGGCCAGGGCATTTGAGGCCATGGCGTAGCGGTCGGCCAGTGCGAACATCTCCTTCACGGAGGTCAGGGGTTTCCTAGACATTTTCTTAATTAGACTAGGGTCACTTACTCCTTTTTGTAAGGCTGCCACCACCACGGCTTCAGATACGTCCCTGATGGTGTTCTTCTTCTGCATGAAATGCCGGATAAAACCCTCAGCGTCTCGTCCTTCTTCTGGTGCAACTGGTACAGGTCCCATGGAGTGCCAGGCCTCTCGTAGGTTCCCTGGAAGTTAGCAATGAATTGATCACAGAGATCGCTCCAGGAGTCCACCGAGTTGGCAGGGAGGCCCATGAGCCATGCTTGAGTTGAGGGGGTAAGGTTGACAGGCTGGTAATTCACCATCACATTCTGGTTGCCCCCGGCCGCTTTGACCGCTAGGGCGTATACCTGTAGCCAAGCTTCCGGATCTCGCTCACCGTCAAACTTGACAATGCCATTAGGGTTGAAACCTTCAGGCCATATCACTCGGCGCAGCCGAGGAGTGAATGCTCGAATCCCGTCGATGGATCTTTCTTCATGATGAGGGGGAGAGCGGCGCGGCGAGCCTCTAGCTCGGCGATGGTAGTCACTACGTCGGGGTAGAGTTCGGCGCGGCGAGTCCATGACTTGGTGACCGTCGTCGTCCTGGCCCCAGCGATGGCGGTCTCTATGGTCGTGATAAATCGCACCGCGATCGCCGCCGATCAAAGCGGTGCCAAACGCTGGTCGCCGCAACGCGCGCCGCTCTTCCTCGCCCCGCCCCGCCGTCGCGGAGATATCTTGGCGGAGGTCACGTTTGAGGGTGCGGCGTGCGTCTCCAACTGGTGGTGCGTGGCGCCGATCGCGTTGTTCCGACGGTTGCGATCGACCATCTGGCGACACGGGTTGCCGCATGGGAGCGTGAGTCGCGCTTCACCCATCGCTTTTCACGGTTCTCGCTGGATTGCGCCGCCGTCACCATGGCTTTGATCCGCCACGATCGGGCTGCCGGGCTATCCGAGGCAATCATTGGGTCCAGGTGTCGAGAAGCGTTTTGGAGGCGACGGTTATGCATCGGTGCAGCGAAGACGATTGGTCCCCAACCCGATCGCAGGATATCTTCGCGGACATTGCGGCCGCGCGATCGAAGAGACCGCGCTGACACATCCTTACCCTTACGAAGACGATCTTCTTCTGCAGCTTCCCTGTCTTCTTGTTGGAGATCGGTCCTCTGCTCCTTGATCGCGAAGACGCCACAAAAATCGCACCAGTTTTTCATCATGCCTTCTGGTTCCCTGGATAAGCCAGAGTGGCATACCTGAGATGGT
Source organism: Otatea glauca (assembly GCA_036346275.1). Lineage (NCBI taxonomy): Eukaryota > Viridiplantae > Streptophyta > Magnoliopsida > Poales > Poaceae > Otatea > Otatea glauca. The sequence continues at coordinate 5,361,947 of CM070720.1, read as the reverse complement.
TTGACCTGATCTTTGCTAGATTGGATCTGGTTTTGGACCAGGCAGACAAGCTCTCCGTGCATATCTGTGACGGAGTCCAGACTTCCGAAGCAGAAGGCTTGGCTGGAGACGAAGGTGGTGATGAACCCGCCGATTGCTACCATCGAGTCTATAGGAAAAGATTGAAGCGCTTCCCCTACCTGGCGCTCCAACTGTCGACTTTTGTAGTCGCCAATGAAATTATGGGGCAGGCGCTAGATCTCAAACTCGATGGTCACACAGGACAAGGGATTATACAGGTTCAGGCTCTCGTGGAGGAGATAATACCTAGTCCTCGTAATCGGGATTATATTGTTGTATCCGATCAGGTTTGCTCAAGGCGCAATGTGCTCTTGGCAATATGAGGTGTTCTATGCTCTAGGGCTTGATTGCTCAATGCTTGGATGATCTGATACCTATGTTGTTGCCCGCCCTCTCCCTTATATAGCGGGGGTGGGGCAGCTTACAGAGTCCTGACCGGTTAAGGGATTTCGATCGGTTACAAGATTCTAGTCGGTTACAGGATAGAGTTTACATCTTTATCTACCCTATTAACGACTCGGATTACAACCGTATCTATCATATCTAAATATAAGTTCAACTTCCTTTAGGATATGTCCCCCTGCGCAAGGCAACGGGGCTTGACGCGGGGACTATCTTCTGGGCCTCCCTCTTGGGCCTGTCATGAGGGTACCCGGGTTTTTATATTCCACATAGAAGCTTCCTCATTCTCAACTAAACCACAACGCAACATGCCAATTTACAATTCTTGATAATATTCCTCTACTGAACTTTTACCTAGGCGTAGGTGCTGCAATTCATTTATTAAATCTCTAGCATAGTATGAGGGAACAAATCTATGTCTCATAATCAGCTTTAATGCTTCCCAAGTGGTGGGTATATTATTTGGATGAACGTGGCAATGCTCTCTCCACCAAACAAAAGCAAAATCAAAGAATTCACTAGTGGCAGCCCTAACTCTTCTATCCTTAGGGAAATCATGGCATGCAAATTTTTGATCAACAAGTAATCCCAACAGAGGTAACCATCAGGATCATATTTACCTTCGAAAGGTGGCATATTGAATTTTACTTTAGAGAAAACGTCATCACGATCACATACCTCATGTCGCTGTGGATCACGTCGCATACCTTGCCGATTTAAGCATAGCCGACGATGGTCGCGGTCTTGGTGGAAATTGACGGTATGGTCATCCTCCAAATCAGTGGTATAGTCATTGTAGTTCTCACCGTCTTGTTCTTCCACCTCAACTCCCGAAGCTAGGGTAGGTTGCCGAGCAGAAGTGTTGGTGATGTGTGCTTGAGCAACCGAGGCAGTGCGGCCATGCTGGGAAGCCGGGACAGCAATGGGAACCCGTTGTGCACATAGTACACCATTGTTGTTGCTTAGGAGATGAGGCGGAGGAATGAAAGTTCCTAGGGCAGCAGCTGTAAGCACATCAAGTCTAGACAAAATAGTGGCAAGGTTAGTATTAGCAACTCCCTGTGCGGTCTGAATGGACCGGAGACGGTCTTCTTGCAGCGACATACGCTCATTAGTGAGTTGTACATCCTCAGTAAGGCCCTCGGTGATGGTCCTCGTCATCCTCTCAAAGTTAGCAACAATGCTCTTCATGCATGGAGAGTGATGCAGCGAACTCTCGTCACCTGACATGGTTAGTAGAAGATAAGAAACAAAATCACAAGTATAATGTTCCTATCACTACGTAGGATGTGGTGAAAAAGTCACTCAACTCTCAAGCTGGTACCAAAGCTCTTACGAGTTCTTACCGTGTAGCAGGGGTTGTCAGCCGTTGGCGGTGTCAAAAGATCTCCGAAGCTTGGATAAAGCGATCGCCAAGGGACCGAACAAACGCACGTTGTAGAATATGTAGAACTAGGTAGGCTTCAAAATGGTAGCAAGGATTAGCAACAATCAAATCACTAAATGCAAAGTGAAAATCCGTTCAAAGTACTAGTCAATGTTGCTGATCCTAGGCCAAACCGATGAAAAGCAAATTAATGTCAGCAAGTAGGGGGGCTACGACAGATAAAGGCAGCGATCTACGGAGAGTTTGATAGCTTGGATTGGCGAACCGTCTTTGGGGCAGTGACGTACAGAAAACTAAGAAACAACGACTAAAATTCCACCAAAACGGAGACAGTCGAAATTTTTCGAACTTCCAGGGGCATTTTGAGGCTCTAAACGATGTTTTTTGGGGTCGAAATTTTTTTAAAAATCCTCGGTAACAAAATTAGAGCTGGTTCGGTCATTTTTGGATGTACCTTTTTGTTTCGGTCTTTTTGAGTACTCGAATAGCCCAATCGGAGGTCGTATCCAAAGTTATGGCTGTTTTGGTGTAGTGCACCCGGAGAGGATTCCAAATTGACTACAAAAATGCTGAAACCGAGTCCAGAGAGGGATCTGGCTATTCCATCTGATAGGCAGGGCTTTCCTTATCTTCTCAAACCAAAACCAAATCCAGAGAGGGCTTTCCTTATCTCGTCAAACCGAAACCAAATCCAGAGAGGCTTTCCTTATCTCCTCAAACCGAAACTAAATCCAGAGAGGCTTTCCTTATCTCGTCAAACCGAAACCAAATGCAGAGAGGGCTTTCCTTATCTCGTCAAATCGAAACCAATCTGCTAGGATTTTTTCTCTGTTCTTCTTCTCTACTCCAAAATTTTTCTAATGGCAAGGTGGCGAAAACAAGGTGGATGTGGTTGTCTCGGCAGGAGTTGGATGGTGATTCCTTGCCGTGGCAGTTGGTGCAGCAGGAGGGGCGTTGCTTGCGGCAGGGCCGGTTTGAAGGAAGGTGATGAACCTGCTGCAGCAAGGTGGTGACAGCAAGGGCGACAACAAGATGCAATGACAAGATGAACTGTCCACCAATCTAAACTAAGACCAGCAACTCAACATGACGATGCAATCAAAAATTCACGATGCAAAATACTGACAAGAAAGATGAAAGGCCATGTGGAGGTCTATCCTTGATGTTGATGAGTAATTGACTATGTTTTAGCATGAAGTGCTTGAGTTTGAGTTTGATTTCAATTGGATATTCAAATTTGAAGCAATTTGAGTTAAGTCTACAGGAGCGCACTACCGACCTCCGGGAGCGGTAGTGCCAAGCGGCACTACCGGCCCAAAGGGGCGGTTGTTATTTACCAGAGAAGCATTTTCGAGGGTTCAGAGTGCGAGCGGCACTACCGGCCTCTGGGGAGTAGTTGTGCAGACAAAAGCGGCACTAATGGCCCAAGGAGCAGTAGTGACGGTCTTCAAGCTAATTTTTGGGATTTAAATTTAAAAAATTGTGGGCAATGCTATGTGATGTGCTTCCTTGTTTTTGATGGTTGTAGGATGTCGGATTTCGATCATGGTGAGGCGGAGGATGACCGGGACAAGGTGAGGTGCGTCGGAGGTCCAAACGATCGGGGACACCGAAAGATGATTGGAGACAGAGTTGTTGCAAGCAGTGAAGACAAGGAACGGACGAGATGCTAGCTAAGCGCTGCATGGATCAATGAGGGCCATTGGATCTTAGTCTAGTTGATAGGTTAGCGGGTCTAGCTAGTATGCTTTGAAAGCCATGCAAGAAAAACCATTTCCTTGTTGGATTTTGGGTTAGCCCTTGCATGGCTGTATGAGTGGTCCAATCCTAGCCCTTGATGGTGTGCCTTAGGGTTTAGGACTCATCCAAGGGTGGAGGATGACCCAAAAGTATAAATAGAGGGGTAGGAGTGCCTTCACCCTCTTGAAGGTTTTAGAGGTTTTGATGCTCCTTTGAGGTTTGCCCACTTTGTTGTGAGGCTTTGTAAACCTCCTTCCAGAAATAAAAAACCATTCCTCTCAATTCTAAATTTATTTTCCGCATTTACATTCCGCACATAAATTCAGTCTTTACATACTTTCAATTTAAATTTATGCAGTTTGGATTTGCCTCCCATCCTACATTTATGCAATTTTGATTTGCCTCCCCTCCTTCTACGTGCTTTTGGATCTTTTGCTAAGGATGTATGATTGATGGATGAGTCTTTTTTAGACCATATCCCAATCATCTAGTCAAGTCATGAATTCTTTCTCGAAAGAAACCGATTTTAATTCATTAGAGGATCAATCTTGGAAGAATGAGTTTTGGGGAGTTCTTGTCTTGAGTTATATCTTGCTATGACATATGGGAAGCCATCTAGGATCATCTCGATCATCAAGAACCCACGAGCTAGTTGAGAGCCAAGTTTTTGTTCTTGAGCCTGTTCTTGTGCACCCTTCTGTAAAATTGAAAAAGGTCAGAACTTTGATGTCGAATCTTGCAATCGAGGGTTGGAATAGGTTCCTGACATCCATAGGAAGGTTTCCACAAAGTTTCAATGAGTTTGCATCAGCGGATCAAAAGATTCATCAATTTTCTTCTTTGAAACCATGCTGAAATCACTGTTCATTCACCTATTTTGACTGTACCTATAGTACCAGCACTACCACTACAGTACCCCGGTAGTGTTGAGTTTGTGGTAGTGTCGGCCTCAGGATGAAAATTGTGAAAAATGATTTTTCTGCTTCCATTTGATTTCTAAGGCTTTTGGCTTGGTTTTTTTGGGGGATAAAATTTATTTTGGGATCATTCACACCCCTCTGATCGTCGTCTCGGTCATTCAACAACTTCGACAGATCTAAACATAGTCGTGTACTCACCTTGGGAGCTACCACAATCTCACCACTCTTAGAGCCACACACAATGGTGGTAGGATGTGCCCGAGCGTGCTCCAAGTAGTCAAATCCTAGACCCTAATTAAATCGTCTACTCTTAGATTGGTCTAGAATGAGATTGAGTTTCTTCTTGCCTCCTACAAACTTGTCAAGAGTTCTCATGAGATACTCACACTCCCGAGAGGAAAGAGACACATGAAGAACAGGGAATAGAAGAGGAAAAAGAACTATCAGCATGTGCATTTTTCACTCTTAGCACGGCTGCCTCAACTTTGAGGGCCTCTAGGAAACGCAAGGAGCATTTCTAATCCTAAGGGTCTGGGCCTCAAGCTTCTTGCTATGTTTGACTTGGATTTTATCCAAGTCCCTCTCAATCTTAGAATATCGCAACCAACTTTCTTGTTACTTAACTAGTAAGTTCTTAGCAAATTCAGCACAATCGACATTTAAGGATTCATTGTCAATTTTTAGTTTGCTACAGCCCTCACATGTGCTGACTGAGTCCTTAGAAGCATGCAATGCAAGTTCATTGTTTCTAGTAGATAGCTTCCTAAGGTGAGTGCTCATGGCATCAATTTAGCAAGCAATTTAGGGAAATTTTCACACGATGCGCTAGTGTGAGCATGAAGAAAACTAGCATCTACAGAAATAGCATCAATAGAACAAGTGCTAGCATTCTTTGACCTAAGACTCTTAAGCTCAGAAATTACACTATCATGCATAGTCCTTAGGTTCTCAAGCTCCACAAGCAAAGCATCACAAAGAGTACAGTCATCAGAGACTCGTGAGGGAGAAGATCTAAGAGAAGCTAACTCCCGTGTAAAGGTACCTACTTCCTTCTCTAGCTCCATACACCAAGCTCTAGCTCTAGCATAAAATTTTCCTAGCTTTTAGAAAGCTTCAGTGAGGTGGTCATAGGAGGGTACCATGTCCGAGTCGCTGTAGAGCTCGGAGTCACTGATGCCGTTGGCTTCCGCCATGAAGCACATCTCAGTGAAGTCGTCGCCGTCTTTCGTCTTCGCTTGCGGATCATCCTTACCCTCGTCGCTTCAGGTCTCAAGGTCAGAGAGGTTGATAACATCAAGTGCGGCGAGGACGCGGTGGAAGAGCTTCTTGTTCTTCGAGAAGTTGCGGTACTTCTTCTCACGCGCCGGGTCACGAGCTGGAGACTTCTTGTTGTGGTTCTTATCGATGTAGTCGTTCTTTGCCAAGTAACCAGAGTCGATCTTGCCCTTCTCCAGCTTGGGGCTGTTCACTCAAATGTGGTTCGGGTCACCACACTCGAAGCATGTGATCGTGCCACCTCTCTTTCTCTCTTTCTCACCCTCTTGTATGCATGAGAAAATTTACGACCTAGGAGAGCAAGCTCACTTTTTGGAAAATTTTCCAGCGGTTCATCGCTTAGCTCGCAAAGGGTTGAAAGAGAGAAACCAACGGAAGTGGATCTAATGAGATTGGTGACCAAGGCCATCGACTACGACTTTGTCTTATGAGAGACAACGTCGATATCATGAGTCTTGAGCCGGGAGTAAAGCCCGTCAAGAGTCTAGGTTGATAAGTCTGTAGTGTCCTTGATGGTGGTCACCTTCATCTCCCAAACTCAAAGATCGACTAAGGTCAAGCAATGTCAAGCGTTATCTGAGTCAGGGTATATGTAACCGACTGCTCGGAGGTCGCTCAAACTCTTTGGAAATCGACCAAAGCACTCGTCAACACTCTCACTAGCGTGTTTATCAAACTTGTTGTAATCACGCTTGAATTGCTCCTGTCTCACCGTCTTGATTTGGGTGGTGCCCTCATGGTAAGCATCGAGGGTCACCCAAATCTAATGAGAAGAACAAAGGTGAGAAATCCTATCGTGCTCACTGCGGTTTAGACCCTGTATGAGGATGTTCCTTGCCTTAGCTTTTATCTCAACGTCAGCCATATTGCCGGCCGTGATGTTTTCATCGGCAGGAACTCATATGGGAGTTTCACCTTCTGCCATACGAGGAAGCCCTGGGCAGCGATGTACGACTCCATTCTCGACTTTCAGAATGGAAAATCAACTCCAGAAAAGACAGGAGGCTTGGTAGTATATTTGTTCGTCGCCATGGCTCTTGAGACTGACCAAGATCTATGGAAGAGCAAAACTGGCTCTGATACCAATTGAAGGACCGAAATGGCGATCAGAGGGGGGTGAATGATCCCAAATTAAAATTTTCCACTCAAAATGATCCAATCAAGCCCACAAATAATTCAATAAAAAGGAGCAAATGAAATGGAGGAAGTTTTCCTACAAGTTCGGTATGACCTGGTTGAATCCGGTATGACCACACGAAAGGCGGTATGACCAGGCTCAAGAACAGCAGGAAGAACAAAGCCAAGAATAACACGAACTCAAAAGCTAATTTGAGGAATCTTTTGATTGGCTAGATAAAAACTCAAGAAACTTGGTAGATGTGATCCTAAGGATGTCAGGAACTTATTCCAATCTTCAATTGCAAGGATTGATGTCAAAGTTCTGACCTTTTTCACTTTGAAGGAAGGCACACCAAGTTTGAGAAAAACATGAGAACTTGAGCATGGACTTGCTCGTGGGGTTTTGATGATCCAGATGATCTTGGATAACCTCCCACACGTCACAGCAAGCAAGAACACAAGTCCAAAAACCCCACAAACACAATCTGGAAGAATGATTCACTTAAGCATACAATATCGGTTTCTTGCAAGAAGGAAAACAAGATTTGCCAAGATGATTGGGATATGGTATGAAGAAGACTCATCCATCAATCATATATCTTCAGCACAAGATCCACAAGCATTTAGAATGAGGGGAGGCAAATCCAAATGTGCAAGAAGCAAATTGCAAGAATGTAAATTGCGGAATTTAATTGCTGGATTTAAATGCGTAAAGTAAATTCAATTATAAGAGAAAATAATTTGCATTTCTAGAAGGGAGGTTTACAAAGCCTCACAACAAAGTGGGCAAAAAGCTCAAAGGAGCCAAAACCTCTGAAACCTTCAAGCGGAGGAAGGCTACCCCTCCCCCTCTATTTATACTACTCTTGAGTCATCCTCCACCCTTGGATGAGTTCCTTCTACCCTAAGGATCACCATCAAAGACTAAGAATGACTCCCACACACACACCCATACTAACTAGACATGCTACTCCATCACCTAGACCACGATTCGATAGTCCTCCTTGATCCAAGTAGTTGCTAGCTAGTAATATCAACCATTCCTTGTCTTCTAGATTCGCAGCGACACTGTCTCTGATTATTTCCTGGTGATCCTCGATTGTCTAGACCTCCGGTGCACCTCACGTAGTCCTAGTCATCCTCCACCTCACCATGATCTAGCACCGTCGTCCTGCAACAATAAAAAACAAGGAAAACCCATCACATAGCAATGTCCAAGAAGGATATGCAATCATCACTCAATTGCATTGTTCAACAAGTTAGCACTACCGACCACTGTATCGACTTCATCGAGTTGTCACCATCGAGTAGGATCCACGCTCGAGTACTAACTCGACCACCATTTCGATCGCATCAAGTGATCAACCACATGTCAAACTCGATACCTAGTCTATCGACCTCAACTCGATACCTAGTCAACTCAATACGAAGTCTATCGACCTCATGTCCAAAACGATCGATCATAGCACCATGTCAATAAAACGATATCGAGTAACAACTGGTTAAACTAAGGACTTGAGTTGAGCTGACTGCAGAGTGCTCGACCTAACAACATTTCTACTCGATACTTAGATACTACCAATCTACTCGTATTATTCGACCACAAGACTGCAGGGTGATACTTGAGGCTGGTAAAGCCATGCGAGACAGACACAATTCATATTGCTTCAATTTGAAAATCCAATTCAAATCAAACTCAAACCAGAGCATACCAAGCTCAAATTTAGTCAATTACCCATCACAAAACATGGGTAGATCTCCACATGGTCTTTCACCATCACATTGCTCTAAAAAGTGCATCAAACAGAAAACTCTATACATTCTCAATCGCGATAAGTACTTAGCATTAAGGGAACATGATTTCATACTTTCAATTAATTCAATAGTTCGCAACAACGTACGTAATGACTCTCATCAACATTCACGTTAGGGTCACCTACCATCACAATAAAATTTCTTTATTCACATCTTATATTAGAATGTCTTTAAACAACCATCTAATTTACTTTAACAATATCAGAAATTTATATCATCTCAATGTTCTAACTATGTATCAATGTTTAGAGTCTCAACATCTTTTGGTCACCTACACTTGAAATAATAGGGTGTGCTTCCATACTTTCAATTAATGCAACAATTTCTAAGCATGAACAATAACACATTTAATCATTATTCACAATAGAATAACATATGAGAACAAAAATTATACAATTTTAAACCAAATGTAGCGATTATATTTAATTACTTCAACTCACAGGGTACTATAGAAGTACCTCCTTCTATATGTCAAACCACTACATACCAAGTAACAAGCTAAATAATACCTCTTACTACTAACAAGTTATTTTAGTCAAATTATTACTTAATTTATTTACAATGTTTCAGAGGTTTTTGCTCCTTTGAAATCACAAGATAACAAGACCCAAACTCTAACATGCAAAATTCTCCAAAACCAATTTTAAAATTTAAAACATCCATTAAGGAAGATGGTTGCATGGATATTTTTACGAAAGGAAAAACCAAGTGATCAAGTAATCCTTTGCTAGCAAAGGCAGAAAATATAAACCCTCAGAACTTGAGTACTGCACAAAAACTTCAACAACTTCTTTTAAGCGGGGAAAATGACAGTCATTTCCTCCGCAAAGCACAAATTCTAACTAACAAAACCAATCACCAATAACTGTAGTAAGAGTAACCAATAAAGGCTCATCATTAAACCCATCCATTCTCCGACGTTGATGACGCCACAAACGCAACATCCTCGACAACCTCTCCAATCAATGAGAGTGTTAAGCGAACCACTCTCCCTACAAGGGGTTCTCAAACCTAAGACGGTGGCTCTATCTGGTCACGCCTAGAATAATGGTCTCTACCACACCCGCAGACAACTACCGAAACCCTTTGGCATAATTATTTCCCATAAAGGCATTCAGTCAATATTCTCATTCATAATCATAGCAACATGTGTCAACATATCATCATACATCATCATTAAATCAAACATAACATTAAAGAGTAATTTAATGATTACCCATACTCTTTCTATTGTGCACCAGAGTGTGTCAAGTTTTTAAGTTAATTAAAAAACCTATGTCAGGTCTTAGGGTTATCAACATATGGCAAAATTTTAGAGAAATATTACCTACATGATGTTTCAAAATTTTAGTTTACTCTAGAGTAATTAACTAATTTCATGCACCACGGACCTAACACCCACCCTGATACCAAGTGTAACACCCTTGCACCATACGTGCCCTGAATGTCACTACATTATGACTTTACACTTATATTTAACCAACATCAACTAAAATTTCAGCAAGCATCTACTTTATCATTTGCACAATATACGCCAACTCCAAAGTATAACGAGGAATGACAATAAAAGAACGATAATGACAACAGCAACAACACTATTGCTTCTATCCAGGCAACCAAGAATGCCCAAGACCTCGTGCTTGGGAGTGCCCAGAACATATGCGTCTGGAAACCAATCTTACCTTATATTTACCTTTGTCGAGGCCACCAAATGATGCACATTCACAAGATATAATAACAAGCCACAAACATGCTTATCCAAGTAGATTAAGCCCTTACGAGTTCTCCCATAATATATTATTCCAAGACAGGGTATGTCTATTGTTCAAGATCTATGCATGTTCGGAATGCTAAATAATATCATGACGGTGAAGTAGTGACATGTGTCATAACTGTGCTACTTCCCTTCCAAGAATGTCGGCCTCAAAGTACCTAAAGCATAAAACAAACAAGCGTGAGTCCAAGACTCAGCAAAGTACATCATATAACCATATCAACATATGAAAATAACCATTGAGTAAACTTCATCATGTCATATTAACTAACATAAAAGAGAGCTCATCAATTAAATCACATCTTTCTCTTCATTCATGCAAAGCACCATGCTTTATGCTCATATGCTCCTTTCATAGCTTATACTGGTAAAGCTAAGTGCATACCTATTGATGTCACACTCTCATTCTCCTCCATCCTATGGAGCGGCCTATGAAGTAGGTCTTACACCAATCCATCTGGTGGAGGGGCCGGCAATATTAGGTCTTTTTGTTCCCACCAGAAGTGGGTCACAGATGCCCACACGGGTCACCTCTTCCATGATGAATGCACATGTGCAAATGACATGAGTTATACCATGTTCTATTCTCTCCATCATTAACTTATTCAACACATATCATGAGCAAAAACAATGATAATAACTGATATCATTGACGTAGGACAGCAAGGTGTCAATTATCAACTTAAACATTATTCCATAATAACCGATCACCATTACACGTTGTACTTTCCTCTTCACCCTCGAGTAATTGAGTGGCACATGGTTGAGGCTACTCCCAAATCACACATCTTGCAATAAACATATTTATCCATCTCAAAATCATGCCCTAGCAGTAAAAACATCTACCATGACAATGACACACCTATGAACAACCCATTTTTTAACCTTCTCACTCACCAGACAGCTCACCCTTTGTTGTCCCGGTGGTCGAAAGACCATAACTGATGAGGACATAAATCCTATGGATACAACTTTAACTCTTGGTCCAATAAAACGAGCCCGAGCAAAACAACTCAATTACAAGGTGAGCTCGTTCTTTGGTGATAATACTAGTTCTAATGAGAATGTGCTACTGCATAATTTTCCTTGTGATGTGTTGTAACTTAGGAGCATGGGAGAGGAGATACTAACTCAAGGAGACCTCATACACAACTTGAACACCTACAAGCCATGTTCAACTATAGTACAAGCCCAATTGATGCCGTCAGTGCACTTCAATTCGGACTACAACTCGTCTCGGAGTCAGCCTAACAGTGCCGGACTAAAAAGGCCATAACTTCCTCATACGAAGTCCGTTTGGGCTGAGCCACCACTCGTTGGAAAGCTTATTTCAAGACCTCTGTATTGGATACAATCCCACCTCCATATTCAATCGGGAAGGCCTCCAGATTGACGCAAAAAGTTGCTGCTGTTGCAGACTTCGAATCAAAACCGTTGATTGATCACTTTTTGTAACTCGCCCTTACATATACTTAGCCGTCGCTACTTTTAGGGTTAGGTTATTTTTCTAACACTACTACAGAAAGGCTTATCACAGACGGTTCGGAACCGTCATCACAGACGGTTTCCCGAACCATTTGTAATCATGTGTCAGTGATGTTACGACATATCACAAACGGTTTAGAAATAGTCTGTGATAGAAGATATCACAGACGGTTTCAAAGTAAAATTGTCTGTGATATCATAAAATCGTAAACGGTTTTTTATTCTGTGATTTTATGATATCACAGATAGTTTTACTTTGAAACCGTCTGTTACATCATTACACACAAACCGTTTTTAATTAAAAACCGTCTGTGATAAAACATCCAACAGACAACCATTTTTCTATTTATTGGCTAGCCTCAGGAAATGCTAGCCATGCCCTTTGGAAAAAGCAGATTACAGAATAACTAAATTCACATTACAAACATTACATCCATTTCAGATTACAGGCATTACATCCATTTCATCAATCAACTCAGATTACATCACATCGCGAAGCAGATTACGTATAGATTAATATTGCATGGCACATCTCTTTCAAAAATGAACTTAGATATATTAACCAAATGGAACTCAATACCATTAACCAATTAATTGAACGCACAACTACAATTCACAAATCCACAACACAAGTTTGACAATTAACCCAAATGGTAATTCAGAAAAAATATAACTCCTGAAGTTATAAGGCAGTGCGGAACTCGCCTTTTTCATTTAAGACTTGACTAAGTAAAAAGGTACAAAGCTGTCCTCGAATTCGCTCCAGATCGGCCTCTTCCAACGCATTTGTTACCTGATTGGGCGTTTTCTTGTGACAAGGAGTTCCATGTTGTGGCAAACATAAAATCCACAACGGTTATTTCCCTTTCCCTACTAGTGGCACTGCAAATATAGATTTGGTTAGTTCCAGAATCATTATCACATAGTTTATATAGGATTATTATGTATAGCAGATACCGGAAACTTAAAATCGTGATTCATCTTTGCCCTGTCCTTGCCAGAAGGCCCTCCATAAGCTTTGTACACTTTGAACACCATACGTGATTGCAAAAGGTTAGCCTCAGCTATTCTAGGAGAAACAAACACGTTGAACAACCTACATGACCATGTTATCTTTGGAGGAAATGTGATTAATTTCCTGGTGATTAATTTTGCGATAGGTCTTAAGTCGTGGCTGCCACTCTGTAAGGAATCAAGGTAAACAACCCGATTCATCGATGGATGAATTACAATGAGAACCTAGTGAAACCTACACAGGTATGTCGGCATGGTCAATTAACAGAACAGAGTTGCGAGCATAGTACAAATCAAAGTAGCACTTACCCTAGGATGTGGGGTAAAAGAATGAACTCTTTATCTTTTTTAGCCGCCAAGGCCTCTTCGACGTATTTATCGACAAATACTAAATCTTCGTCCATTGTTTGCTTAGAGACTATGTGTGGGTCTATGAAACTCACCGGTTGTTTGTTCTGTCTCGCTTCATGGATTATGTATCTAAATATATGTAAGGACCCGAATCCACTGATTCGAACTCACTGTGTTTACCGCACTAGTCCCAGGATCAACACTAGTGCACACAGCTCAACATCGGTACATATCATATCTTACTCAACGATAATAGAAATAGTAGTTCATTTATTGATATAGCTAAGGGTATGATCTTATGACCGACATACATTATTAAGCCACGCAGGGCAAGACTGGAAATATAAGCTAAGAATTAAGCAGCGGAAAGTAGAAAACGTAGATATCTCATCAGTTCACCACAAGCAACCGACAGGTGTAGATTCTTCGACTGTTGATTATTGTTGTTGGCAATGGTGAGTACTTAAAGCACTCAACAAGTTGTGCACAGAATGCAATTCTATGTAACTATATGTAAGGCTTATTCCAACGAATAGGCTATTATGGCTATTTTGCAATAAGCAGCATTTATGAACAAATACAATAATAGATTATAAAGACTGTAAAACAAATAACAATAATAGATAGATTCAGCATTTCTGAAGTAAACCAAGTTCCCAATTCTAAGTCAAATTCCATCTTCCACATGGCATTCCGCCATCCCAACCAAGTTGTCCATTTAATTAAGCTAACCCTTATCTGTAATTCCCGAGCATTGCTCAATACCGCGAGCACGGCTATCCGAATAGTTTCACACTCTGCAGAGGTTATGCACTTCACCCACGTGATACAACCAAACACCACCAAGGCGAGTGATTATAACAAAGCCTTTACAATGCGTTGGCTTAACCCGGTACTACCCGCTAAGGTTTCAACACTGGTGGGATTGGTTACCACATCCAGGGCCCCCCTCTTGCGCCATGTGAATTACACCATAACTCGGGAACTCACACCGACCACGATAGTACCAAAGTTAGGACATTGCAAATTACTCAGCTAGGCTGGCCCATACCAGACATGTGGTTGCATGATTGACTGAGGTCAAAGGCTTGCAAGGTTAAGTCCTTAGAGTAATCAAGGCAAGACTTCCACATACACTCTGGTGACAATAGATCATGGCATACAAATGACAAGGTACGATATAAATCAATCTGGTATATTAGCTAAGTCCCAATTTAATTTGAAACAATTGTATACTTGAAATAATATGCAATAGGGTAAAACAAATATAGCAATTTTATAAACATGGGTTCAACACGATCAAAGCACAATTTGCCTTGGAATAGGTCCTGATCTTGATCTGGAGCTTGTACTTGAGTAGTTGAATCTTCCTCCGAAGAGTCGCACAATTCAACGTCTACGCGTACCGAAGGAGAAAAGCAAATAAATACCAAAACAGAGAGCAAATGAACTCCAAAAATCAATTAAAATTAACCATTAAATAGATCTCAATTTGACAAATTTTTAGAAATTTGAATCACTCAAATCCGAGTTAAGATACAAAAGTTATAACCTTTGGAAGTTTGAATAAATACTGAAATTACAGAAAAATAGAAATTCGGAATTAACAGAATTATTTTTAAACTGAAAAACCGATTTATTGCGCAAGCATGACGTCATGTTGGCGTCATCCCTGACCCGAACCAATTAGATGTTGCCACGCGTCTCGGTGCATAGACCCGGTCCACGGGACCTCCTCTGGTCCACCGCAGACGCGGTCCACGGCGCCTCGCAACACGAGCCGACACGCGTCTCGATCTGATTGGTCGCGATGCGCCCGCCGAGCGCGCAACACGCGGCGCGCATCCACAGCCTGATCTGATCGAACGGAGCCAAACGCACGCGACGCGGCTCAATCTCCTCCGTCCACTCAGATCCGACGGCCACAAACTCACCCGAAGCTAATGGCGAAGCGGCGGCGAAAAGACCCACCGGAGACGAGGAAGAAACCCGAGCGACGGCGTTCCGGCGCGGTTCCAACACGAAGAAGAGGAGTAGCCGATGCGGAACACCTCGGCTAGCTCGGATCTGGGACACAAAACGTCGAAAACCGACAAACCGGCGACGTTCTTTAGCAAAAACCTTGACGACTGCAATACTTCAACTCCGACGAGCTCCCGGGGGCGCTCTACGACGATTCTCGCGAAACCTCTCCGAACAAAAGCTGCGGCGCACGATGAGGATTCTCGGGAAGGCTGCGGACCCACTTAAATAGCCTCGACGGCCGCGTACGTCACCCAGGATCCTAACCGACGCGGCGGCAGAGTCCTTCTCGGATACGGCGGCGGCGCCAGAGTCCCGCTCCGAGATGACGCACGGCGGCTGTCCACGTGGCGCAACGGACGCACCGGATCTCCCCCCGACGAGATCTAATCTGGGCCGTCATTGGATCAACGGCTACGATTAGATAGGGTTACGATGAGACACGACCCACGCTGACCACACGATCCCGATCCTACGGCTTAGACGCACTTGGCGACGTGGCCCGACGTAAGCCCTACGATCGCGATCCAACGGTCGACGCGACTTTCTGGAGTCTTGGGCCAACTGGCCGCACCACCTTGGGCCGCTTACGCACAGTACATGGGTCAATTCCAGTACTGTTCACAGGGGTTTTTAACGATTTTTGAATTAAAATAATTACAGAAAATACTTTGATTTATTTTAGGCAATTAAATTATCAGGAAAAATCCCAGAAAAATCTCAAAAATACTTTGAGACATTCTGGACTCAAATAAAATATTTTTGGTAAAACTTTATTTTGACTTTGCACAGATTTAAAAAGATTTGAATAAAAGGTTAATATTCTTAATTTAACATTAATTCAAATAAATCCAGAAAAATCCAAATAAATTCCAGAAAATCATAAATGCACATTTAAGCAATAAAATAATATTTAGGAAAATTTTGGGATGTTACAAACCTTCCCCCCTTAACATAATCTCTACCCTGAGATTCAAGGCTAACTAGAGAATAGGTTTGGAAACTCCGCCTTCAAATCTTCTTCACGCTCCCAGGTTGCTTCACTTTCAGCATGATTGCTCCATCAACTCGCAAAGCGAGTAGACTTGCTTCGGTCTTATGCTCCATAACATCAAAAATCTAATGGCTGCTCCTTGTAAGTCAAATGTTCTTGCAGCTCTATTGCGTCCAACGGGGTTTGTTCTGCTGGCACTCTGAGACACTTCTTAAGCTGTGACACATGAAACACGTCATGCACTCCTGCCAAAGACTGAGGCAATTCCAACTGATAGGCCACCTCTCCTTGACGGCTTAAAATTTTAAACGGACCAACATATCTTGGTGCAAGCTTCCCTTTAACGTGAAACCTTTTAACACCCTTAAGAGGGGTAACCCTGAGATACACAAAATCTTCCGGCTCGAAACTCAAATCTCGACGACGGTTATCTGCGTAGCTTTTCTGTCTTGACTGTGCTATCTTCAACCTTTCTCTGATCATTGTAACTTGACCTTCTGCCTCTTCGAGGATATCTGGCCCAAACACCAAACGCTCTCCTATTTCATTCTAATTTAACGGAGTACGACAAGCATGTCCATACAACGCCTCAAACGGTGAGATCTGCAGGCTAGCTTGGTAACTATTATTGTAACTGAATTCTGCATATGGCAAACACTTATCCCAAGATGTAGCATAAGCTAAAGCACAAGCTCCCAACATATCCTCTAAAATCTGATTTACCCTCTCAGTCTGACCATCTGTCTGTGGGTGATACGCTGTACTGAAATTCAGACGAGTTCCCATTGCTTCATGCAACTTGTTCCAAAATCTTGAGGTGAATTGGGTTCCTCTGTCCGACACAATCTTCTTGGGCACTCCATGCAAACATACAATCCTTGACATATATAGCTCTGCTAAACGATCTCCCGAGTAAGTGGTTTTTACCGGGATAAAATGAGCGACCTTGGTCAAACGATCCACAATAACTCAAATGGAATCGTAACCTCTCTGAGTTTTGGGTAAACCGGTGATAAAGTCCATTCCGATTTCCTCCCACTTCCATTCCGAAATTTTCAACGGCTGCAACAAACCAGCGGGTCTCTGATGCATGGCTTTTACTCTCTGACATACGTCACATAAAGCAACATGCTCAGCTACTTCACGCTTCATATTAGGCCACCAAAATCTCTCTTTCAAATCTTGATACATTTTAGCACTCCCCGGATGAATCGAGTACTTAGAATCGTGAGCTTCCTCCAGAATCAGTTGCTTTAGCTCCTTTTTATCTGGTACACAAATTAGGCCTTTGAAGAACATGGTTCCTTGTTCGTCTAGAGTGAAATCCACGGCTAGGCCTTCCTCCTTTTTAACCTTGATCTTAGAAATTTTATCATCATCTTTCGGCCTTCTCTAACTGATCCTCCGGTGTTGGCTTTACTTCGGTCGGCTACAATTCCTTGTGGGATGACTTCCAATTTTAATCTCAAATTCCTTACATAGCTCGTTGATCCTCCATTGACAACGATTTGCGCTATGGCTCTTTCGACTCGAGCATCCGCTACTACATTAGCTTTTCCGGTGATAATGAATTCTACATTGTAATCCTTAATTAGCTCCAGCCATCTTCGCTGTCTCATATGAAGATCTGCTTGAGTGAATATGTATTTCAGGCTCTTATGGTCCGTATATATCTCACATCTATTTCCTATGAGATAATGACGCCATATCTTCAAAGCATGCACTACGGCAGCTAACTCCAAATCATCGTTGGGTAATTCTGGTTCATGCGGTCTCAAGCGCTTTGACGATAGACCACCACTTTACCATTCTCGCATTAACACGCACCCCAAACCTTGCTTTGAAGCATCACAATAAATATCAAATCCATTCTCGCACATCCGGGAACACTAATCTGAGGGTCGCCAAACGCTTCTTCAATTCCATAAAACTTTTCTCGCACTCTGGCGCCCATGCAAATTTCTTCTCTTTCTTCAACAATCTGCGTCGTGGGTTTAGCAATCGTCGAGAATCCTTCTATGAACCGACGGTAGTATCCCGCCATTCCCGTAAAACTACGGATCGAGTAATGACTCGGTTGCTCCTAATGCAACATCAAGGCCCACTTTGCTAGGATCAATCGCAACTCCTTTAGTAGTCATTACATGACCAAGAAATTCAACTTTCTCCTTCCAAAATTCACACTTGTGAACTTAGCGTCATGGTGATGCTCTCATGACCTCTCTAAAACCATCCTCGATGTTCTCCATGCTCTTCCTCTGTCTTTGAGTAAACCAAGATATCGTCTATAAAGACCACAACAAACTTATCCAAATATTCCATGAAAACTTTATTCATCATGTTCATGAAATATGCAGGGGCATTTGTCAATCCAAATGACATGACAGTGAACTCATAATGTCCATATCGCGTAAAAAACGCAGTCTTAGGCACATCCTCCGCTTGGATCTTCAACTGATGGTATCCTGAACGAAGATCTATCTTGGAGAAAACTCCAGCTCCTCTTAACTGATCAAATAAATCATCAATCCTGGGCAACGGATACTTATTTTTGATCGTTACTTCATTAAGTGCACGATAATCGATGCACATTCTAAGGTTTCCATCCTTCTTACGGACAAACAAAACTGGTGCTCCCCATGGCGATGAACTAGGTCTAATAAAACCTTTCTCTTGCAGTTCCTCAATCTACTTTTTCATTTCCACTAACTCATCTGTAGGCATCTGATAAGGTCTCTTTGATATCGGTGCTGTCCCTGGTGCCAACTCGATAACAAACTCAATATCGCGGTCTGGTGGCAGTCCTGGTAAATCTTCCGGAAACACATCAGGGTATTCTCTGACTACTAGCACATTCTCCATGCTGATGGCTTGCATCTTGTTGACCACTAACTGCCCATCACGAACTGCGGTCGCTTGAAATTCTACCTTCTTGCCATTAGGGCCTTCCAATGTTACCATCCTTCGGCCACAATCCAAAACGGCCTTATGCCTAGACAACCAATCCATTCCAAGGATAACGTCTAGGGATTGCGCATCTATTAAGATAAGATTCGCTAGAAATTCTATCCCGTCCATAAGCAACTTAGCTCCCAAACACCCAAGGCTAGATCTAAGCTCCGATCTTGGGGCTTGGACTAAGAGCACACACTTAAGATTCACCACTTTAAATCCATTCTTGGTTGCAAAACTTTGAGAAACAAACGAATGCGAAGCTCCAGAATCAAACAAAACTGTAGCAGGTACTGAGTTAACCAGAAACTTCCCCAGTACGACGTTAGTAGCCTCTTGAGCTCCATCTGCGGTGATGTGGTTGATCCTCCCACGCACTGTTGATTGCGGGGTTGCTCCAGCTTGACCTGGCACACGATTTCCTCCTGAGGCTGGTGCCTTGGCAGGTGTTGTTCCCAAGTTGAAACGAACCGGCGTCATGCCTCCCTTCTGTGGACACCTATTAGAGAAGTGCCCTGGCTCATTGCATGTATAGCATCTTTTCACTGCAGACTGCTGACTCCCTCCTGGTGCATTACTACCTTGTGCTGGTGTCTGAAAGTTCTGATTGGCAGGGCGAGGTGCAGGGGTTGATGCCTTATTCACGGCTGGTGGTTGGAATGTAGCAAATTGTTGTGGTGACATTCTCAGGCGTAGGTGGTTTGGACGTCCACCCTGATTAGTCATCAAGCGCTTACGGTTTTCACCCAACTCCTTGCGCTTATCCTCTAGAATCAAAGCCTTATTAACTAGCTCACGAAAACTGAAAATTGTGGGTGATCACCCTACTGCGATCCTGAATTCAGCCCCTTCATGAAACGAGACTGCCTAGCTTTATCTGTCGCTACGTCTTCAGGGGCATAGCGAGCTAACTGGGTAAACTTATTTAGATAATCGGCCACTGGCTGGCCTCCTTGTTTCAGAGCCCTGAATTCTTCCTTCTTGAGATCCATCATTCCTTCTGGAACATGGTATTGGCGAAAAGCGGTAGTAAACTCATCCCAGGTAATCTCCTGCGGGGCTCCATGTGTGGCACAAAAATTTTCCCACCATTCTGCGGCGGTTCCTTCCAGTTGATGAGAGGCGTAGAGCACCTTCTCATTTCCTTCACATTGCGTGATGTGCAGCTTCTTTTCAATAGTCCTAAGCCAGTCATCGGCTTCCAAAGGGTTCACATTCCCTGAAAAAGTTGGTGGCCGAGTCCCCATGAAATCTGACAGCTTGGAGTAAGGTCGAGGTCCAACATTGTTGTTCTGAGCTGCAGGGTTGTTGTTGGTTGCTGCTGCGTTGGTCATTTGCTGCATCTGCTGCATCATAGTCCGTGATCGCTTGAGTCTCGCGCGGCAAGAAACGCTCCCATTTTGCAGTGTCAATCGGCGGTGGTTGAGGGCTGCCTCCGTCATTGGGGTTGTCATTCTGGCGCAGTCCACTTCCTGAAGCACCGTTTTTCCCTCGAGTATTCACCATCTGATGATTGCCTCTTGGGTTAGGAAAGGTAGATGTAGATTAGATAAGAAGCAAGAATTTCTAAAGCGGGGAGATAGGTTATACCCAAACTGAAATAATGCTTTATTTATTCTTGTTATGGCTGCTTATTTAAGCCTACAAGCTTTGCAACACATACTGCACACGCAGCATTATAAAGAAGCAAACAAAACACGAAACCTTAACGTCAACTAAAGAGGTAAAGACTAACTTAAAGACGCGACTCAAAACTCGAGTCTCCGCACAACTCTATGACTGATCCTCCCGGGCTCCCACTCTCGCTCCTCGGGATCCTCCTCTGACTCCTCCTCGGCTAGCTCCTAAGCTCCTCGGGTTACACGCTCCAACTCGTCCTCGACCGCCTCTAGGGCCTCTCCCAGCTCAGTGATCATCCCGATGGCTAAAGCACGGGTCACCTCAAGCTCCTGCTCTGCCACTCTGAGTGCCTCGTACACTATTTCCAGCTCTTGAGTAGTCTCTTTCATATGCTCCTCCTGGGCAAGGGCGAACTCTGCAAGGTGGGTTGCAGTAGCACACTCGTCCTCCATGATCCGTCGGCATCGGCATGCTTGCACATCAGGGTGAAGTCGGAATACTGAGTTGTGAAGCTCGTCGACGTAGTCGCGGCAGACACGGCGAAGAGCGAGTCGGGCAACCTCCTGAATTGCAACCTCGTACGAGAATCTTCTGGTGGAGATATTGATTGGCCTGCTAGCTTCCTCATTTTCCCGAGCGTAGATAATCAGCTTGCAAATAAATCCTCGGTGTACACCATTAACTGACCAGCTACCTCCTCAGTAAAGCGGACGATAGAAGCCTCCAAGTGTCTGAAGAACACTCCACAGCTCCATGGCGTAGCCACCAGCTGACTCCTCAAAGGTTGGAACGATCGGCATCTGCTCCACAAGAACTTTGAATAAGTTCTCCGCCCGAAACGGTAAGTAGAACGGTAAATTTAGCAAAGGCGAGAAGTAGAGAATGAGATGAGTCGAGAGTGTTTTATTAGTCAACTTTAAATTTTTCTTTAGAAAATAGTTTTGGACACACCCAGGACACCTCCATGCTATCTAGGGCCAAGACCTACAGTCAGTTTGCTCTGATACCACCTCTGTAAAGCCCCGAATCCACTGATTCAAACCCACTGTATTTACCGCACTAGTCCCAGAATCAACGCTAGTGCACACAACTCAACATCGGTACATATCATATCATACTCAACGATAATAGAAATAGTAGTTCATTTATTGATATAGCTAAGGGTATGATCTTATGATCGACTTACATTATTAAGCCACGTAGGGCAAGACTGGAAATATAAGCTAAGAATTAAGCAGCGGAAAGTAGAAAACGTAGATAGCTCATCAGTTCACCACAGGCAACCGACAAGGCTCGGACCCTAATGACTCGCGTCCTCCTGGAACTCCTCCTCCAACACAGGTGTAGATTCTTCAACTGTTGATTATTGTTCTTGGCAAGGGTGAGTACTTAAAGTACTCAACAAGTTGTGCACAGAATGCAATTCTATGCAACTATATGTAAGGCTTATTCCAACAAATAGGCTATTATGGCTATTTTGCCATAAGCAGCATTTATGAACACATACAATAATAGATTATAAAGACTGTAAAACAAAAAACAATAATAAATAGATTCAGCATTTCTGAAGTAAACCAAGCTTCCAATTCTAAGTCAAATTCCATCTTCCACATGGCATTCCACCATCCCAACCAAGTTGTCCATTTAATTAAGCTAACCCTTATCTGTAATTCCCGAGCATTGCTCAATACCGCGAGCACGGCTATCCGAATAGTTTCACACTCTGCAGAGGTTATGCACTTCACCCACGTGATACAACCAAACACCACCAAGGCGAGTGATTATAACAAAGCCTTTACAATGCGTTGGCTTAACCCGGTACTACCCGCTAAGGTTTCAACACTGGTGGGACTGGTTACCACATCCAGGGCCCCCCTCTTGCGCCATGTGAATTACACCATAACTCGGGAACTCACACCGACCACGATAGTACCAAAGTTAGGACATTGCAAATTACTCAGCTAGGCTGGCCCATACCAGACATGTGGTTGCATGATTGACTCAGGTCAAAGGCTTGCAAGGTTAAGTCCTTAGAGTGATCAAGGCAAGACTTCCACATACCCTCCGCCGTCAAAGCCCACCTTGGCATACTAAGCCCCTTGTCACTTGCCCCAATCTAAGTGATTATCACCCAAGTTGATTACCAAGCACCACGTGCCATCAACAATTCAACATCGCTGCGTGACATGACTCGCCACAACAACTCAATCTCATCGTGATCCCACATGACACACAAGTTCATAACATTGTTCCATATTCCATTAATCAAGATTAATTATCAATGATTCCAACACATGTGATGACGTAGCATGGCTAAGCAACTAATACGGACTAACCATCCCATGTTGATTATCATTACTAACCAACTATAATGAACCAATCTAGGTGACAATAGATCATGGCATACAAATGACAAGGTAGGATATAAATCAATCTGGTATATTAGCTAAGTCCCAATTTAATTTGAAACAATTGTATACTTGAAATAATATGCAATAGGGTAAAACAAATATAACAATTTTATAAACATGGGTTCAACATGATCAAAGCACAACTTGCCTTGGAATAGGTCCTGATCTTGATCTGGAGCTTGTTCTTGAGTTGTTGAATCTTCCTCCGAAGCGTCGCACAATTCAACGTCTACGCGTACCGAAGGAGAAAAGCAAATAAATTCCAAAATAGAGAGAAAATGAACTCCAAAAATCAATTAGAATTCATCATTAAATATATCTCAATTTTACAAATTTTTAGAAATTTGAATCACTCAAATCCGAGTTAAGATGCAAAAGTTATAACCTTTGGAAGTTTGAATAAATACTGAAATTACAGAAAAAATAGAAATTCGGAATTAACGTAATTATTTTTAAACGAAAAACCGATTTATTGCGCAAGCGTGACGCATGTCATCTTTGGCGTCATCACGACCGAACCAATCAGATGTTGCCACGCATCACGGTGCATAGACCCGGTCCACGGGACCTCCTCTGGTCAACCGCAGACGCGGTCCACGGCGCCTCGCAACACGAGCCGACACGCGTCTCGATCTGATTGATCGCAGTGCCGCCCCTCAGATGCGCAACACGCGGCGCGCATCCACGGCCTGATCTGAACGAACGGCGTCAAACGCACGCGACGCGGCTCAATCTCCTCCGTCCACACAGATCCGACGGCCACGAATTCACCCGAAGCTAATGGCGAAGCGGCGGCGAGAAGACCCACCGGAGACGAGGAAGAAACCCGGGCGACGGCGTTCCGGCACGGTTCCATCGCGAAGAAGAGGAGTAGCCGATGCGGAACACCTCGGCTAGCTCGGATCTGGGACCCAAAACGTCGAAAACCGACAAACCGGCGACGTTCTTTAGCAAAAACCTCGACGGCTGCAATACTTCAACTCCGACGAGCTCCCGGGGGCGCTCTACGACGATTTTCGCGAAACCTCTCCGACCAAAAGCTGCGGCGCACAATGAGGATTCTCGGGAAGGCTGCGGACCCCCTTAAATAGCCTCGATGGCCGCGTACGGCGCCTGGGATCCTAACCGACGCGGCGGCGGAGTCCTTCTCGGATACGGCGGCGGCGCCAGAGTCCCGCTCGGAGACGACGCACGACGGCCGTCCACGTGGTGCAACGGACGCACCGGATCTCCCCCCGACGAGATCTAATCTGGGCCGTCATTGGATCAACGGCTATGATTAGCTTGGGTTACGATGAGACACGACCCACGCTGACCACACGATCCCGATCCTACGGCTTAGACGCACTTGGCGACGTGGCCCGACGTAATCCCTATGATCGCGATCCAACGGCCGACGCGACTTTCTGGAGTCCTGGGCCAACGGGCCGTGCCACCCTGGGCCGCTTACGCAGCCCAGTACTGTTCACAGGGGTTTTTTAACGATTTTTGAATTAAAATAATTACAGAAAATAGTTTGATTTATTTTAGGCAATTAAATTATCAGGAAAAATACAAAACAAATCTCAAAAATACTTTGAGACATTCTGGACTCAAAAAAAATATTTTTGGTAAAACTTTATTTTGACTTTGCACAGATTTAAATAGATTTGAATAAAAGGTTGATATTCTTAATTTAACATTAATTCAAATAAATCCAGAAAAAGCCAAATAAATTCCAGAAAATCATAAATGCACATTTAAGCAATAAAATAATCTTTAGGAAAATTTTGGGATGTTACAATATACGAAACATTGAGTAATATATATATGACATTTGTCGGTATTACATGAATCTAGACTATGATTGCACACACTTACAATGTCCAGCATCTCAAGAGCGCGGCGTCGAGGGCGTCGAGGTTGAAGACATCAAACAGGTCCTTGAAGTTGGCTGCGAAGAATCCCACGATGACTCGTTGAATAGATGCACAGGCTTGAAGCTGACCGAGATACTCGTTATGCGGTCTTGCACTGGCTTTTTAGCTTGTTCCATGCACCAATTCTGCAATCTAACGCGAGCTATAGAAAGGTTCCTCATGCGCTCTCCTGTTACAAAAGGCTCTCCTAGGTGGTATACTCAGGCCAGCGAGGCAATCGGATACTCCAATTTCTTCCTGATCTGCTTCGCTTTGCCCTTGACTTGCATACTGCTATAGGGAGTCTTCACGGGAGATGAGTGGGCACCATCCCACTGAAATTCCTTTGATGCAGGGGGCACGGGAGCCGATTTGGTGGCCTGCTGAGGTGCAGTAGATGACTCAGGTAGTTGGGGAAGCTTTGGTGAAGGAGGACAGGTGTCCAGGGAGATGTCGCTGCTGGGCCACTGGATGAAAGAGCGAATGGCGTCCCCCAATGTCACGATCTCGTCGTTTGGGGGCATCGGTGGCGGGACGGTCTTGAAATTATCATTTACACCGTCCACATTGTCGGGACCCGACTCAGAGAATCAGGACCCTCTGTGTATTCTGTGCTAGTCCATGATCACGATAGCACACACAGTCTTTACAGGCTTGTACATTGCAGACATTACATCAATACCATAAATAGTGCAAACATTTATATAAACTAAATTGTACGACCTTATGGTCCCCTTACATAAATATGCCACGCAGGGCTTACATTACCAGAGTAAGAAAGAAAACAGCGGAAAACAAATAAACTTCGTGGAAGCCTTCATCTTGCCATAGGCAACCGACTGGGCTTGCCCCCTAATTATCCGGATCATCAATGTACTCCCCATCCCAGGTTGGCATAGACTCCACCGATGTTGGGGTTGATAGGCAAGGAGGGGTGAGTACTCAAGGCACTCAGCGAGTAATGCATGGAATGTGGTGCTATTACTACATGCAAGGTTTATTCCAAGGAATTGGCTTACTTGGTTCTTTTGCATCAAACAACATTTTTAAACTAGCTTCTTATTTAGATCAAAAGCAGTGAAACAGTTATATACAATGCTAAGTCCTTCAAACAGTTTTTCTTCAAAGATTCCCAGCACACAGCCTTAAACAGATCATTCTTAGCACTAGCACACAGCCACCCTCTCCACATTTTATTTTTGAAGATCTACCCCTTGACTGTAATCCTCGAGCAATGCTTAGTACCGCGAGCACGGCTATTCGAATAGATTTGACACTCTGTAGAGGTTGTACACTTTACCCACAAGATACAGTCGCTCACCACATAGGTGATTGCACATAACAAAGCCTTTCAGGAACCTCTACCTTAACCAATGAACCTCTCCGGTATTGTCTTCACTATCACTCCCCTCACACAGAGCCGAAGTATAGGACAGGCTAACACCGTTGGATGGGCACCAAGCCGTAGCACAGGTACAGTCCCCCACACAGATACACCCCCGTGTACTTTCACCCTGAGGTGTCAGAGGAAAGATATCAGAACCCTAATCAACTAGGTCTGTCCCATATCAGACATGTGGTTGTACGGATGACTCAGTTCAAAGACTTGCAAGGTGAAGTCCTTAGCTGACCAAGGCAAGACTTCCAACACTCAACAGTGGCACACAGCCCAATGTGGCACACAGACTCACATCACTCATCAGCCCATTGCCACACAGGCCCACCTGGCACACAGCCACTTGCCCCAGTCTAAATCATTTCCCACCCAGTTGATTATTGTGCAACACATGCCAACAATAACTCAACATCGGTACGGAACCATACAGGTTTCGTACTTCAATTTCATCATGTAGCATCATCATACTTCTTTTCATAATACATTCAGTATTTCATTAGTCAATATTGTAGTATTTCCGAAAGATCATTCATGATTCGTTGCAAGCCTAAGCATCTATTCACGGTCTAGCCTCCTGTGTTAGCACAATATTATCATCCAACTAGTACAAGCAACCTAGGGTGACAATGATCTCAGGGCATACAAGTAATAATTTCAAGGTGACATTAACAATATGGGTTTATTAGCTAAATTACCCAAATTCAGTTAAACATATTTTAATCAATTTAGCATGCATAATTTTAAAGCAAAATATATATTTAAAAGAAACTGGGATCAAAATGGACAAAACATCACTTGCCTTCAAAGAGTTGATTGTCTTGATCCGAAGCTTGATCTTGAGCGACGAACTCTTCTTCGAAACTTTCCGGCAAATTTGCGTCTACGCGAAAAAAATTACATATGCAATAAATAACTAAAACAGTATACTAGAAGACCTAAAAAATTCAAATAAAATTCATAAATAAAAAGATCTCAATTTTATAAATTTTTAGAGACTGGAATCACCTCAATCGGAGTTCAAATGCAAACGTTATAGCCTTTTAAAGTTTGCAAATATATTAAAAAGAATAAACCGAATTAACATAAATATTTTTCCACTGAAAACTCGGTTTATTGCGTCAGCATGACCTAATGGTGACGTCAGCACCGAAATGAAATTCGGCCAAAATATTTTTATATATAAAAAAATATTATGACGTCAGCGATGGCGTCAGCATGACACGTGGCAGCCTTCTGGTGCCGCCACGTCGCCTCGGTCTATGGGCTCGGTCCACGGCTCGAATCGGTTCCACCGTGGACTCAGTCCACCAGCAAAGTGCATCCACACGGCAAGATCCGAGCCGTTCATTGAATCAACAGTCAGATCTTATGCGTCGCACCGCACTGCCTCGAATACACGCGACACGCGTCGCGCATCCGACGGTCTCTCGGATCCAACGGCTGGATCCCACGCACTGACTTGGCGATGCATCGCGTTCTGCACCTCCACGCGTCGCGCATCTGGTGGGACTCCCGGATCCGACTGCTGGATCTCGCGCACGTTCGGCGGCCTCTCGGTTCACGCTCGACCAAGCGGCAAGATCGCAGCGGTGCGCTCGAAAGCAACTGCCAGATCTGGTCTCTGCTCCGGTCAATGCGCACATGCGTCTGCGCGCGATTTGGTGGGAGCGCGGCGTCATCTCCGCCGCACGTTCAAATCTGAACGGCACGGATTCACGCGAGACAGCTCAACCCACAACTACCGTTTAGATCTAATCCAATGTCCCACAGTACCCGAGCTTATTACTGTTCATCTTAACTACACGGCGCAATCTCGCGCGTACACTAACGTTCCAACGGCTGAGATCTAAACAAGCACAGAAACTAAATTTAATCACCACCGTTCAATCCAGATCTAACGGTCAAGATTAACGGTGGGTAAGAAAAGGGATTAGCGACGTGGACGTACCAGAACCATGTGATGCAGAGCGAAGGTTGCTGGAGCTGGGGAAGACGACGTGGTCAACGACGCTACAGTGTCTCTCCGACGTGAAGAACTGGCGCGTTCGACGCGTCTCGGCGAGAGCGCTACTCCGGTGGCCTCATTGACGGCGGAGACTCAATGGACGGCGAGCAAAAGGCGAAAAACTACGGCAACGCACTCGAGCAACTACGGCAAGCTAGAATGGAGTCTCTGGGGCATCTCGACATGCGTGCGAGGAGTCAAAAGAAGCGGCGCGAGGAGCTCTGCACGACGCACTCAGCGGCGACTATAAAGACGCCTCGACATGCGCGCAAACACCGGCGAAACGAGCGGAAATGCTCGGCGGCATTAACTCCGGCGATTACGCCTGGTCGGACTGACGTGGATCCATCTTGACCGTCCAAGCAGCGACGATCCGATGGCGCACGTACGCGGGCGACGCGGCGCAACGGTGACCGTTGGATCTCGATCCGACGGACTGGACACACGGTGGTTAGGGTTTCGGCGAAACGACTGCGTGGGCTAACGGCACGCGGGCTGACTTGGGCTGAATCGAAGGGTTTTGGCCCAAACACTATTCACCCAATTTTTAAAACATTTTTGATTAAAAATAAATTAGATAAATAAACAAAGCCAAAATAAATAGCAAATATACCCGAAAAACTCCAGAAAAATTCTGGAAATATTTTAGAACATTCTGAACTCGAATAAAATATTTCCAAAAAAACTTTGCATTAATTTTTATATTAGTTTAATTAAACTCAAGAAAAATAACCATATTTGAATAAATCCAAATTTCTTTTCAATAAACCTCCAAAAATTTTCAAAAGTCAAAATAACTCCAAAATTTAAATTAATGAAATTTTTAGGGTGTTACAAACCTCCCCCCTTAACAGAATCTCGTCCCCGAGATTCAGGGTTGTCTATAGAAATAGGTTAGGAAACTCCTTCTTTAGGTCTTCTTCGCGTTCCCAAGTTGCTTCACTTTCCGAATGTTACTCCACTGGATTCTGCAAAAGCGTGTCGACTTGTTCCTTGTTTCTCTGTCCATCGTGTGCAAAATCTTCATCGGATACTCTTTATAAGTCAGATCTTCTTGTAGCTCTATTGTTTCCAAAGGTGTTTGTTCTTCTGGCACCTGAAGGCATTTCTTCAATTGCGACACACGGAATATATGATGTACCCCTGCCAATGACTACGGCAGCCCCAGTTGCTACGCAACTTCACCTTTGTGACTCAGAATCTTGAATGGTCCGACATATCTGGGTGCGAGCTTCCCTTTTGCATGGAATTTTCTGACTCCTTTAAGAGGGGTGACTTTGAGGTACACAAAGTCTTCAGGTTCAAAGCTCAATTCCCTGCAACGATTGTCGGCATAGCTCTTCTGCCTTGACTGAGCAATCTTCAGTCTCTCTCTAATCATGGTGATCTATTCTTCCGCTTTCTGAAGTATATCCGGACCAAAACCATGTCGCTCACCGGTCTCATTCCAGTTCAACGGTGTTCGACAAGATCGACCATACAAAGCTTCAAATGGACACATCTGCAAACTTTCTTGATAACTGTTATTGTAGCTGAACTCAGCATAAGGCAAGCACTTGTCTCAGGAAGTAGAATATGCTAAAGCACAAGCCCTCAACATATCTTCCAATATCTGGTTAACTCTCTCAGTTTGACCATCTGTCTGCGGATGGTATGCTGTACTGAAGTTTAAACGAGTTCCCATTGCCTGATGTAGCTTACCCCAGATCTTAAAGCAAACTAAGTTCCTCTGTTCGACATTATCTTCTTTGGTACTCCATGCAAACAGATAATTCTTGCCATATACAGTTCTGCTAACCGGTCCCCTGAGTAAGTGGTCTTTACAAGTATAAAATGTGCAACTTTAGTTAGACGATCTGCTATGACCCATATGGAATCATATCCACTTTGAGTTTTTGGTAAACCGGTTATGAAATCCATACCGATCTCTTCCATTTCCACTCAGGTATCTTTAAGGGTTGTAATAATCCCGCTGGTCTCTGATGCATTGCTTTGACTCTTTGACATATGTCACATAATGCAACATATTCGGCGACTTCCCGTTTCATGCTTGGTCACCAAAATCTTTCCTTTAGATCCTGGTACATTTTGGCACTTCCTGGATGAATTGAGTACTTGGAGTTATGGGCTTCCTCCAAAATTAACTGCTTCAGATCCTTTTTGATCGGCAAACAAATGCGCCCTTTAAACCACATAGTACCTTGCTCATCCAGCTTGAAATCCTTTGCCTTACCTGCATCCATTTTGGACTTAATTCTCTTGATTTTGTCGTCATCATTTTGTCCTTCCCTGATCTGATCTTCTAGGGTAGGTTTTACTTCCAAGGTTGCTAAGAATCCTTCTGGTACCATTTCCAGTTCTAATTTCTGGAAATCCTTACACAATCTCGCTCGACTTGATTCCAACAAACAGATTTACACCGTGGTTCTTTTCGCTCAAGGCATCCGCCACCACGTTGGCTTTACCAGGATGGTAATGAATTCCAACATTATAATCCTTGATTAACTCTAGCCATCTTCTTTGCCTCATATTTAGGTCAGCTTGTGTGAAAATATACTTAAGACTGATATGGTCGGTATATACTTCACATCTGTTTCCGATGAGATAGTGACGCCATATTTTTAGGGCATGCACTACAACAGCCAATTCCAGATCATGGGTCGAATAATTCTCCTCATGTGGTCTCAATTGCCTCGATGCATATGCTACCACCTTTCGGTTTTGCATCAACACGCATCCCAATCACTGACGCGAGGCATCACAATAGATGTCGAAGCTTTGATGAGCGGCAGGTAAGACTAGTATAGGTGCTGACGTTAATCGTTTCTTCAACTCCTCAAAACTCTTTTCATATTCTGGTGTTCACAAGAATTTCTTTGCCTTTTTCAGCAATTGCGTAAGGGGTCTCGCAATTGTAGAAAATCCTTCAATAAAACGACGGTAATATCCCGCCATTCCAAAAAAACTACGGATTTGGGTTACTGACTTCGGTGGCTCCCAATGCAATATTGCTTCCACTTTGCATGGATCTACTGCAACCCCTTCAGCGGTCATTATGTGCCCAAGAAATTCAACCTTATTCTTCCAGAAATCACATTTGCCAAATTTAGCAAACAACTGCTGTTCCCTTAACTTTTCAAGAACTAACCTTCAATGTTCAGCGAGCTCTTCCTTCATCTTGGAGTAGACAAGGATATCATCTAAAAACACGACAACGAACTTATCCATGTATTCCATAAAAACTTTATTCATTAAGTTCATGAAATATGCTGGTGCATTTGTCAAACCGAAGGACATAACTGTGAACTCGTAATGTCCATATCTTGATGAAAATGCAGTCTTCGGAATATCCTCTGATCGGATCTTCAATTGATGGTATCCCGATCAGAGATCAATCTTGGAAAAGACTCCTGCTCATCTCAACTGGTCGAATAGATCATCGATCCTTGGTAGCGGATATTTATTCTTTATCGTCACGTCATTGAGTGCACGATACTCTATACACATTCTAAAACTCCCGTCCTTCTTCTTGACGAACAAGACAGGTGCTCCCCATGGCGATGAACTAGGTCTGATAAAACCTTTCTCTAACAGTTCTTCAATCTATTTCTTCATTTCTACCAACTCATCTGTGGACATCCGGTAGGGTCTCTTAGCTATGGGAGCTGTCCCAGGGACAAGTTCTATAACGAACTCGATATCCCTATCTGGCGGCATTCCAGGTAAATCCTCCGAAAAAACATCTGAGTATTCCCTGACTATTGGTACATCCTCTAAATTGACGGCCTTCATGGTGTTGACCATCAACTGTCCATCTCGCACTGCTATTGCTTCAAACTCAATCCTTCTCCCTTTCGGGCTCTCGACTGATATGACTCTTCGTCCACAGTCCAACACCACCTTGTGCTTAGTTAGCCAATCCATTCCCAGCATAACATCTAGGGTTTGGGTATTCAGCACAATTAAGTTCGCTAGGAACTCTACTTCATTAATTATTAGTCTTACCCCAGAACATCCTACTTTTGATCGGAGTTCTGATCCAGGGGATTGGACTATAAGCACACATTTAAGATTCACTATATCCATATCATTTTGAACAGCAAAATCTCGGGAAATAAATTAATGTGAAGCTCCATAATCGAATAAAACAGTAGCTGGTACTGAGTTTACTAGGAACTTACCCAGTACAACATCCGTAGCATTCTGAACTTCATTTGCGGTGATGTGGTTGACTCGGCCTCGCGCGGTTGCTTGAGACGGAGTTGCTGACGACGTTGCTCCGCGACTCACATTTGGCGATGGAGTCCTTGTGGGTGTGTTTCCCAGGTTAAAACGGACTGGGGTGACACCTCCTTTCTTGGGGCAGTTATTGGCAAAATGCCCTAACTCGTTGCAGTGATAACATCATCTTCCCGCTGCCTGGGAGTTCCCTCCAGTCTGTACCACCGTTCTGGCCGGAGTTTGAGTATTTTGGCCCACAGGACGGTTTGTCGGCAGTGGTGCTCTATCACCGCTTCGGGGTTGGAATCGGACAAACTGTTGAGGTGCCGTCCTCTGCCTTTGTTGGCCCTGACGACCTCCTTGTTGCACCATTCTGCCCTTCCGGTTGTCATCCAAATCTCGGCGCTTGTCTTCCAAAATAAGAGCCTTGTTAACCAGCTCCTGGAAGTCCGGGAATGTGTGGGTGATCAGTCCCACTTGTAACACCGCATTCAACCCCTTCATGAAGCGGGATTGTCTGGCCTTATCCGTCGCTACATCTTCTGGTGCGTAGCGTGCCAGCTGGGTAAACTTGATCAAGTAGTCAGCCACTGATTGGCCACCCTGCTTCAGATTCTGGAATTCCTCCTTCTTTAGATCCATGATACCCTCTGGTACATGGTATTGGCGGAAGGCTGTTGTGAACTCCTCCCATAAGATACCCTGAGGATCCTCGTGCGATGCACAGAAGTTTTCCCACCATTCTGCGGCGGTTCCCTCTAGTTGATGAGAGGCATAGAGTACCCTCTCATTTCCTACACATTGGGTAATGTGCAATTTCCTTTCGATAGTTCTCAGCCAATCATCTACCTCCAACGGATTGACATTGCCTGAGAACGAGGGTGGGCGAGTCCTCATGAACTCCGACAGTCTTGAGTAGGGGTGTGGTCCATGGTTACCCCCTGGTTGAACATTTGCAGTAGCTTTGTTGGAGATCTGCTGCATGGTCTGCATCATCGTACTCATGAGCTGGGTTTGGGCAGCTAGAAAAGCTCCCAAGTTCTGCAGATCAACTTGCGGCAGTTGAGGAATTGGCTCCTCATTCTGGTTGCCTGCCTCGTTAGCACCACTTCCACTGGCTCCAACGTTGCCACGAGTCCTCACCATCTGTTGAAAGCTTCCAAGGTTAAGAGAAAGAAAGCATAGACAAGTAAAGTACTTATGCAGGGGAAGCAGGTGTAACTTAATTCCTTTAGAAATTTTATTATTTCGATGAAATAGTATGGTTGCTTATAAGTGCCTAAGGGCAATGCAACACATACAAGACGCTTATAAACGAAAGCAAGCAAACAACATTAAAAGGCAACAATGACTCACACCTATTGGTGACTCTGAAACAAAGACGAGACTCAAACACTCGAGTCTCAACACTACAACAAACTAGACTCGATCACTCGACGAGCCATCCCGGCTGCGGCTCCCCCGGGGCATACACCGGCGGGTGCTCTGGCATTGGGGTGAACTGGTCCTGGTGACCAACCCCTCTGCCATAGCCGGCGCTGAGGAGTCCTGACCCTCGAGCACGGCCTTCGGGTCCAACGGCTCCTCTGGCTCGGGCACCAGCTCCTCAGGGTCCTCCTCGTCGAGCTCCATCTCAGCCTCTGGCGGTCTGGCGTAGAGCGCATCCTCCAACTCTCCAATCCGCTGAAAAGCGAAAGACCTAGTCTCCTGAAGGGTCTGCTCAACTGCCTCAAAAGCGGCACACACCGACTGCAACTCATGGACAGTCTGGTCTATAACCTGCTCCTGAGCAGTTGCAAATCGTGCAAGATGCACGACCGCCGCATCACCCTCCAGGTGAAGCTGTCCTCCTGGAGCTCCTCCCTCCTGCGGGTGCAGACAAAACACAGTGTCCCGAAGCTCCCCAGCATACGCCTGGCCAATTCTCCGCATGGCCAGACGAGCTATCTCCTGAATCCCGGCCTCGAAGGTGGCCCTTCGAATCGTGATATTGAACGACTGGGTCTCTCCCGCGTGCTCACGGGCGTAGACGGTGATTGACGTAGCCATGCCCCGAACCTGACCATGGACCGCCCAGGTGCAACCACGGTACATGGGCCTGTCGAATCCTCCAATCACCTGAAGCATCCTCCACAACTCTGCGGCGTATCCACCAGTACGCTATCCAAAAGTGTGGATCTTCCTCACCATCTGCCAGCACAACTTTGGTCAGATCTCAGTTTTAAAATAAACCGAGAATAGTGAGAATTCAGCATGGATATGAAATAAGAGAGAAAAGATAAGTCGAGATTTCATTGACATTCTTGCTCAAGTTGTTAAATTTTAGAAAATAGTTTTATCCTCCAGACACAACTAACCTAGTTAGGGTCAAGACCTACAGTCAACCTGGCTCTGATACCACCTTTGTCGGGACCTGATTCAGAGAATAAGGACCCTCTGTGTATTCTGTGCTAGTCTAGGATCACGCTAGCACACACAGTCTTTACAGGGTTTCACATTGTAGACATTACAGCAATACCATAAATAGTGCAAACATTTATATAAACTGAATTGTACGACCTTATGGTCCCCTTACATAAATCAGCCACGCAGAGCTTACATTATCAGAGTAAGAAAGAAAACAGCGGAAAACAAATAAACTTCGTGGAAGCCTTCATCTTGCCACAGGCAACCGACTGGGCTTGCCCCCTAATTGTCCGGATCTTCAATGTACTCCCCCTCCCAGGTTGGCGTAGACTTCTCCACTAATGTTGGGGTTGATAGGCAAGGAGGGGTGAGTACTCAAGGCAATCAGTGAGTAATGCACAGAATGTGGTGATATTACTACATGCAAGGTTTATTCCAAGGAATTGGCTTACTTGGTTCTTTTGCATCAAACAACATTTTTAAACTAGCTTCTTATTTAGATCAAAAGCTGTGAAACAGTTATATATAATGCTAAGTCCTTCAAACAGTTTTTCTTCAAAGATTCCCGGCACACAGCCTTAAACAGATCATTCTTAGCACTGGCACACAGCCACCCTCTCCACATTCTATTTTTGAAGATCTACCCCTTGACTGTAATCCCCGAGCAATGCTCAGTACCGCGAGCACGGCTATTCGAATAGATTTGACACTCTGCAGAGGTTGTACACTTTACCCATAAGATACAGTCGCTCATCACACAGGTAATTGCCCAAAACAAAGCCTTTCAGGAACCTCTACCTTAACCACTGAACCTCTTTGTTATTGCCTTCACTATCACTCCCCTCACACAGAACCGTAGCATAGGTACGCTCCCCACACAGATACACCCCCGTGTACTGTCTCCCTGAGGTGTCAGAGGAAAGATATCAGAACCTAATCAACTAGGTCTGTCCCATATCAGACATGTAGTTGTACGGATGACTCAGTTCAAAGACTTGCAAGGTGAAGTCCTTAGCTGACCAAGGCAAGACTTCCAACACTTAACAGTGGCACACAGCCCAATGTGGCACACAAACTCACATCACTCATCAGCCCATTGCCACCTGTGCCCACAGCACACGCCTCTGCCACTTGCCCCGATCTAAATCATTTCCCACCCGGCTTGATTATTGTGCAACACATGCCAAAGAATAACTCAACATCGATCTGTAACCATACGAGTTTCAGACTTCAATTTCATCATGTAGCATCATCACACTACTTTTCATAATACATTCTGTGTAGTATTTCCGAAAGATCATTCATGATTCGTTGCAAGGCTAATCATCTATTCACGGTCTAGTCTCCCGTGTTGGCACAATATTATCATCCAACTAGTACAAGCAACCTAGGGTGACAATGATTTCAGGGCATACAAGTAATAATTTCAAGGTGACATTAACAATATGTGTTTATTAGCTAAATTACCCAAATTCAGTTAAATATATTTTAATCAATTCAGCATGCATAATTTTAAAGCAAAATATATATTTAAAAGAAACTGGGATCAAAATGGTCAAAGCATCACTTGCCTTCAAAGAGTTGCTGGTCTTGATCCGAAGCTTGATCTTGAGCGACGAACTTTTCTTCAAAACTTTCCGGCAAATTTGCGTCTACGCATAAAAATTACATATGCAAAAAATAATTAAAACAGTAGACTATATGACCTCAAAAATTCAACTAAAATTCATAAATAAAAATATCTCAATTTTAAAAATTTTTAGAGACTGGAATACCCTCAATCGGAGTTCAAGTGCAAAAGTTATAGCCTTTTAAAGTTCGCAAATATATTAAAAAGAATAAACCGAATTAACATAAATATTTTTCCACTAAAAACCCGGTTTATTACGTCAGCATGACCTAATGATGACATCAGCACCAAAATGAAATTCGGCTGAAATACTTTTATATATAAAAAAATATTTATGACGTCAGCATGACACGTGGCAGCCTTCTGGTGCCGCCATGTAGCCTTGGTCTATGGGCTCGGTCCACGGCTCGGATCGGTTCCACCGTGGACTCGGTCCACCAGCACAGTTTATCCACGCGGCAAGATCTGAGCCGTTCATTGAATCAATGGTCAGATCTTATGTGTCACACCGCACTGCCTCGAATGCACGCAACACGCGTCGCGCATCCGACGGTCTCTCGGATCCAACGGCTGGATCCCACGCACTGACTCGGCGACGCATCGCGTTCTGTGCCTCCACCCGTCGTGCATCCGGCGGGACTCCCGGATTCGACGGCTGGATCTCGCGCACGTTCGGCAGCGTCTCGGTTCACGCGCGGTCACGCGGAAAATCGCAGCGGTGCGCCCGAAAGCAACGGTCGGATCTGTTTTTCGCCCCGGTCAACGTGCACACGCATCCGAACGGCACAGATTTACACGACACAGCTCAACCCACAACTACCGTTTTGATCTGATCCAACGGCCCACAGTACCCGAGCTGATTACTGTTCATCTTAACTACGCGACGCAATCTAACGCGTAGACTAACGATCCAACGGCTGAGGTTTAAACAAGCACAGAAACTAAATCTGATCACCACCGTTCAATCTAGATCTTACGGTCAAGATTAACGCTGGGTAAGAAAAGGGATCAGCGACGTGGACGTACCAGAACTGTGCGATGCAGATCGAACGATCGACGAGGCTTGACGAAGTCGATGGCGGCGAGCGAGCGAAGGTTGCTGGAGCTGGGGAAGACGACGCAATTGACGACGCTACGGTGTCTCTCCGACGTGAAGAACTGGCGCGTTCAACACGTCTCGGCGAGAGCGCAACTCCGGTGGCCTCGGCGATGGCGGAGACTCAACGGACGGCGAGCAAAAGGCGAAAAACTACGGCGGCGCACTCGAGCAACTACGGCGAGGTAGAACAGAGTCTCTGGGGCGTCTTGAAGTGTGTGCGAGGAGTCAAAAGAAGCGGGACGAGGAGCTCTACACGACGCACTCAGCGGCGACTACAATGACGCCTCGACGTGCGCGCAAACACCCGCGAAACGAGCAGAAACGCTCGGCCGCGTTAACTCCGGCGATTACGCCTGGTCGGACTGACGTGGCTCCATCTCGACCGTCCAAGCAGCAACGATCCAATGGCGCACGTACACGGGCGACGCGGTGCAACGGTGACCGTTGGATCTCGATCCGACCGACCGAACACGCAGCGGCAAGGGTTTCGGCGAAGCGACTGCGTAGGCCGACGGTGCGCAGGCTAACTTGGGCCGGACCGAAGTGTTTCGGTCCAAACACTATTCACATGATTTTTAAAACATTTCTAATTAAAAATAAATCAGTTAAATAAACAAAGCCAAAATAAATAGCAAAAATACCCGAAAAAATCCAAAAAAAATTCTGGAAAATATTTTGGAACATTCTGAACTCGAATAAAATATTTCCAACAAAACTTCACATTAAATTTTATATTAGTTTAATTAAATTCAAGAAAAAAACCATATTTGAATAATTCCAAATTTCTTTTAAATAAACCTCCAAAATTTTTCAAAAGTCAAAATAACTCCAAAATTTAAATTAATGAAATCTTTAGGGTGTTACACACATTAACCTTCATGAATCCTGGTGCCACCAGTGTACCGCGCACCAACACCTCTTCAATAAACGGATACGCGACCCCCGATGTAGCCAGAATAAGAATGGCACCATGGACAAGTCTCACTTAGAGAGTGCACCGCGTGGCCACCTACATAACGGTAAACAATTTGCTACTGCGTCCAACAACTATTTGTATGGAGCATTCAATACATATATATAAGTACCTTGATGTCACAGACAGGAAATTTGCCATGTTCATCTGTGGGAGTGGTGGATGCACAGCTGCTCTTTTTGGCAGTGGGGCTGATTTGCACACATACATCTAGGACTTGCGCAGGCTATCGGTAGTCCTGATTATTGAGCCTTTCCTCGAGGCTTCTTATCTTATTGTTGAATTCTTCTCTTAGTCTTTCCTCAATCTTTTGTACCAGTCGTTCCTCTCACTCTGCTTTGGTTCTCTTCCTACTACAGTATTTGTTTGAGTCATCTGAGAATCCCGACTTCCAGGGAACAAAAAACCCCATGCCTCACATGCGACCAGGGTGTTCCTTGTTTCCCAAGGTCGTGGAGAGTACATCTTTCTCCCTGTCTGGCAAAAAATTTCCATCGGAAGATTGTGTACTCAACGCTACCTGCAAGCCCATATGGATCAAGTCAAGTCGTGCATTGATACTGTCCTTTGTTTTGTCTTTAATATTAAATAAGAGACCAATCAAGCTATCACAGACATTCTTCTCTATGTGCATCACATCGATGCAATGCCGAACTTCTAGGTGCTCCCAATAAGGTAGGTCCCAAAATATTGATCTCTTTTTCTACGTGCTCTTCTCACGGGACCTCGATTTACGCCCCTTTCCAAATGCAACATCCAAGTTCTTAACCATATCATGAACATCTATCCCACTTAAAGGCTTTGGAGTTGAATCGTCTTCGTTCGTTCCATCGAATTGTTTTTTTCATCTTGCAGTATGGGTGATTGTCTATGCAATGAGTGCAGGCTTTGGTTCTTTTTGTACTCTAGCCTGATAGGTTACCAAGGGCAGGGTAATCATTTATGGTGCAGAACAAAAGGCAGTACAAAGTGAAGTCCTGTCGTTTGTAAGCATCCCATACCTGTACCCCAAGAACCCATAGTGTTTTCAGATCTTCCACCAACGGTGCTAGGTACACATCAATATCGTTCCCAGGTTGTTTCGGTCCTTGGATAAGTACAGACAACAAAATGTACTTCCGCTTCATAGACAACCAAGGAGGAAGGTTTTAGATACAGAGATTAATTGGCCAAGTGCTATGCCGGCTGCTCATGTTACCGAAAGGATTCATTCCATCTGTACTCAATCCAAACCTTATATTCCTCATATCTGCACCGAATTCTTCAATCCTCCAATTGATGTTTCTCCACTGGATGGAATCAGCAGGGTTCCTTAGCATTCCATCGTTCTTACGCTCCTCCGAGTGCCAACGCAACAGTTTTGCCTCATTTGGGTTCACAAACAAACGCTTCAAACGAGGAATTATATGTAGATACCATGCCACCTTAGCAGGAGGTCCTTTCATCACCTAGATGCCCTCGCTGTCATCATCTGAATGACTCTTACGCTTGTACCGGGATGCATTGTACACATGACATATGTGCAAGTTTGCGTACTCTTGGCGGTACAGGATACAGTCGTTCCGACATGCATGTATTCTTTCTACTTCCATTCCCAAGTGACAAAGAACCTTCTTAGCTTTGTAGGTGGTTGTCGGCAACTCGTTTCCCTCGGGAAGCATGTCCGCCAATAGACGTAACAGCGCTGTGAAACTTTTGTCGGACCAACCGTTGCTTGCTTTCAATTTCATAAGTTCAAGCACGGATGACAACCTTGTATATTTTGGCTTGCAGCCTGGGAACAAAGGTTTCTCCGAGTCCTCCATCAAGCCCCGTAATTTACCATATTCTCTATCATCACAGTTCCCTTCTGCATCGCACAGCATCTGATTCAGATTATCTTCCTGCAACCTATCCTCATCGGAACCACAATCAATATGATCATCCGACATATCATTGATTTCGTCGACCATATTAATACTACCTTCTTCCTTTATCTCTTGCTCTTCACCGTGACTGGTCCAATATGTATACCCTCTTTTGAAACCCCTCATAATCAAGTGTGCTTAGATTTGCGTAAAGTTTCAAAACATCTTTAGATTCTCACAGTCAATGCACGGACAAGACATAAACTGCACCCCCTTATTAAACATATCCTCTTCTGCAGCTCTTCTAAAAGCAGAGATGCCATTAATGTACTCGGCACTCATACGGTTCTTAGTGTACATCCAGCTTCGGTCCATCTACGCCAAGCATATAGCATGCATTTAGTGTTAAATATTAAAGTACACTAGGTGTCCGTACTCACACATTGCTAAATTATAACCAATTATTACCTTCGAACAAAACAAACAAATGGATCTACAGGCTACATATCTAAACACAATCTTTAAATTAATTCTCTCTTCACCAAACTAGCTACCTAAATCTTATATATAATAATGCAGTTAGATTTAACCAATTACTAACCTTTGATCACAAAGAACTTGCACATGCATGGACCTACAAGCTAGATCTAAACAATCTTCAAAATCTCTCCTTACCAAGCTAGATCTTGAATATAATGTAATTACCCATTACTAAACCTTAGATCAACAAGATCACACATGGATCTACAAGCTAGCTAGATCTAAACAATCTTCAAATTTCTCTTCTAAGTAATATCTTGAATATAAAGCAATTAAATAGAATCCAAGAAATTATATACTAACCTGCTTAAATATAGAAAAGAACAGTACATGGATTTACAAGCTACACATCTATATACAATCTCTCTTCAAATTCTCTCCTTACCAAGCTAGATCATGAATATAATGCAATTAAAACCCATTACTACCCTTATATAGAAAAGAACACATGAATCTACAAGCTAGATCTAAAAAGTCATCAAATTCTCTCCTTACCTAGCTAGATCTTGAACATCTTGCAATTAGACACCATTACTAACCTGACATCACCAAAATCAAATGGATCCTCAATCAACCTTCAAAATCAACGGTCTTCTTTTACCAAATCGCCTAACAGTCGCACAGCCACAGCCAAATGAAAAATAGATCCCGAAACCCTAAAATGCACCAAGTGGCTTGGGCCACTGTATTATATATCACTGACGGTTTTATAAAAACCGTCAATGATAAACGTAGTATCCCAGACGGTTTTTGAAGAGTATCATATGTGATGATGTCACTGACGATTTCAGTATAAAACCGTCAGTGATGTTAATTGTCACAAACGGTTTTGAGGAACCGTCTGTGATGAGGCGTCTAATATAAGCCTTTCTATAGTAGTGTAAGTTTGTTCCCCACATGTGTGAAACACTTGTTCATTGGAGTAGTGTCACAAGACCTGGTTTGTTGAAAGAGATAACGTCAACTTTGATCGTTTTGAATTGTCAGATTGTTTTCTTTCTCGTTCTTGCTCGTTTCTTCTATTGCGTGTAGGAATTAACCTTCATGGTTAGGTTATTTGGGCGTGAGCACGGTTGATAACGACAGATGCGTAGGTGTAGCGATTGCAAGGATTCAATCTTCACTGATTAGAAGCCCATGGAACGCGAACGTCTCCATTTCGCAAAAGTAGAACCTATCGGAAGATCGGGTCACCGACTACATCAAGTGGTATCAGAGCTGTGTTGCATGTTAGGTAATTCGTATTTCCCCATTGGTTAGTTTTCCATCGTCCTAGTGTTCAAAAAAAATTGGCCCCAAAAATATTTGCGTTCGTCGCTGTCCTTATTTCCGCTGTCCAAACCCCTTTGATCCTTTGCACTTTCTTTTGGTTTTTTCTTTATTGAATTGTTGTCCCCCCATGTCATTATGTTGCTGAGTCTAGATTGAGTCTTGTCCTGGTTGTAGTGGTCGAGTTTGTTTGCCACGGAAATCCAATGGCATTAGTTCAGAATTTGAGTCCGAGAAGAAGAAGGGATATAATCTGTGATTTCATCTGCTCCAGACCAAGTCCTCGAGTTTTGGAACAACCAAGATGTGGATTTGTATGTTTTCAAGTTGGTTTGAAAATTATTTCAAATTTTAGAACCGACTGTGTCCTGTTTCTTGCAGCGTTTAGTAAAACGGGCATAACTTTTGCATACGGACTCCGATTTGGGTGTATTTTTTTTGTTTCGAAGAGGATGATGATGCGCATCTGAAAAATCCACATGTCTTTAGACCTATGTATTTTT
Organism: Otatea glauca; assembly: GCA_036346275.1. Classification (NCBI taxonomy): domain Eukaryota; kingdom Viridiplantae; phylum Streptophyta; class Magnoliopsida; order Poales; family Poaceae; genus Otatea; species Otatea glauca. Next base: position 5,318,819 of record CM070720.1, on the reverse strand, counting down.
TGACCCTCAAAATCGGCCTCTAAGGCCAAGTTCTGGGCCCTTAAGTTTCGGTGCCATCTTTTTGTCATTCTTCGGTCATCTGTTTAACATTTTATCTCGTTCAAAAACTTGAGATTGTTGTTTTCCGTCCTTTTTTCAGTTGAGAGGGATAGTATACCTTTGATATAAAAAGAAAAAAACAGAGAGCCGCACCAAAAGAAAAGAGAAGAGAAAAAGGCCAGTGCAAAAAAAATCAAAAGCCGCACTGAAAAAAGTTCAGAAGTGCTGGAATCCTCTGTGTCCTTTGTATATTTGTGTGCTTAACTTTGCATAACTAGGTCTGTGACGAGTTTAGGCTGGCAAGATAGACCAACTTGGGACTACTTTTCAGTTTTGCAATTTCTGATTTGAATTGTTGCATAACCTTTTGCTACTCATACATAGCCTCCCGAGCTCCACTCTCTTCCAATTCAGTTGCAGGTTTTCTTTGCAATTGCACACCCCACCATTGTCACAGGTTATCATGAACCAACCTACTGGATTGCACCACCTGTCATAGTTGGTAAGAAACTTGCAAGAGCTTGGTAAGAAGCTTGAGCGAGAGTGATCTTTACCCTTTTTCCACCACCTAGTAGTTGATAGGAAGAATATATACTCCTTTTTTTCCTTTCTGTCTTCTACTAACAATGACAGGATCACATAATGAAATTCCGGATGGAGATGAATGTGTTGCAAAAATTGAGCTCATGAAGTACGTGGAGGATTATCAAAGCGCATTGAGAGGCATCAACGCAAACCTCACCAAGCTTGCTCAAGACAATGAACATAAGATTGAGCGAATTGAGTTGAGCATTGCCAACCTCATCACCAGAATGGAGTACCTAGAGAGGCAGTAGCCTCCACTGCATTCCTCGCCGACGACATAGAGGATGATGAAGGAGAAGAAAGTGTTGGCAATATGGATCAAGCTGTTGAACAAAATGCCCATTTTCGCGATCGTCTTCGCCGCAATCGTCATGGTATGGGAGGTAACAATCGTAATGCTAATCGACATCATGGTAATGTTTATGATGCATTTTATAAAGTTAAGTTTACCATGCCATCTTTTGCGGGTCGTTATAATCCGGATGAATATTTAGAATGGGAGCTATATGTGGATCAAAAAATTTCATGCTTTGAAGTCCCGGAAGAATATAGAATAAGACTTGCTACTAGTGAATTGACTAACTTTGCATCATATTTGTGGCATGAAATTAAACAAATAGATAATGTCTCTACCACTTGCAATGGTTTGCAAGAATGCATGCGAGTTAGATTTGTACCCTCATATTATGATAGAGATTTATTGAATAAATTGCAGCACTTGAAACAAGGTAATAAGTCCGTAGAAGAGTATTATCAGGAGTTACAAATTGGTATGTTGCGTTGTAAAGTGCAAGAAGATGAGGATGCAAAAATGTCTAGATTTTTTGGGGGTTTAAATTGTGAAAATCGAGACATATTAGAGTATAAGGATTATCATAATATCACTCGTTTGTTTCATCTTGCTTGCAAAGCTGAAAGGGAAGTACAGGGACGACAAGCTCGATCACGAGGAGTTACGTCTGGCGGATCTACTCCAACTCGGGCCACACCTAGGGTGCCACCTGCAGCACCTTCTGCTGGTCACTCTACATCATCTTCTTTCCGTGCATGTTCCGCTAATTCCACACCACAACCACATGCTCCTATAGCAAGCAAATCAGCGATGGTGCAAGCACCGGCAAAGAGCGCATCATCAGTTGCTTCCACGGGCATGACGCGTGACATGCAGTGCTACCGCTGTAAGGGGATGGGGTCATGTGATGAAAGACTGTCCAAATTAGCGAGCTCTCATTGCCAAAGATGATGGTGAGTATACTAGTGCTAGTGATATTGATGATGAAGATTTAGCTCTTGTTTCAGCTAACCCCGCAGGTGACGAACATGAGACGGGTAGTAATGATGATGGAGTGGACAGATTTGGCGCTGAAACTTCTGAGAGGTATATGAGTATTGTAGCACAGTGAGTACTTATTGCTCAAATGGAGATAGTGGAGCAAAATCAGTGCTACACCTTGTTCCAATCAAAGTTCGTTGTGAAGGAAAGATCATGTCGTGTCATTATCGATGGAGGTAGTTGTAACAACCTTGCTAGCATTGAGTTGGTTGAGAAGCTTGGCTTGACCACACAGTAGCACCCACGGCCATATTACATTCAATGGTTCAACTCTTGCGATAAGTTGAAGGTAAATAAGACTGTGAGAGTGCATTTTTCAATTGGTACCTACCATGATCATGCAGATTTTGATATCATGCCTATGGAAGCTTGTTCTTGCTTTTAGGTAGGCCTTGGCAATATGATACTGATGCTTTACACCATGGTAGAAGCAATAAATACACATTCACACATAAAGGAAGAACCATTGAATTAATTCTAATGACCCTCGCTGCAATTTTGAAAGATGAGTTAAAAAGAGCTGAAAAAGAACGTAAGGTGAAGGAAACTAACACTGAAAATTAGGATGTAGCTAAAGAAGTTTGCCCACCTAAAAAGGAAAAGGAAGCACCTAGTGTTAAGAAGGCGGGAATTAAATTGAAAGGTGTTAACATGCTTGCTACATAAATCTGATTTACTTGAGCTTGATGAGTCTGATTTGGATTGCTAAGCTTTGATTTTGCAAAGAGGCTTATTTTCCCCTTGATAAATTGCCTAGCTCTTTGCCTCCTACTATCATTAATCTTTTGCAGGAGTATGAGGATGTATTCCCGGATGAGCTTCCCCCAGGGCCGCCACCTATGAGAGGAATTGAGCATCAAATTGACTTGATTCTAGGGGCGACTTTACCAAACCGTGCGCCTTACCGAACCAACACCGAAGAGACTAAGGAAATTCAGCGCCAAGTCCAAGACTTATTGGACAGAGGGTATATACGACAGAGCCTTAGTCCTTGTGCCATTCCTGTTATTTTGGTTCCTAAGAAAGATGGTAGTTGACGAATGTGCGTAGATTGTAGAGCCATTAATAATATCACAATAAGGTATAGTCATCCTATTCCTCGGTTAGACGACATGCTTGATGAGTTAAGTGGTTCTATCATTTTTTTCTAAGGTAGACAGGCGAAGTGGATACCACCAAATTAGAATGAAGTTGGGAGATGAATGGAAAACTGCTTTCAAAACTAAGTTTGGGTTATATGAGTGGTTAGTCATTCCTTTTGGGTTAACTACAAGAAGGTAAACCAGCCTGTTGCATATTTTAGTGAAAAATTGAATGGCCCTGCTCTGAATTATTCTACATATGACAAAGAATTGTATGCTTTAGTGCGTGTGTTAGAAACATGGCAACATTACCTTTAGCCCAAAGAATTTGTTATTCATTCCGATCATGAATCTTTAAAATATATTAGAAGCCAAGTGAAACTGAATAAATGACATGCTAAATGGGTTGAGTTCATTGAATCATTTCCCTATATCATCAAGCATAAGAAAGGTAAAGACAATGTGATTGCCGATGCGTTGTCTCGGAGATATACTTTGTTATCACAACTTTATCATAAAATTTTTGGTTTGGAAACAATCAAGGACTTGTATGCCACTGATGTGGATTTTAGAGATGCTTATGTGAAATGTAGAGAAGGAAGAACTTGGAATAAATATGTGCTAAATGATGGATTATTATATCGTGCTAACAAGCTATGTGTTCTAGCTAGTTCTGTTCACCTTTTCTTTTGGCCTAAGATGAGGCATGATGTCAAGCGCTATGTGCCACGGTGCACCACTTGCAATAAAGCTAAGTCCCGTTTGAATCCACATGGTCTTTATATGCCTCTTCTTGTCCCTAGCATTCCTTGGGAGGATATTTCAATGGATTTTGTGTTAGGATTGTGTAGGACTAAGAGGGGAAGGGATAGTATATTTTTGGTGGTTGATCGTTTCTCTAAAATGGCGCATTTTATACCTTGTCATAAGAGTGACGATGCTACAAACGTTGCTGATTTGTTTTCCAAGGAGATCGTTCGTTTACACGGTGTGCCCAATACCATCGTTTCAGATCGTGATGCAAAGTTCTTGAGTCATTTTTGGAGAAGCCTATGGAATAAATTGGGGACAAAATTGCTTTTCTCCACTACTTGTCACCCTCAAACCGACGGACAGACGGAGGTCGTCAACCGAACATTGTCTACTATGCTAGGGTGATTATCTAGACAAATTTGAAGATGTGGAAAGAGTGCTTACCTCATATTGAATCTGCTTATAACAGGTCCGTACACTCCACAACCAAGGTAAATCCGTTTCAGATAGTATATGGGTTTAATCCACATGCTCCTATTGATTTGTTACCTTTACATCCTTCTGCAACATTAAATTTTAATGCTAAAAGTCGTGCTGAATTGAGTTTGAAAATGCATGAATTAGTTAAAGAAAATATTGAAAAGATGAATGCAAAATATAAAGCATATGGTAGCCAGGGTAGAAAACAATTAACCTTTGAACCTGGTGATCTTGTTTGGTTGTATCTACGCAAAGATAGGTTTCCTAAATTGAAAAGGTCTAAATTAATGTATCGAGCTGATGGTCCTTTTAAAGTACTTGCAAAGATTAATGATAATGCATATAAGCTTGAGTTGCCAGCATGGGCGAAGAAGATGAGATTGAGTCGAGGATGACTGCAATTTTAGAGTGGGAGAATGATTAGGACATAACTCCTATGGTTACAACTTTAACTCTTGGTCCAATAACACGAGCCCGAGCAAAACAACTCAATTACAAGGTGAGCTCGTTCTTAGGTGATAATACTTGTTCTAATGAGAATGTGCTACTGCATAATTCTACTTGTGATGTGTTGTTACTTAGGAGCATGGGAGAAGAGATGCCAACTCAAGGAGACCTCATACACAACTTGAACACCTACAAGCCACCTTCAATTAAAGTACAAGCCCAATTGATGCTGCTCGCGCACTTCAATTCGGACTACAACTCGTCTTGGAGTCAGCCTGACAGCGCCAGACTAAAAAGGCCATAACTGCCTCATACAAAGTCCGTTTGGGCTGAGCCACCACTCGTTGGGAAGCACATTTTAGGACCTCTCTATTGGATATAAGCCCACATCCAGATTCATTGGGAAGGCATCCAAATTGATGCAAAAAGTTGCTACTATTGCAGACATCGAATCAGAACCGTTGATTGATGACTTTTTGTAACTCGCCCTTATATATACTTAGCCGCTGCTACTTTTAGGGTTAGGTTATTTTGCTAAGTTTGTTTCCCACACGTGTGAAACACTTGTTCATCGGAGTAGTGTCATAAGACCTGGTTTGGTGAAAGAGATAACCTCAACTTTGATTGTTTTAAATTGTCAGATTGTTTCCTTTCTCGTTCTTGCTTGTTTCTTCTACTGTGTGTAGGAATTAACCTTCGTGGTTAGGTCATCTGGGCATGAGCACGGTTGATAACAATAGGTGCGTTGGTGTAGCGATTGCAAGGATTCAATCTTCGCTGATTGGAAGCCCTTGTAACGCGAACGTCTCCGTTCCGCAAAACTAGAACCTATCAGAAGATCAGGCCACCGATTACATCAATAACTCTTAGCTTAAGAGCCAAACATGAAAATCATATACTTTATGAGAACAATGGAGGATTACCCATAATTTTCTAGCTATCCATATTTTTTAATTAATTCATCAAATTCCTCGATTTCAACCCTGAAAACCGATTTGTTGTCACACAAGACAGCTGATTTTACAATTTCGTAACTATTTTTATAAAACTCAAAAAATAGCAAACCACACTACGACAGAATGGTACATCACTATCGCTTCATCTGGGTAGGTTCTTGAGTTTTTAGGAAAAATTGATTGTGATAGATGACTTAGGAGGTGTGCTATTAATAATCGCTATCGGTTCTCAGGTTAGAAGTGATTGTGATGTAGCACTGGGCACATCACAATCGGTTCTTATGTAAGAACCGATAGTGATGTTCATGCACATCACTATCGATTTTCACAAAAGAACCGATTGTGATGTGCACGTGCTTGTCACTATCACTTCTTTTGTGAGAAGCAATAGTGATGATCATACACATCACTATCGGTTCTCACAAAAGAATCGATAGTGATGTGCTCATTATCATCACTATCGCTTCTTATGTGAGTGTGGAATAAACGAAACCAGGTATCTTCATGGTTGGGCCAGCATCGCCTGAAGAGAAGACAAGCCTAAGTAGAAGGCCCAAAGGATAAGCCCTGTGCCAAGTTGTCGTACGGAAAGGGTGCACATCCTATAGACAGTTGTATGAATATTTAGATATAAAAGATACGGCTGTAATCCGAGTCGTTGATAGGATAGATAAAGATGTAAACTCTATCCTGTAACTGACTAGAATATAGTAACCGATCGGAATCTCCTAACCGATCAGGTCTCTGTAAGCCGCCTCCGCACCCCCGCTATATAAGGGAGAGGGCGGGCAACAACATAGACATCAAGCAATCGAGCTATCAAGACATAGCCTAAAATCCCAGCACACAGGATAAGGGTATTATCTCCTCCGTGAGAGCCTGAACCTGTCTAATCCCTTGTCTTGTGAGACCTTTGAGTTTGAGATCTAGCGTCTGCCCCATAAAATTATTGCTGACTACAAAAGTCGACAATTAGCGCGCCAGGTAGGGGCGGCGCTAAAATCTTTTCCTATAGACTCGATGGTAGCTATCGGCGGAATCACCGCCACCTTCGTTTTCGGCCATGCTTTTCGCTTCGGAAGCCTGGACTTCATCGCAGATACGCGCGTAGAGCTTGTCTGCCTGGTCCATAACCATATTCAATCTGGTGGAGATCAGGCCAACCCATCTCAGGTATGCCGCTCTGACTCATCCAGCAAACCAGTCGGTGTCATGAGGAGTCACTGCGACCTTCGTGGCGTCTTCGCGATAGAGGAGCAGAGGACCGATCTCCAACGCCAACAAGATGATCAAGAGGCCACGAAGGAAGATCATCTTTGTAAGGGTAAGGAGGTGCAGACGCGATCGCTTCGATCGCGCGGCCGCCATGTCCACGAGCACATCCTGCAGTCCAGGTTGGGAGACCAAGCTGTCTTTCATACACCGCTGCAGAACGTCGTCGCCTCCAAGACGCTTCTTGATACACTGGATCCAATGATTGCGTCTGATAGCCCGACAGCCTCAATCGTGGCCCAGATCAAGGCCATGGTGACGGCGGCAGCAATTCAGCAGAATCAGGAGAAGCCGTTAGGGGAAGCGCACTCACGCTCCCACGTGGCCACTCGTGTCGCTAGCGATCGATCGCGACGATCGAATTCAAGCGATCGGCGCCACACCACCACGATCGGAGATGAACGCCGAATTCGCAACCGCGACCTCCGCCAAGACATCACCGCCAGACGCCAAGAGCGGGACGAGAAAGAACGACGCGGGCGCTGCGACGAATTCGAGCGTTTCGGCACCTGCCACAATCAACGAAGTGATCGAATGTACGACGACTACGACGACCACAGAGACCATCATCGCCGGGCACGGAACAACGACGATCGCCGAGTCATGGACTCGTCGCGCCGAACTCCACCCCGTCACGTAGAAGACAATCGTCGAGCCAGAGGCTCGCCACGCCGGTCTCCCCCTCATCATGATGAGAGATCCATTGATGGGATCCGAGCGTTCACTCCTCGGCTACGCCGAGTGGTATGGCCCGAAGGATTCAATCCCAAGGGCATGGTCAAATTTGATGGGGAGCGAGATCCAGAAGCTTCGCTGCAGGTCTATGCCCTGGCAGTCAAAGCGGCAAGGGACAATCAGAATGTCTTGGCGAATTATCTGCCAGTCAATCTCACCCCCTCGACTCAAGCATGGCTCACAGGGCTTCCTACGAACTCAGTGGACTCCTGGAGCGATCTTTGCAATCAATTCATCGTGAAGTTCCAAGGAACCTATGAGAGGCCTCGTACTCCGTGGGACCTGTACCAGCTTCACTACAAGAAGGACGAGACGCTGAGAGATTTCATCTAGCGTTTCATGCAGAAGAAGAACACCATCAGGGACGTATCTGACGTTGTGGTGGTGGCTGCCTTTCAGAAAGGGGTAAGTGATCCTGACCTGATCAAGAAAATGTCTAGGAAACCCCCGACCTCCGTGAAGGAGATGTTTTCATTGGCCGACCGTTACGCCACAGCCTCAGATGCCCTGGCCGAGCGCCAAGAAGACCGCCCGCAATAGAAGAGTAAAGGTGACAAAGCCAAGTCCTCCAAGCACAAGGACAAGAAGCGAAAAGGCGAGGAGCTAATTGTGGTAACAGAACGCAATTGGCCCCGAGCCATGCGGAGGGAGGCGCCCGATTATAAATCTATTATGGATGCAATCTGTCCTTTCCACTCCAAGCGAAAGCACGCCGCCAAGGACTGCTTCACCCTGAAGCGTTTTGTGCGGGAAAGCAACAAGCAGCCGGCCCAGGCGAAGGATGAGGCGGCCAAATAGAAAGATCTCCCAGACGAGGGTGACTACCAAGAGCCCGAGCAGGAGCTGAATTACATCTACGGAGGCTCCACCGGATACGAGTCCAAGCGGAAGCAAAAGCTCACCGCTCGGGAGATCAATGCGGTGGAACCAGTGAACCCCCAGTCTCTTAAGTGGTCTGAGGTCCCGATCACCTTCGATCGCTCAGATCTCCCCAACCGGGTTCTGCATCCGGGTAAGTACCCTCTAGTGCTCGACCCTGTCATTCGCAGTGTAAAGCTCAAGAAGGTATTGATCGATGGAGGGAGCGGACTCAACGTCTTATTCGCCAAGACCTTCGACGATATGAACATCCCCCGCTCCGAGCTAAGGCTGACCACTCGGCCGTTCCATGGGGTGATCCCTGGGGCGTCTTCGTTTCCACTTAGGCATATTTCTTTGCCCGTCACTTTCGGTACCAAAGACAACTACCGGACCGAGTATGTAAGTTTCGAAGTGGCCGATTTCGAGACTGCGTACCACACTATCTTGGGAAGGCCCGGTCTGGCTAAATTCATGGCCGTCCCGCACTACACCTACTTGATGATGAAGATGCCGGGACCCATAAGCGTCATCACGGTTCGCAACGACATCAACCGATATCTAGAATACGATCGAGAAAATTGCGAACTTCCCGAACTACAGGAGGCAGCCACCGAGCTGAAGAGCGTCCAGGCAGAGGCTGCCATGTTACAGGAAGAAGGCGACGTCCCATCCAAAAAGCAGGCCACGTTAGGGATGAAGCTTGGTGAAGGAACCAAGAGGATCACTCTCGACCCATCCGACTTGTCCAAAATGACTCTGATCGGGTTAGGGCTCGAGGATAAATAGGAAGGCACGCTCGTCATCTTGCTCCAGGCTAACTGGGACATCTTTGCCTGGAAACCATCCGACATGCCGGGTGTCCCTAGGGAGGTGATCGAGCATTCTCTGCACGTCGATGAAAAGGCAAAGCCAATCAAGCAAAGGCTTCGGTGGTTCGTTCTAGATCGCCGGAACGCCATCAAGCAGGAGATCACCAAGCTTTTAGCTGCATGCTTTATAAAAGAAGTGTATCATCCAGATTGGTTGGCAAACCCTGTACTAGTTCAAAAGAAGAATAAAACTTGGCGCATGTGCGTTGATTATACTGATCTCAACAAGGCATGTCCGAAGGATCCCTTTGGGCTACCTCGAATTGATCAGGTGGTTGACTCGATTGCCGGGTGTGAAATTTTGAGTTTTCTCGATGCTTACTCAGGGTACCATCAGATTCGCCTAAAGGCGGAAGATCATATCAAGACTTCATTCATCACGCCTTTTAGAGCCTTTTGCTATACCACAATGGCATTAGGGTTGAAAAATGCTGGTGCTACATATCAGAGCGCAATACAGCGGTGTTTTCACGCCCAGCTCGGACGCAATGTGGAGGCATACGTGGACGATGTCGTGGTGAATAAATGGGAAAAGAAGGACCTCATCGCCGACCTTACCGAGATGTTCGAGAGTCTGAGGGCTTTCATTATGAAGCTTAATCCCGAGAAGTGTGTTTTCGGAGTATCTTCGGGAAAACTGCTCGGGTTTATCGTATCCCAATGAGGCATTGAGGCCAACCCAGAGAAGATCAGGGCCACATCAAATATAGCGCCGACTTGCCAGAAGGACGTCCAGAAGCTTACAGGATGTATGGCCTCACTCAGCAGGTTTATTTCCCGACTGGGTATGCGAGGTATGCCATTCTTTAAACTCCTCAAGAAGTAGGACAATTTCCATTGGACGCCAGAGGCACGACAAGCGTTTGAATACCTAAAGGCCTTCTTAACAATGCCCCCGGTCTTGGTTTCGCCGATGCCAGAAGAACCTTTGCTACTTTACATTGCGGCAACGACTCATGTAGTCAGCGTTGCGGTCATTGTAGAAAGGGATGAGCCGGGCCACGTGCAAAAGATCCAACACCCGGTCTACTTCATCAGCGAGGTCCTGAGTGAATCTAAGGAGCGGTATCAGCTAGTACAGAAATTATTATATGCCGTACTTCTTACATCTCTCAAGCTCAAGCACTACTTCCAAGAGCATGCCGTTTCGGTGGTCACCTCCTTCCCAATAGGAGACATTCTTCACAACCAAGAGGCCACTGGAAGAATTGCAAAATGGGCAGTCGAGCTTGGAGCTTTTGATATCTTTTTCAAGCCTCGCACAGCCATCAAGTCTCAAGCACTCGCCGACTTCACTGCCGAGTGGACGGAACTTCAAAATCCGATGGTTATCAAGGAACTCGAGTATTGGACGATGTACTTCGACGGTTCCCTCATGCTCAGTGGCGCGGGGGCTGGTATTGTGCTTATATCGCCAAGTGGAGAAAGATTGAGGTACGTTCTACAGATACTTTTTCCCTCATCAAACAACGTCGCCGAGTACTAGGCACTCATCCATGGGCTCCGTATCACCATATTGCTTGGAATCCGACGTTTGGCGGTCTGCGGAGATTCAATGCTCGTAGTCAATCAAGTGCAAAAGGAATGGTCCTACATCGAAGACAACATGGCTGCCTACTACCAGGAGGTACGCAAGCTAGAGGGCAACTTCGATGGCCTGGAACTCGTTCATGTGCTCCGTCGGGACAATGAAGCGGCAGACGAGCTGGCGAAAATGGGATCTTGCCGGTCTACAGTGCCCGTGGGGGTATTCGTTGAAGAAATTCATAAGCCCATGATTAGCACTCGGCCAAAGCCGGACACCCCGGTGGAGAGAAACGTTGAAGCTGAAGTTCTAGTCATTACCCCCGATTGGGCAGCCCCATATCTGGACTATTTGATGAAGGATGAATTAACCGAAGACCGCGTACAAGCCGAACGAATAATGCGCCGAAGCAAGAGCTATGTAGTAATCAGGGAAGAACTCTATCGCAAGAGCTCCTCTGGTGTACTACGATGGTGCATATCAGAACAAGAAGGAAGAGATCTCCTCAAGGAGATCCACTCGAGTCTCGCGGAACCACTGGCCATCAACCCTAGTTGGAAAGGCTTATCGTCAAGGATTTTTCTTGCCGACTGTCGTCACTGATGCGGAGGACATCATCCGGACATGTGAAGGATGCCAGTTCTTTGCGCGACAGATGAACAAACCAGCACAAGAGCTACAAACTATCCCAATCACCTGGCCGTTTGCGGGTCTGGGGGCTGGACATGGTGGGACCTTTGAAGAAGGCCCAAAGCGGCTACACTCACCAAATGGATTGAGGCCAAACCAGTTGCCATAATCACAGCTACAAAGGCCAAAGGATTCTTCCATGAAACCGTGGTTAGATTCGGTGTACCAAATCGAATCATCACGGATAATGGCACCCAATTCAGAGGCAGCATATTTCAAGACTGGTCGGCGAACTTGGCATAAAGATCTGCTTCGCATCAGTAGCACACCCCTGAAGTAATGGGCAGGTTGAGCGAGCCAACGACATGGTTTTACAAGGCCTAAAGGCAAGGATTTTCGATCGTCTCAAACCATACGCTACTCGGTGGGTCAAAAAATTGCCTTCAGTACTCTAGGGGCTGCGAACCACCCCTAGCAGAGCAACCGGGCAGTCACCTTTCTTGCTGGTGTATGGATCAGAGGCGGTCCTCCCCCACAGAGTTAGAATTCGGATCCCTACGGGTTCGGAGCTATGAAGAAATCGCTTCGGAAGAAAGCTGGCAAGAAGACCTCGACCGACTGAAGAAAGCCAGAGACATCGCAACAATTCAGTCGGCAAAATATCTTCAGGGCTTATGTCGCTATCACGTACGCAATGTGAGGAGCCGCGCGTTATCTAAAGGAGATCTGGTCCTTAGAAAGAATCGGCGCGAGCATAAGCCTCCTGCCGGGAAGGTCCTTACGTCATCGATGAGGTGATACGCCCTGGAGCTTATAAGCTCAAGCGTGAAGATGGCTTGGTAGTTAGCAACACTTGGAACATAGAACAGCTACGTCGTTTTTTCACCTGAACTTTGTAATTCAATTGTTTCTTTATGAATAAATGTTCGCTCTTAAAGTTATTTTCGTTCAAACTTCTCGTGATTTATGCGTCCGAGTGCTCCGCTCCTACGATGATTAAGACTCTGAGACATGCGTCATGAACCACGCCTCAGAGCCTAGGGGCTGGACTAGTCGGATAACGATATGTCAAAACCACTCGGACAAAGCAACACACTTGAAAGACAAGATGCATGAACAAAGAATTTTTTTTCATATATCTCGTTTTACAGCTCCAGAGTTTCTACAATGGCCATAGAGGCATCCTTGACTTCTTCCCAGAGCTCGACGGCCCGATCTTCATCTACATTGCAGGCGTAGCCTTCCTTAACGGCTTCAATATCCACTCGTGGATAGAGCGACTTGGTGATGGCCAAAGCCTGGCTAGCATCATTGGTCGCTGTCTCCTTCAAGAGTTTCTTGAGCGCCTCGGGGGATTCCTCCAGTTGAGAGATGACCTGACCCCTGCTGAGTGGCTCTCACCCCCGGGATGAAGCGAACTCAACAGTGGCTCGGAGGCTTCATGAAGCCTGGCGCAAGACGTCTCAAGGGCTTCATCTTTTTTGTTAAAAATGGCGTATTGCGCCCGCGTTTTGAGCTTATAATCTGCAAGACAGAGTATTAAGAAGTACCAAGAAAGCAATGAAGACATGGGAGGTCCAAGCTGCCAACCGTACCTTCTAGCTCCTTCTGTGAAGTTTTAAGCTGCCCCTGGAGCTTTACATTAGCAGAGTCCCGAGCTGACACGAGGACAAGAAGATCAAAAAGCCAGGCAATTAAATGAAAGCATGAGATGGTCCGGGAAATATCTACCGTGAAGGGAGCCAACGACATCTATCTTCTCTTGCCGAAGGGTCTCCTCTCGGCCCAGAGCACCTGGACTCCGGATCAAGAGTTCGCGGCTTCTGGCCGCATGTCCACCTTGATCCGCTCCAGCCGCCCAGATTCTGGCACGTCCGGACCTCCGGAAGCATCTTCTGGAAGTACTCAGACTTCTTCTCGGAGCATTCCCCTAATTTCTGTAATCACCACAGGGAAAGGTGACTACGAGCTGACCGACATAAGCAAGAAGACGGCGAGAATAGAGAAAATTTTACCCGAGCTAGGCGGGCACAAGTAGTGGCATGACTGTAAATGTCATTCCTCTCCCTCTCCTCCTCCGAGTCGTCCAGGAGCTTCAAGCCGTCCTCTTCATCAACCCACGCGGCCCACATTATGAGCCGGGGGCGAGCAGGAGTCAGCGGAACCCGGGAGATCTCCTCAACCTCGGTGGACAGACGGGGGATGGGCTCTTGAACAGCAGAGCCCGATGCTGAAGAACGAGGCGTCGGCGAAGGCGGTCGAGGCTCGGGGGGCGCTCCTGTGTCCCCAGGCGAAGTCCCCTCAACCGGGACTTGAACCTCCGCGGGCCCAGCCTCTTCAGGAGCCCTAGATGGTGTCTCGACAGGACCATCGAGCGAAGGATTCCTATAAGAATACCCAGTAAACAAGCCGGCGGAACGCGTCGAATAAGAGTCGATAAGTTGACAAACCTGTCGGACTTCTTCATCCTCATCGGGGGCTTCTTCCGAGTGGCCGAGCTGCTCCTGGAAGGACCACTCGAGGCTGCACCGACCAGTACCTTGGGCCCCTGTCGACCGCCCGAGTGCCTTGTATTCGGACTCTACTGCGCGCTGGCTCACTGAAAAGGGAGCCAAGGCACCGGGCTCGTGGCCGACGGCCTCGGATCTTGGGACCACCAGTCGGGCGCCAAAGCTTCGCGGGGTCCTTGGCCACCGTCTTCTTCTCCTTCTTGGCGGCGGGATCTCCCGCATGAGAGCTCGCTGGCCGCTTCGGGGAATCGCCTATACGAGTGGGCATTTTTAGAAGAGGCGCGTCGCTAAAGAAAGCCACTCGATCCTGGAAAGGAAGATTAAAAGTCAGAAATCATTCAAGAGATGGATGTAAAATCTACCGGCAAAACTTTCTCACCTCAGGAGGAGGATTCCATGCAGAGAAGGACTTGGGGAATCTGGTGGGCATCTCGACGCTCAGGACAAAAAAATCGCCTACTCGAGCAAAAATCTGCTCTTTCGTTATTAAGTCGGACAATTTCCGGGTCGGATTGTCCCTTCCCTCAAACTGATACCCTAGATGGTCACGCTCCTTCAGGGGCTAATTCTGGCGAGCAATGAAGTGAAGGGCCAGACCAACCCCAGTGAGGCCCCCTTCCTTTAATTTGCTGATGAGCACCAAGAGGTCCTGCCTTGATCCATGTTGCAGGTGTCACCAACAGAGGACCAAGAGAGGGACACCTTCGGCCGGCGCCCAACGAAAGAAGGGAGAGCTGGATCAGGATTGGCACAATAAAACCACTCCTGGTGCCAGCCCTTATTTGAAGACTTGAAAGGAATAGCGAAATATGATTTCTTTAGCCCTCCCAAGCCGAACCGCCCCTAATTACCTTGGGGTCGCTCTTCGAGGGATAGGGCTTCAGAAGGTAAAAATAGCGGAAAAGATCAAAATGAGGGCGGATGCCCAAGAAAGCTTCGCAAAGGTGAATAAAGATAGAGATTAGCAATATAGAGTTGGGATTCAAGTTCACCAACTCGATGCCATAGAAGAAGAGAAGGCCACGAAGAAAAGCGCAGGCTAGAAGACCCAGCCCGTGCTGGAAGAGAGACTCAAATACCACGACTTCTTCAGGACGAGGAGTGGGGATGGATTCACCAGCAGCCGGCCGAGCGGAGATCAAAACCAAGTCTGGGAGAACCCCATCCTTCACCATGGACTGCAGTCTCTCCTCTGTTGTGATTGAGGTTGTCCAATCCTGGGGCGAAGGCTGCGAGGAGGAGGTCTTGGACGGAGAAGACATCTTTGAAGGAGAGATCAATGGCGGCGCGAAAATGCGGGCGCAACAGCAGATAACCCTAGCGGCGGAGAAATCGGAGAGAAGGAAGCAGAAGGGGCAAGAGTGCGCGACGGAAAGAATGAACCATCGGGTGACGCATGGCCTAGCCCTTAAAGGGGGGAAAATTAGGTTTTCGTCGAATCGGCGGGAAAAAAATTGCGAAACACCTCACCTTTCCGTATCCTCCATAATGATTTGACTGACCCGACGTTCTGACTTGCAGAGACAGTCGTGGTTTGACCAAGTCATGTTTGGGACACGTTGCACCCCACGATGGGATGTTTAACCACTTACCGTGCTAAGCGGGACGTGGATACCCTCCAATTTGGATAAAAGATATATCTTCTTGTGATATGCCCCACGTTGGGTCGTTAGGTGGTTACCGCATGACGGAATCATATACCACGAGATGAGCCTGAACGGGCACGACTGCAATGGTATGCCCCATGAGCGTCGAAGAGCTGTGTGTCATAATAAACAAGTACAGATACCATTCGGATTAACCTCGATGTGTCCCATGTCGGACCAGAGCCATATCCTACATCAGTCGGGTATGGGCATCACTCGGCCATGAGCCAAGAAGTCCTTGATACGCTCCAAGTTGAGCCTAAGCTATATCCAACACCAGTCGATTGTGGGTATCACTCGGCCAAGAGCCACGTATGTATGATACGCTCCACGTTGAGCCTAAGTTATATCCAACACCAGTCGGATATGGGTATCATTCGGCCAAGAGCCACGTATGTATGGTACGCTCCACGTTGAGCCTAGGCCATATCCTACACCAGTTGGATATGGGTATCACTCGACCAAGAGCCACGTAAGCAGGTGCGCTCCAAGACGAGCCTATGTTATATCCTACAGTAGTTGGATATGGGCATCATTCGGTCATGAGCCATAAAAATCCTGATATGCCTTAGGTCAGGCTTAAGCTATATCCTACAGCAATCGGACGTAGGTGTTGCTCAGCCAAGAGCCACGTGTGAAGCTAATATGTCCTGAGGTTTGGACCTAAGGATGTATCCTACGACGATCGGATATGGATGTCGCTCGACCAAAGAGTCATGCAAGCTTCGATGTACCCCAAATTGTGTCAGAGCCAAGACAAATGACAATCATGAAGGATACATAAAAAAGGTAATTCTTTATTATATTATATTTACAGGGGCTCTAAACCTCACCTCGACGCACGTGGCCGAGTGCCTCCACAAGGGCCTCCCTGTCCCTGTAAAGGGTAGGGAAGATCTCCATGAGGGTGTCAACAGCGACGCGGTCGAGGGCGGCGGCTTTGTCTTCAGCCCACTCCGCCATAGCGAGGTCAAAAAGCGCCCACAACTCAGCAATCGAAGGTCTTTGGTCGGCCATGGAGGTCTCTCCGAAAAGAGGTGGAGCTCAGAGCAAGAGAATGGAGAACAAAGCACGAAGGGATGCATTTTACAAGCGCTGCTTCACCTTTTATAGCCGGTATAGTGAGGATGAAGTAAATGCAACAGAAGCCAAGGAGGTTTGGAGTTAATATAGTTTCGGAAGCCAAAGGGGTTTTTGGAATTTGGGTTGACACAGAAAACCAGAGCAGCCTTGAAGACTGTTTGATATTTATCCACGAAGAGAAAAGATATTAAAGCTTCGCCTCAAGCGGGAAGAAGTATTCAATCCACGATTGAAATATGGGTTAGGTCTACGAAGCCGCTCGCGATAAATACGTTTGACAGAAGATTATACCCAGTTCAAGTAAAAACCAAGAGTTCTATTCGAGTCCTTCATAATCCACTTACTGCAAGAAGAACCTGAGAAAAAGAAATCCATCGAAAGTCCGCGAGGGAAGCTTAGAAAAATGATTCAAGTCGAGACCCGGAAAGAAACATAGCAACCGGATCATGAATCACTCGGGGGCTACTGTGGAATATACGAAACCAGGTATCTTCATGGTTGGGCCAGCATCGCCTGAAGAGAAGACAAGCCCAAGTAGAAGGCCCAAAGGATAAGCCCCGCGCCAAGCTGTCGTACGGAGAGGGGGCACATCCTATAGACAGTTGTATGAATATTTAGATAAAAGATACGACTGTAATCCGAGTCGTTGATAGGATAGATAAAGATGTAAACTCTATCCTGTAACCGACTAGAATATAGTAACCGATTGGAATCTCCTAACCGATCAGGTCTCTGTAAGCCGCCTCACCCCTGGTATATAAGGGAGAGAGCGGGCAACAACATAGACATCAAGTAATCGATCTATCAAGCCATAGCCTATAATCCCAGCACACAGGATTAGGGTATTATCTCCTCCATGAGAGAATGAACCTGTCTAATCCCTTGTCTTGTGTGACCTTCGAGTTTGAGATCTAGCGCCTGCCCCATAAAATTATTGCCGACTACAAAAGTCGACAGTGAGAATCGATAGAGATGAGGATGCGCATCACTATCGCTTCTCACATAAGAACCGATAGTGATGTGTATGATCATATCACTATCGCTTTTCAAGTGAGAACCGATAGTGATGTGTGTGTACATCACAATCGCTTCTTAAGTGAGAATCGATTGTGATGTGTCTCGCTAGGTTATTTATGCCCCTCAGGCTGAACTCTCCTCTGTTGTTGTTCCAGAGGACATTTCTCCGCCGCCACCCGAAAAAATTGCTCATATTCTGTGGTTGGAAGCAATAATTGGGTGAGAAAAATTGAAATCCCCAAGGGTGGGTGTCAGGGACTAGATAACCCGCACAGGCAATGACCCACTGGGCCCAAGCTTACTCGACCAAGGACCAAGCTCGCTATTGAGGTTGGGCTCGGAGGACCCGGTTGGATTGCAGAAACTGGCGGTTACCAAGTGAAGGAGGGGACTTAAAAGTTTGAGTTAAGGCGAATGTGGGCAACAGTTTCCAGTGCAGTTACCGCCATACTTCATTACGCATCATGTCTGGATCATGCGTCACTCCCTCGAGAATCTCGCCCGGCCGTTCTCTGTAATAAACTAAATAGTAGAGGTATAAGGACCTTCCCCCTAGGCGGAAGAGGAGGAGGAGGGAAGAAGAAGAAAAACACACGCACACAAGTCGGTGCTCGACCAACTGGAGCATCCCTTGTATACGGCAAATAGTGCATCATCTCTCGCCTTTTGCCTCCGGGCAAGACTGGAGTAGAGCTGTTACCCGTGCGGGGGCTCAAACCAGTATAATTCCTTGTGTCAACTTCTCTTTTTCCCTCTCCTTCTCTCTCGAAGCGTCGACCGCACCCTTTCCACTGGGCGGGCACGGTCTTGGGCCTTGTCCCTACATCACTCCTTCCTTCCTCTTGCGGTCAGGCGATCCCAATCGTCAACAGTGGATGTTAAGAGGGAAAATTTGATGCCTAGCGTGAGGAGATTTCCCCTCATTTTGTAGAATTTGTGGTTTTCTTCAAAATATGAGCATTCCTTCAAACCCCTTCAATTTGGCACTATGTAATTTTGATATGTCGCGAAGAAAGTTTAGGCTGCACTGGTATTATGTATATCCTATCAGATTTTGCACCCTTTATTTGACAAGCACACATGTATTTAATTATCTTAATTTGTAGTGCTCTCATGTTAATCTTGAATTATTTAATTATCTAAATTTTTCAAAAATTCTTTTTCAAAAAGACTTGTAATATCCCAAAGTATGTTTCTGCAAAATTTGAAATAATTTCAACTATATTCGCAAAAGTTATGATCTTTTTACTCTTTTATCAATGAATTCTAAAAATTCAGACTTCAACATGGTTTGTTTGGAAACGTAATAGTGTTAGTCACATTTGTGTTGGTTTTATTACCAAACCGATAGTGTTTAAATGTATTTGTATCCGGTTGTTGAGCAAGCTGCCTATTTGTATCGGTTTTCTGCATAACCCGATAGAAATACATATGACTATGCTTGGTAATATTATGAATATTTGTATCGGTTTTTGCTAAGAACCGATAGGAATAGGACATCTATTTGTATTGGTTTATTTACAAAACCGATAGTGATATTCGCACATATTTGTATCGGGTTCTTCCAAAAATCGATAGTAATATTGAGAATATTTGTTTCGGTTTTTTATATGAATCGATAGGACTAGGACATCTATTTGTATGAGATTATTGACAAAACCGATAGTGATATTTTATTTATTTGTATCGGTTTTTGATGTGAACCGATAGTAGTACTCGTTTATAATTGTATCCGTTCTTATATAGAACTGACACAAATAATTTACATCTGTATTGGTTCTGGTATAAAAACCGATAATAGTATTCTAATATTTGTGTTGGTTTTTTTCTTCAAAATTGATAGTAGTTTGGTGATGTTTGTGTCGGTTTTTTCTAGCAAACCGATAGAAGTATATTTGTATTTGTGTCGAGGTTTTGGCAGAATTGACACAGTTAATGGCGCTTAGCTATTTCGGTGAAGGCACGCGCGCCGCAAATCTATTTTTCCCGAGCTCCTCTCATGCGCCGCTTCCTCCCCCGCCGCTCCCTCTCCCGCACCGTGATTTCTTCGCGTCCACTGCCACCGTCGCCTCCACCTCCGCCGCTCCCTCTCCCCTGCCGCTCCTAACTCATCCTCTCGTGGAGGTCGTCGTCGCTGCCCTCGTCACCCCTGTGGAGCTCAATACCGCAGCCGTCGTGCCCCGTGGAGTGAGCCCGCCCTAGCATTTGTATGTCATCCATTATTTCATACTCTTAGTTACATCATGCAGTCATGCTATCAAATATGATATAGTTGGAGGCATAAGCGGTCTGTATCCAATCTATTTCTAACTTTCAATAGATTCAAGTAATTGTCGGGACCCGAATATGCAAATCCGGACCCTCTGTGTATACTGCACTAGTCCAGGATCACGCTAGTGCACACAGGCTCAACATCGGTAAATATCACAATCATACACAGCGTAAACATTATGAAAGACATCATATAATAAATATTACTAGTTGTATGACCTTACGGTCAACTTACATGAATATGCCTCACAAGGCTGAACAAAAATTTTAAACTGCAGCGAAATGAAAACGTAGACAACCCCTCAGTATACCACAGGCAACTAATAAGGCTTGCACCCTAAACATTCATCTCCTCTTAGTACTCCTTCTCCAGCATGGATGTAGAATCCTCAACTGATGATGTTGTTGGCAAGGGTGAGTACTTAAAGCACTCAACAAGTTGTGCACATAATGCAATTCTATGTAACTATATGCAAGGCTTATTCCAAAGGAAAAGGCTATCATGGCTATTTTGCAATAAGCAGCATTTATGAACAAATACAATAAATAGATCATAAAGACTATAAAACAAATAACAGTAATAGATAGATTCAACATTTCTCAAGTAAACCAAGTTTCCAATCCTAAGTCAATTTCCAACTCCCATGGCATCCTGCCATCCCAACCAAGTTTTCCATTTTAATTAAGCTAACCGTTAACTGTAATTCCCAAGCATTGCTCAATACCGCGAGCACGGCTATCTGAATAGTTTTACACTCTGCAGAGGTTATGCACTTTACCCACACGATAAACCATACACCACAAAGGCGAGTGATTATAACAAATCCTTTACAATGCGCTGGCTTAACCCGGTACCACCCGCTAAGGTTTCAACACTGGTGGGACTGGTTACCCTATCCAAGGCCTCCCTCTTGCTCCATGTGAATTACTCCATAACTCGGGAACTCACAAAGACCAAGATAGTACCAAAGTTAAGACATTGCAAATTAATCAGCTAGGCTGTCCCATACCAGACATGTGGTTGCATTATTGACTCCGGTCAAAGGCTTCCAAGGTTAAGTCCTTAGAGTGATCAAGGCAAGACATCCACATCCCTCTGCCCATCGGGCCCATCTTGGCATACTCACCCCTCGCCACTTGCCCCAATCCAAATGATTATCACCCCAGTTGATTACCAAGCACCACGTACCATCAACAATTCAACATCGTTGCATGACATTGCTCGTCACTACAACTCAATCTCATTGTACGACTTCACATGACGCACAAGTTCACATCATTCACTACTACAGAAAGGCTTATATTAGACGCCTCATTAAAGACGGTTCCTCAAAACCGTCTGTGACGAATAATATCACTGACGGTTTTATATTGAAACTGTTAGTGACATTATCACAGATGGTACTCTATAAAAACCGTCAGTGATGTACATCAATATCACAAACGGTTTTAGTTAAAAACCGTCGGTGAAGATATCACAGATGGTTATTTTATAAAACCGTCTGTAATATCACGTATTATCCCAAGCGGTTTTGTAATAAAACCATTTGTGATATATCACAGACGGTGGAATGCTATGTTTATCATTGACGGTTTTTTTATAAAACCGTCTAAGATTTCTATCAGCAATATAAAATACAGAGGCCCGAGCCACTTGGTGCATTTTAGGGTTTCGGGATCTATTTTCATTTGGCTGCGGCTGTGAGGCGATTTGTTAAAAGAAGACCGTTGATTTTGAAGGGTGATTGAGGATCCATTTGATTTTGGTGATCTAAGGTTAGTAACGGTGTCTAATTGCAGTATATTGAAGATCTTGCTTGGTAAGGATATAATTTGATGATTTTTTAGATTTAGCTTGTAGATTCATGTGTTCTTTCTATGTAAGGGTAGTAATGGGTTTTACTTGCATTAACACTAATTAATGCTATATGCTTGGTGTAGATAGACCGAAGATGGATGTACACTAAGAACCGTGTGAGTGCCGAGAACATTAATGGCGTCTCCGCTTTTAGAAGAGCTGCAGAAGAGGATATGTTTAATAAGGGGGGCCAGTTTATGTCTTGTCCGTGCATTGACTATGAGAATCTGAAGATGTTTCGAAACTTTGCGCAGATCGAAGCACACTTGATTATGAGGGGTTTCAAAACGGGGTATACATGTTGGACCAGTCACGGTGAAGAGTAGGAGATACAGGAAGCAGGTACTAACATGGTCGACGAAGTCAATGATATGTCGGATGGTCATATCGATTGTGGTTCCGATGAGGATAGGTTGCAGGAAGATAATCAATCGATGTCGTGCGATGTAGAAGGGAACCGTGATGATAGAGAATATGGTAAATTCCGGGGCTTGATGGAGGACTCGGAGAAACCTTTGTTCCTAGGCTGCAAGTCAAAATACACAAGGTTGTCATCCGTGCTTGAACTGCTGAAATTGAAAGCAAGCAACGGTTGGTCCGATAAGAGTTTCACAACGCTGTTACGTTTATTGGCGGACATGCTTCCCAAGGGAAACGAGTTGCCGACAACCACCTACAAAGCTAAGAAGGTTCATTGTCCCTTGGGAATGGATGTAGAAAGAATACATGCATGTCCGAACGACTGTATCCTGTACCGCCAAGAGTACACGAACTTGCACATATGTCTTGTGTGCAACGCATCCTGGTACAAGCGTAAGAGTCATTCGAATGATGAAAGTGAGGGCATCCAGGTGATGAAAGGACCTCCTGCTAAGGTGGCATGGTTCCTCGTTTGAAGCGTTTGTTTGCGAACCTAAATGAGGCAAAATCATTGCGCTGGCACTTGAGGAGCGTAAGAACGATGGAATGCTAAGGCACCACGATTCCATCCAATGGAGAAACATCGATAGGAGGTTTCAAGAATTCGCTGAGGATCCGAGGAATATAAGGTTTGGATTGAGTATGATGGAATGAATCCTTTCGTAACATGAGTAGCCAGATAGCACTTGGCCCGTGAATCAGATCTACAACATTCCTCCTTGGTTGTGTATGAAGCGCAAGTACATTTTGTTGTCTCAGATTTATCCAAGGACCAAACAACCAAGGAACGATATTGATGTGTACCTAGCACCATTGGTGGAAGATCCGAAAACACTATGGGTTCGAGGGCATGTATGGGATGCGTATAAACGAGAGAACTTCACTTTGTAATCGCTTTTGTTCGCGACCATAAATGATTACCCCGCCTTGGTAACATATCGTGCCGAGTACAAAGGAACCAAAGCTCGCACTCACCGCTTAGACAATACCGAGAGTGTGTGGTCAATCACTCACGCAAAACTGCTTACATGCATCATCGTAGGTTCGTTCGGAGGAATCACCCATACCGCAAAATGAAAAAACAATTCGATGGAACGAGCGAAGACGGTTTAGCTCCAAAGCCTTTAAGTGGGATAGATATCCATGATATGGTTAAGAACTTGGATGTTGTGTTTGGAAAGGGGCGTAAATCGAGGTCCTGTGAGAAGAGCACGTGGAAGAAGAGATCAATATTTTGGGACCTACCTTATTGGGAGCACCTAGAAGTTCGGCACTGCATCGACGTGATGCACATGGAGAAGAATGTCTGTGATAGCTTGATTGGTCTCTTATTGAATATTAAAGGCAAATCAAAGGACAGTATCAATGCATGCCTTGACTTGGTCAATATGGGCATAAGACCTGAGTTAGCACCGAAGAGACAGTATACAGCCGAACATATCGCGAACTCGCTTGTTACACTTTGTCTAAGGCCGAGAACTGGATGTGCGCTGCTTGCATGGTGTGAAAGTTCCGTCCGGTTACTCCTCTAACATCAAGAGACTTGTTTCGATGCAAGATTTGAAATTAGTTGGCACGAAGTCTCATTATTGTCATGTGCTGATGACACAAATGCTCCCTGTGGCAATTAGAAGTATCTTGCAAGTCTTGGTTCGGGAGACAATCATGAGGCTGTGTTATTTCTTTAACACAATTGCTCAGAAGGTCATCGATCCCGAAGCACTAGATGCACTGCAGGCTGAGGTGGTGATGACTCTATGTAATCTTGAGATGTATTTTCCTCCGTCGTTTTTCGATATCATGGTCCATCTCGTTGTTCACCTTGTGATAGAGATAAAGATATGCTAGCCCGTGTTCCTACGTAGCATGTACCCATTCGAGAAGTATATGGGAATTCTCAAGTCCTACGTACGGAATCGATCTCGGCCGGAGGGTAGCATTGTCGAAGGTTATGCAACCGAAGAAGTCGTAGAGTTCTGCGTTGATTACATGGCTCAGGTCAAACCAATAGGTGTGCCTCGATCTCGCCATGAGGGGAGACTCCAGGGCATCGGGACCATCGGAAGGAAAGCAATCACGCCTGATCCAGCTTCCTATGCTCAAGATCATTTCACGGTTTTGCAACACATGGCTGTAGTGTCCCCGTACATTGACGAGCATAAGCATTGGCTACGGCAAGAGAATCTGACGCGACAAGAGTCTTGGATCACGAGACAGCATAACCTTCAATTTAACAGATGGCTGAAGGAGCGACCCATCACTGGGACCTCGTCAGGTGATACGCTGACATGGTTGGCAAAAGGGCCAACATTTACAGTTGTAAGATGGAAAGGATACGACTTAAATGGGTACACATTTTACACAAGAGATCAGGATATGAAGAGCACAAACCAGAACAGCGATGTACGCATAGATGCGTTCAACACCGTTGGGTCAACGAGGAGCTCCTACTATGGGTTCATAGAGGAGATTTGGGAGCTCGACTATGTACTATTCAAGATCCCCTTATTTCTGTGTCATTGGGTCCACCTCCAGCATGTGAATATTGACAAATAAGGTGTCACTACTGTCGACCTCGCACGCGTCGGATACCAAGATGAACCGTTCGTACTCGCTAACCAAGCTGTTCAAGTATTCTATGTAATCGACCCGTCCAACAACAAGAGACATGTAGTTCTTTAGGGAAAAAGGAGGATTGTCGGAGTAGAGAATGTAGTAGATGAGGAAGAATACAATCAATTCAAGAGTTGCCTCCTATCTAAAGAGCATCACATCCCAGAAGAACAACCCAAGAAGCTATCTACACACGTCGATCATCATGAAGGGCTAATTTTTATACAAAAGAATAAGCAAGTGGAGTTATGATTTTAAGTGTACTCTAGAAGATAATAGAGTTGTTTGTGATGAGATGCTCAAAATTAAAAACAACTTTGTGTATATATGCATCTGATTTATTTAATATAGTTTCCTTTCCTTTACTGATATTGCTCGCACAAATGAAGTATACATTATGTCAAGAAGGCCAAACTTTGGATTTACCTTTAGCAATGAAGGTCTGTGTCAATCTTCATCACAGACGGTTCTATACTAGAAATGTTCGATAGTTTATCACGCACGGTTCTATACTAGAGCCGCTCGTGATAAATTATCCTGCACGGTTCTAGTATAGAACCGTCTGTGATAAATAATATCACGCAGCGGTTCTAATCTAGAACCGCTCAGGATATTTTTATCACAGACGATT
The DNA here is from genome assembly GCA_036346275.1 of Otatea glauca. NCBI lineage: Eukaryota > Viridiplantae > Streptophyta > Magnoliopsida > Poales > Poaceae > Otatea > Otatea glauca. The sequence continues at coordinate 5,293,203 of CM070720.1, read as the reverse complement.
CTAGTATAGAACCGTCTGTGATATGGGAGACCTATAAAAAGGCCACTTTGGCAGACCATTCATTCTCTACTATTCCACTCTCGCGCTCAAAACCGTAAGTATTCGTCTCCGCCCTAGCTCGTTGACGCCTCCCCTTCGCCCACGGTGCCCCCTCGTCGACCCCTCCCCATCGACGACGCCGCCCCCTTGCCGACGCCTCCCCCTCGCCGACGCCTCCCCATCGCCGACGCCTCCCCCTCGCCGACGTCGCCCCCTCGTCGACGCCTCCCGCTCACCGACGCCTCCCCATCGCCGATGCCGCACTGTCGCCGACGCCTCCCCATCGTTTTTCGCTCGATAAGTGCCGATAAGGGATGGATTCTTAGATCTATAGATTAAGGGTATAAATTTCTAGGTAGTTCTGAGATTGGTAAGAAAGCAAACATGAAAATAAGAAAAGATACTTGTTATGCCGCACCACCAAAATACTTATACTTGTATTTATGAATTCTTATGCTTATGTTTTTTGTCATCATACGTGTTCGTTAATCTGAGCTAAAACCAACAGTCTGATCGTCGTTCCAGCCTTTGGTGTTGTACAACTCGCTGCCAATGACATCTAGATCCAACCACATGCACGATGCACCTCTCTATCACTCCCAAAGTGCCAATGTGCACTTTATCTCCGCTGACGGTCTCCACATTTCGTCACCACATTGTCGTCATTTCCTATGGCCAGTGTACACGTCATTCTCTCCACCGATTGCTTGTGGCACACCTTGACCATGCTTTCTCCGTTGGTGTGCACTAATGACCCTTTTGCTATTCCTCAATCCATCCCTGGTGAGGTGTATGACTGTCCATTAAGTGGTTGTGTTTATTTATGAGAGAAATTCACTTCGATTTAGCAACTACAACAAGATCTCGTTGTTCATTTTTGGGCATATTCGATTTAGCAACTACAACAAGATTACTCAAGCCAACTGTGCATGGTGTGATCCGACTAGTGTCGAGACCAAGTTAGACATTACTTATGAGAACTTATAACTAAAATATCATGAATTGCTTCTCTCAACTTACCTTCTCTGAACTACCTTTATACCCATTAAATAAAAGCAGCCATCAATTGGTAGCCTTCCATATTTGTTTACTTTTCTTTCCTGTTGTGCCACGACAACCAGCCTAGATTGCAAGATGGTGTCCCCTCATTCGCCGTCTGAAGGATGTGATGAGTCACCGAAAAGAAAAACTCCTCAAGGTCCAAGAGGAGAAAATAAAAGGCCCACGGAACGATATACCATCACAGCGGTTGATCGAAAGGATGGGGCCCCCACCGAACCAAGAAAGGCGGTAAATGCATTAAGGACATTGTGCGGGATAGTCGCACGGGAATGGGTCCCCATCACATGTCCATCCTGGAAGTCGCTGACTGATGAGAGCCGCAATGACTTGGTGACAGAAATTATGTCTTCGTTCGATATCCCAGAAGACTTTGTGATCTTAGTGCGACGGTATGCACTGCTAGTGGCGGGAAAGGTGTGGAAGAATTTCAAGAGCACCCTTGTCAAGGAATATGTAAATAAGGACAGGAATCCCTTCTCTAAGTACGGGTTCATTACTAAGGATATATGGCAAAATTTTGTTGAGGCGAAGACGACGGATGAATTCGTGCGTCAAAGTGAAGCCCACAATGCCCTGCAGGCAAGGAGCACCCACCCCCATAGACTTGGCACTGCTGGGTACACGGGGAAGAGGGACCAATGGGAGAGGGAGGACGAGGAGGCCTGTGTGCCATTTGCATGTATCGTTGACCGACGCGCCAGAGACTGGCTGAGAGCAAGGTCAAGTGCAACGTCTTCCGGCACCGTCTCCTTTACAAACCCCGCGGACCGTCTCCTTTACAAACCCCGCGGACGAGGAAGTCTGCCAACGACTGGTAAGATATCGGACTTCCAATTTTTTACGTAATTAGTCCGTAATGTTGTAAGTGAATTAACTTTTCGAGATCTTGCAGGTAGCGTTGAGTACACAATCTTCCGAGTGCACTTTTTTGCCAGACAGGGAGAAAGTTGTACTCTCCACAACCTTGGGAAACAAGGAACACCCTGGTCGCACGCGAGGAGTTGGGGTTTTTGTTCCCTGGAAGTCTGGATTTCTAGGTGACTCAGACAAATACCGCAGTAGGAAGAGAACCAAAGCAGAGTGAGAGGAACAACTGGTACAAAGGATTGAGGAAAGACCAAGAGAAGAATTCAACAATAAGATAAAAAACCTCGAGGAAAGGCTCAATAATTAGTCTGCGCAAGTCGCAGATGTATGTGGGCAAATCAGCCCCACTACCAAAAAGAGCAACTGTGCGTCCGCCACTCCCACAGCTGAACATGGGAAATCTCCTGTCTGTGACATCAAGGTACTTATATATATGTCTTGGATGCTCCATACAAATAGCTGTTGGACGCAGTAGCTAACTGTGTACCGTTATGTAGGTGGCCACGCGGTGCACTCTCCAAGTGAGACTTGTCCATGGTGCCACTGTTATTCCGGCTGCTTCGGGGGTCGCGTATCCGTTTATTGAAGGGGCGCTGGTGCACGGCACCTTTGTGGCACAAGGATTCACAAAGGTTAGTGTGGACGATGTAAATGATAATTTCAAGACCGTCCCACTTCCGATGCCCCCAAACGACGAGATTGTGACACTGGGGGACGCCATTCATAGTTTTATCCAATGGCCCAGCAGCGACATCTCCCTGGACGCCTGTCCTCCATCACCGAAGCTTCCCAACCGCCGAGCGGATGATGCACCTCACCGAGCACCAAATCGCTCCGTGTCCCCGTGATCGAAGGACATTCAGTTGGATGGTGCCCACTCGTCGCCCGTGCAGACTCCATATGGCAGAAAAAAAAGTCAAGGGCAAAGCGAAGCAGATCACGAAGAAATTGGACTATCCAATTGCCCCCCTGGCCCGAGTATAATAGCTAGGAGAGCCTTTTGTAACAGGAGAGCGCATGAAGAACCTTTCTATTGCTTGCGTCAGATTGCAGAATTGGTGCATGCAACAGGCTAAAAAGCCAGTGCAAGACCGCATAACGAGTATATCGATCAGTTTCAAGTATGAGCATCTATTCAATGAGTCATCGGGGGGATTCTTCACAGCCGACTTCAATGACCTTTTTGACGTCTTCAGCCTCGATGCCCTCAACGCCGCGCTCTTGAGATGCTGGACATTGTAAGTGTGTGCATTCACATTCTACATTCGTATAATATCGATAAGAGTCATATATATATATATGTGACTCAATGCTTTCGTATATTTAGATACATGATCCAGGAAGAGAGGAAGAACAAACAACCGGTGGGTTTCCTGAACCCACACATAGTCTCCAAGCAAACAATGGACAAAGATTACGGATTTGTCGATAAATACGTCGGAGAGGCCTTGGCGGCTCAAAAAGATAAAGATTTCATACTTTTACCCCACAACCCAGGGTAATGTAACATCCCAAAATTTGAAGTTTTGGAATGTTTGAATTCAAAAATAAACCATTTGCATTTTCTTGAATTAACTCTAGCTTAATTTGAATTTTCCATAAATGAAAGGATTTAATTTGACTAAAATATTCATCAAAATCAGGAATTTCAGTTTTAGTTGGGTTCCTTGTGCTCCAAGGAATTTTTCTGTATTTTTGGGGATTTTTCTGAATTTAATTGCTATTTATTTGAATTCATTTGATTTTCTTTGAATTTCTGGATTTTTCTTAAATCGGAAAATGTTTTTAATTTCTAAAAAGCCCTTCGGGCCGAAACCTCTGTGGGTCAACCCATTTTGCCCGCCCGCTTGGCCGCCGCCTCCTTCGGCTGCTGGCCGCCTCGGCCCAGCCACCTCGCCCGGCCTGCTCCACTCAGCCTGCTTCGCTAGCCCAACCGCGTGGCCGTCCGATCGACGCCATGTGTGCGGCTGAGATCGCGTCCGCGAAACCCTAGCCGCCGCCGACTTGAATCCCGCCGCGCGACGCCGCCGTCTCGAGTCCACGTCCGCTATGCGTGTTCCCGAGGTCGTAAAAGCGTGCCGCCGCGCCTCCCGAGATTCCTCGCCGCCGCACCTTTTGCCCCTCTTTGCCGCCCGAGACGCCGCCGCCGTTGCCGCGAGCTCGCCAGAGTCCGTCGCCGCCGCCGAAGCATCTCCGCCGCCGTCTAGCCGCCAGTGCGTCTCCGCCAGCCGCGCGCCTCATTGCTTTGCCCGTGACGCCCTCGCTCGATCCTCTCGCCCCGTGTCCGACCGCCACCGCCGCACTGCTGGCCGCGTCTTCTTCCCGAAGTTCGTAAGCTCGCGCCGCCGCTCGCCGTCCTCCGCCGAGGATCGTGGCCGTCCGACGCAACCGACGCGCCGAGATAGCGCCACGCCTCCTCCGCCCGCATCCTCGCTCCTTGGCTATCCGATCTAGCCTCGCCGGATGCGCGCGACGCGTGGCGCGCTATGCGGCCTTCGCTACCGAGCCGCCGCGGCAGCGCATACAGGCCACCGCGCCGGGTGCACGGTGAACCGGCGCAGCGCCGTGGACCTTGTCCACCGTGAGCCGGCTGACGTCAGCGTTGCAGTAATAAATCGCTTTTCGAAGACAAAAATAAATCCAAAAATTCGATTTTACGATTTTCTGTATTTTCTCTGAATTTAATCTTTCGGAGGCCCGTTCTCGCTCATACGAACTCCGATTGAGACGATTCAAGTTTCTAAATTTTTCTAAAATCAAGATCTATCTTCCAGAGCCATTTATTTTCAGTTTTGAGCTGGTTTGAGTCTCTTTTTGTATTTATTTGGTTTCGTTGCTTCTTTTCCGGTAGACGCTAATTCCGAGGGAGCGAACGAAGACTTCGAAGACCAAGATTCAGCACTAGATCAGCAAGGCAAGTCGTAACCTTTGATCATATTGATCCTATGTTTGCAAAGTAATTTATTTTATACACTTGCATGCTATTTACGTATCAATGTTTATTTAATGGGAGTAGATGTATGCCTAGTTGACATTATGCCACCTTGATTCGTTGTATGCCATGTATCCATTGTTAAACCTAGGTTGGGACATTACTAGTTGGACATAATTATTACACCAACCCTGGGTTATCGTAGTTATGCTTAGACATGCTTATATATACGTTGGGATTCATGTCACATGTTGAATAATGTTAATCTTGACTTAATGAGATATTGAATCGTGGTCGTTAGCCATCGTTGTAAAATTTGTTGTACCATGGCGGGTTTGCCATTGGTCTTGGTTGAACGAATTATTTTCCCTCGAGCAAGTGATCGTGCAAGTAAAGGGGTGCTTTCTAGCACATTGGGATGTGGATGTCTTGCCCGAGACAACTTAAGGACTTAATCTTGTGCGCCATTGAACTGGCCTAACTGCACTACCACATGTCCGGAATGGGACAGACCTAGCTGATTAATTTGCAATGTCTAGCCTTGAGTACGCCATTGGTGGTGTGGGTTCCGGATGGACGGGTAGATTCGCAAGGCGCAAGAGGGGCCCTAAAGGGCGAAACCTTAGCGAGCGATCGAGTTTAGACATTGCATTGTAAAGGCTTTGTCATGATATCTCTGCGACACACCAAAGGAAGTGTGTTAAGATCGATTGCACAAAGAGATGTTCATGTCTTGTGGGTAAAGTTGTACAACCTCCGCAGTGTAAAACTATTCGAATAGCGCGTCATGATCATGGACAAGCCCGGAATTTCACACGGGTATAGAGTGTTTCATAAAATGTGGAATGTGGAATTGTTGGGATGTGAACGGGAGTTCACCGTTGTTTTGTTGTTTTGTTGTCTATATTTGATCTACCAGCTTATTTATTTATCTTTTCATAAATATGCTTTCAATCTATTTATTGTATTTCAATTCAAGTTATTGCTTTCGCAAATGAACTATATAGCCATCCTTGTCAAGCCGCATAAATATATTGCATCCATTCCCTACGGCTTCGAGTACCTTTGTACTCACGGATTTATGCCCTTGTTGATCGATTCTGTCAAGGAGATAATGAATATCATGAGGAGGAATTCTATGAAGACTACGTGGATTAGGAAGGCGCTCTCTGCACGATTGCCCGTGGCATGTCGAATGGTTCAAGTTATCTTTTCCACGCAATAGTATTTGTTTCTTAAGCCCTTAAGGCATAATGGTGTAAACATTTACCATAAGGTCGCTTGCTTTATTTAATAATAAATTGCTTCTTCCTAGTTAATTCGTTGTATGGAATGATATTTCATCTATGTTTCCACTTGTGTGCACTAGCGTGATCCTCGACTAGTGCAATATACACAGAGGGTTTGGATTTGCAAACCGGTCCCGACAGAGATGGTATCAGAGCCATATCGACTGTAGGTCGCTATCCTAGTTAGCATGGTCTTCAAAATTATTTTCTAAATCAAACCAACAAAATTGGTACTTAATAGTTTTCGTCTCCCCTCGTCTTATTCTTAGGTTCTTATTCTTTTCCTTTGCTGAAACATGGTTTCGAAATTTAAATTGATCTTATCTTATGAAACTTCTCAAAGCCTCGAGTCTTCTGCAAGGAATCAAATCAAGGAAGATGATGATCAAGCCATCAAAGACATATCCGAGAAGCCTACCATATAAGATAGGTTTTTGGTGCTCAGCGGTGTTTGAGCATGCCTTTCCCTTTCAGTTTAGTTACGTTTAGTCCGCGTATACTAAGATTTTCTTTGCTTGAGTGCCTGGTATGTTGTACCCCTTGCCCCAAGCACGGTGTTACAACCATACCTTTAATTGAAAAGGCTTTATTTGCCTCTTTAATTTGAAGCCTTTCGGCTGTATCCTTTTGTCCCTGGGTATTACCTTCTTCCCTAGATGATCTTACCACTCATCTACTGCTTTTCCCTCTTACCTATCAAACCCTTGCGCTGCACCTCAGATGGTTGACACCCGTTCCGGAGCCGGTCGTGGATCGCCAGTGGATGCCAGTGCCAGTGCCAACACCAACTCCAACCCCAATGCACCACCGCCACCACCAAGAAGGTGATGATCGTAACATGGGACATTTTTCCGCAGCTCGAGATCAGCTAATGAATACAATGATGCGTAACATGAACAACATGATGAATCGCCAGAACCAGATGCAGCTGTTCTAGCCAATCTGTTGAACCAAGAAACCAAGCTGCTTCTTTGCACCTCCTCAAGCTCGCCTCGGTCCAAGCTAGCAGAATTTATGAGGACTCGTCGCCAACTTTCTCCAACTCTTCGTAACCATTGACGCCGATGATTGGATCCGCTCCATTGAGAAGAAATTGAAATTGCCCAGTTGCACCAATCGTGAGAAGGTTCTCTATGCCGCTCATCATTTGGAGGGCACCGCCACCGAATGGTGGGAGAACTCTGATCTTGCCCATGACGACCCTCGACTATCACTTGGGCGAGTTTTCCACCGCCGCCACTCTCATATTCCTGATGGAAAGGTGGAAATGAAGAAGAATGAGTTCCGAGAGCTTAAGCAGGAAGGAATGTCAGTGAGTGAATACCTTAATAAATTCACTCAACTCGCTCGCTACGCTCCAGAGGATGTGGCTACAGATGGATCCAAGTTAAAAGTTCAAGCTGATTCAGATCAGTCCGAAGGGATTAGAGTTTGTAGTGCCAAAGGAATAAGTTTGGAAGATGTGCCAGTCGCCAGCGAATTTCCTGGTGTGTTTCCAGATGAGTTGCCTGGAATGCCACCAGACCGAGATATAGAGTTCTTGATAGAACTAGTTCCTGGAACGCCACCCATTTCCAAGAGACCTTATAGGATGCCTGCTAATGAGTTAGCCGTAGTAAAGAGACAGATTAAAGAGCTGCAAGATCAAGGTTTTGTTCGACCAAGTTCTTCGCCATGGGGAGCACCAGTTCTTCTAGTTGAAAAGAAAGATGGAACTTAGAGAATGTGTGTAGATTACCGCTCACTCAATGAAGTCACCATCAAGAATAAGTACCCGCTGCCAAGGATCGATGATTTATTTGACCAACTTCAAGGAGCCGGAGTGTTCTCGAAGATTGATCTGAGATCAGGTTACCACCAGTTGAAGATTCGTCAGGAGGATATACCCAAAACAGCTTTTGTTACTCGGTATGGACAGTATGAGTATACCGTGATGTCTTTTGGATTGACCAATGCCCCTGCCTATTTCATGACCTTGATGAATAAGGTATTCATGGAGTATTTGGATAAGTTTGTTGTTGTTTTCATTGATGACATTCTGATCTACTCCAAAAGTGAGGAAGAACATGAGGATCACTTGCGCCAAATTTTAACGAAGCTAAGAGAGAATCAGCTTTATGCGAAGTTCAGTAAATGCGAGTTCTGGATGAAAGAAGTTGCTTTCCTAGGACATGTCATATCAGGAGAAGGAGTCGCTGTTGACCCTGGAAAGGTACGAGATGTGCTAAGTTGGGAGTCACCCAAGACGGTACCCCAAATCCGAAGTTTTCTTGGAATGGCGGGATATTATCGCCGTTTCATAGAAAGGTTTTCTAGAAAAGCTAGACCGCTCACTCAACTCTTAAAGAAGGAGAAGAAATTTGTTTGGACACCAGAGTGTGAGCAAAGTTTTCAAGAGCTAAAGAAGTGTTTGACAATCGCCTCAAAGGCTTATCCCGCGGATAATAGGAAGGATTTTGAGATATTCTGTGATGCATCCCGACAAGGACTCGGTTGTGTGCTAATGCAAGATAGGAAGGTTGTGGCGTATGCTTCGCGACAACTAAGGCCACATGAAGTCAACTATCCTACCCATGATTTGGAATTAGCAGCCGTAGTGCATACTTTAAAGATTTGGCGTCACTATCTCATTGGTAATCGCTGTGAAGTTTACACCGATCACAAGAGTTTAAAGTATATCTTTACCCAAGCCGACCTCAATATGAGACAAAGAAGATGGTTGGAATTGATAAGGACTATGACATTGGGATTCATTATCATCCGTGCAAGGCCAATGTCGAGCTGATGCTTTGAGTAGAAAGAGCTACCGCAATACTCGATGATTAAGGAAAGTCGTTGACCCTCTATAAGGAATTTCAGAAGCTTAGTTTGGAATTGGTTCAGGAAGGGTATTTAGCTACTTTGGAAGTACGCCCTACGTTGGAAGATCAGATTCGAGAAGCACAGGTTGATGATACCGACATCAAGGAGATTAAGAACAATATGAAGAAAGGAAAAGCCCCAAGTTTCATCAAGATGAACAAAGTACTATTTGGTATGAGAAGCGATTTATGCATGCGGATCGTAAAGAGCTTAAGGAGTTGATTCTCAAGGAAGCGCATGAGACTTTATACTCCATTCATCCTGGAAGTACCAAGATGTATCAAGACCTCAAGGAAAGGTATTGGTGGCCTAATATGAAGCGTGAGATTGCAGAGTATGTTGCACTTTGTGATGTCTGCCAGAAGGTCAAGGCAGAGCATCAGAGGCCAGCAGGATTGCTGCAGCCATTGAAGATTCCAGAGTGGAAGTGGGAAGAAATCGGCATGGATTTCATTACCGGATTTCCTAAGACCCAAGCAGGTTATAACTCGATCTGGGTAATAGTGGATCGATTGACTAAGGTAGCTCACTTCATTCCAGTTAAGACTACCTATGCCGGAGATAAATTAGCAGAGTTATATATGTCAAGGATCGTCAGTCTTCACGGAGTGCCTAAGAAGTTAGTGTCTGATAGAGGAAGCCAATTTACCTCTCGTTTTTGGCAGAGTCTGCATGAAGCCATGGGAACTCATCTCAGATTCAGTACTGCCTATCACCCTCAAACAGATGGATGACCGGCGTGTGAATCGATTCTTGAGGATATGTTAAGGGCTTGTGCCTTAACTTATGGTGCCAAGTGGGACAAGTGTTTGCCCTATGCCGAAGTTTTCGTACAACAATAGTTATCAAGCCGGTTTGCGGATGTCGCCTTTGAAGCATTATATGGGAGAAAGTGCGTAACTCCTCTCAACCGGAAGGAGTCGGAGAAAGACAATTGTTTGGCCTCGCCATATCGCAAGAAGTCAAGAGCAAGTTCAATTAATTCGAGACCGCTTGAAGATCGCTCAAAGCGCATAAAAGAGTTATGCAGATAACCGTCGCAGAGATTTGAGTTTCGAGCACAATGATTATGTTTATCTCAGACTCACCCCTCTCAAAGGAGTTAAGAGATTTCAATTAAAAGGAAAGCTTGCCCCTAGATATGTGGGACCGTTCAAAATCTTGGAACGAAGAGGCGAGGTTGCCTACAAGTTAGAATTGCCTCAGTCTTTTGTCGGAATCCATGATGTGTTCCATGTATCGCAGTTGAAGAAATGCCTGCGTGTGCCAGAGGAACAGATGCCATTGGAAGCCATTGATTTGCAAGAGGATCTTACCTACAAGGAGCAACCAGTGAAAATTTTGGATATCGCAGAGCGTATCACGAGAAGCAAGATCATCCGTTTTTGCAAGGTCCAGTGGAGCAATCATTCAGAAGAGTATCTACTTGGGAGCGAGAAGAGGATCTGAAGTCCGAGTTTCCCCACCTTTTCCCTAGCCAGCCAGAATCTCGGGGTCGAGATTTCATTTAAGGGGGGGAGGTTTGTAACATCCCAAAATTTGAAGTTTTGGAATGTTTGAATTCAAAAATAAACCATTTGCATTTTCTTGAATTAACTCTAGCTTAATTTGAATTTTCCATAAATGAAAGGATTTAATTTGACTAAAATATTCATCAAAATCAGGAATTTTAGTTTTAGTTGGGTTCCTTGTGCTCCAAGGATTTTTTTTGTATTTTTGGGGATTTTTCTGAATTTAATTGCTATTTATTTGAATTCATTTGATTTTATTTGAATTTCTGGATTTTTATTAAATCGGAAAATGTTTTTAATTTCTAAAAAGCCCTTCGGGCCGAAACCTCTGTGGCCCAACCCATTTTGCCCGGCCCGCTTCGCTTCGCCTCCCTTCGCTCGCGCTACTACCCACCACCTCGCCCGCTTTGCTCGCTCGGCTGCCGCCTTGACCAGCCGCGTGGCCGTCCGACGACGCCACGTGTCGGGTGAGATCGCGTCCGCGAAACCATAGCCGCCGCCGACTCGGAATCCCGCCACAAGACGCCGCGTCTCGAGTCGCGTCTCTTGCGCGTTCCCGAGGCTATAAAAGCCGCTGCGCGCCCCGATATTCCTCGCGCGCGCGCACCTTTTGCCCCTCTTTGCTGCCCGAGCGCTGCCGTTGCGCGCGCGACCTCGCCGAGTCCGCCGCCGCCGCCGAAGCTTCTCCGCCGCCGTCTAGCCGCCTGTGCGTCTCCGCCGTAGCCGCGCCTCATTGCTTTGCCCGTGACGTCCTCGCTCGATCCTCTCGCCCCGTGTCCGACCGCCGCCGCGCGCTGGCCGCGTCTTCTTCCCCGAAGTTGGTAAGCCTCGCACCGCCGCTCGCCGTCGTCCTCCGCCGAGGGATCGTGGCCGTCCGACGCTAACCGACGCGCCAGATAGCGCCACGCCTCTCCGCGCATCTCGGCTCCTTGGCCGTCCGATCTAGCCCTCGCCGGATGCACGACGTGGCGCTTGCGTCGGCATTCGCGTCAGCCAGCGCCCGCGTCGGCCTTGCGTCGGCCGTGCACCGGTGCACGGTGAACCGGCGCAGCCGTGGACCTTGTCCACCGTGAGCGGGTGACGTCGGCGTTGCGCAATAAATCGATTTCGATACAAAAATAAATCCAAAAATTCGATTTTCGATTTTCTGTATTTTCTCTGAATTTAATCTTTTGGAGCCCGTTCTCGCCATACGAACTCGATTGAGATGATTCAAGTTTCTAAATTTTTCTAAAATCAAGATCTATCTTCCAGAGCCATTTATTTTCAGTTTTGAGCTGGTTTGAGTCTCTTTTTGTATTTATTTGGTTTCATTGCTTCTTTTCAGGTAGACGCTAATTCCGAGGGAGCGAACGAAGACTTCAAGACCAAGATTCAAAGACTAGATCGCAAGGCAAGTCGTAACCTTTGATCATATTGATCCTATGTTTGCAAAGTAATTTATTTTATACACTTGCATGCTATTTACGTATCAATGTTTATTTAATGGGAGTAGATGTATGCCTAGTTGACATTATGCCACCTTGATTCGTTGTATGCCATGTATCCATTGTTAAACCTAGGTTGGGACATTACTAGTTGGACATAATTATTACACCAACCCTGGGTTATCGTAGTTATGCTTAGACATGCTTATATATACGTTGGGATTCATGTCACATGTTGAATAATGTTAATCTTGACTTAATGAGATATTGAATCGTGGCCGTTAGCCACTGTTGTAAAATTTGTTGTACCATGGCGGGGTTTGCCATTGGTCTTGGTTGAACGAATTATTTTCCCTCGAGCAAGTGATCGTGCGATAAAGGGGTGCTTTCTAGCACATTGGGATGTGGATGTCTTGCCTGAGACAACTTAAGGACTTAATCTTGTGCGCCATTGAACTGGGCCTAACCGTACTACCACATGTCTGGAATGGGACAGACCTAGCCGATTAATTTGCAATGTCTAGCCTTGAGTACGCCATTGGTGGTGTGGGTTCCGGATGGACGGGTAGATTCGCAAGGCGCAAGAGGGGCCCTAAAGGGCGAAACCTTAGCGGGCGATCTGAAGTTTAGACAAAGTGCATTGTAAAGGCTTTGTCATGATATCTCTGCGACACACCAAAGGAAGTGTGTTAAGATCGATTGCACAAAGAGATGTTCATGTCTTGTGGGTAAAGTTGTACAACCTCCGCAGAGTGTAAAACTATTCGAATAGCTGCGTCATGGTCATGGACAAGCCCGGGAATTTCACACGGGGTATAGAGTGTTTCATAAAATGTGGAATGTGGAATTGTTGGGATGTGAACGGGGAGTTCACTGTTGTTTTGTTGTCTATATTTGATCTACCAGTTATTTATTTATCTTTTCATAAATATGCTTTCAATCTATTTATTGTATTTTCAATTCAAGTTATTGCTTTCTGCAAATGAACTATGTAGCCATCCTTGTCAAGCCGTGCATAAATATATTGCATCCATTCCCTACGGCTTGCTGAGCACCTTTGTACTCACGGCTTTATGCCCTTGTTGATCAGTTGCTGAAGGAGATAATGAATATCATGAGGAGGAATTCTATGAAGACTACGTGGATTAGGAAGGCGTTCCCCAGACGATTGCCTGTGGCATGTCGAATGGTTCAAGTTATCTTTTCCGCTGCAATAGTATTTGTTTCTTAAGCCCTTAAGGCGTAATGGTGTAAACATTGACCATAAGGTCGTTTGCTTTATTTAATAATAAATTTCTTCTTCCTAGTTAATTCGTTGTATGGAATGATATATCATCTATGTTTCCACTGTGTGCACTAGCGTGATCCTGGACTAGTGCAGTATACATAGAGGGTTTCGGATTTGCAAATCCGGGTCCCGACAGGTAAGTGCTAGTTTGATTTGCGCTATGCTCGCAAATCTGTTCTGTTAATTGACCATGCCGACATACCTGTGTAGGTTTCATTGGGTTCTCATTGTAATTCATCCATTGACGAATTGGGTTATTTACCTTGATTCCTTACAGAGTGGCAGCCACGACTTACAACCTATCGCAAAATTAATCACCAGGTAATTAATCACGTTTCCTCCAAAGATAACATGGTCATGTAGGTTGTTCAAACGTGTATGTTTCTCCTGGAATAGCTGAGGCTAACCTATTGCAATCACGTAGCGCATTCAAAGTGTAGAAATATTATGGAGGGCCTTCCGGCAAGGACAGGGCGAAGCTGAATCACGATTTTAAGTTTCCGGTAACCGTTGTACACAATAATCCTATGTAAACTATGTAATAATGATTCTGGAACTAACCAAATCTATATTTGCAGTGCCACCAGTAGGGAAAGGGAAATAACCGTTGTGGATTTTACGTTTGCCACAACATGGAACTCCTTATCACTAAGAAAACGCCCAATCGGGTAACAACTGCGTTGGAAAAGGCCGATCTGGAGCGAATTCGAGGACAACTTTGTGCCATCTTGCTCAGTCAAGTTTTACACAAAAAAGACGTGTTCCACGCTGCCGTATAACTTGAGGAGTCGTATTTTTTCTAAATTACCATTTGGGTTAATTGTGAAACTTGTATTGTGGATTTGTAAATTGTAGTTGTGTATTCGATTAATTGGTTAATGCTATTGAGTTTAATTTGGTTAATATATCTGAGTTCATTTCTGAAATGGTTGTAATGTTTTTGTAACATGAGTTTAGTTATTCTGTAATCTAGCCAATAAATAGATTAATGGTTGCCTGTTGGAGGTCTTATCACAGACGGTTTTTAATTAAAACCAGTCTGTGATATAAAGATGTAACAGACGGTTTCAAACAAAAACCGTCTGTGATATCATCACATCACAGATGGTTTTCAACTAAAACCGTTTGTGATGTAATGATGTAACAGATGGTTTCAAACAAAAACCGTCTGTGATATCATAACATCACAGATGGTTTTTAAATAAAACAGTCCGTGATATGATAATATCACAGACGGTTTTAGTTTAAAACAGTCTGTGATATATTCTATCACAGACGGTTTAGAAACCGTCTGTGATATGCCGTAACATCACTGACACATGGTTACAGACGGTCCGGGAAACCGTCTGTGATGATGGTTCCGAACCGCCTATGATAAGCTTTTCTGTAGTAGTTTTTGTTCCATATTCCATTAGTCAAGGTTAATTATCAATGATTCAAGTACATGTGATGAAGTGGCATGGCTAAGCAACTATGACGATCTAACCATCCGATGTTGATTTCATTATTAACCAACTACAGTGAACCAATCTAGGGTGACAATAGATCATGGCATGCAAATGACAAGGTAGGGTATAAATCAATCTGGTATAATAGCTAAATCCCAATTTAATTGAAAACAATGATATACTTGAAATACTATGCAATAGAGTAAAACAATATAGCATCTTTATAAACATGGGTTCAATATGATCAAAGCACAACTTGCCTTGGAATAGGTTTTGGTTTTGCTCTGGAACTTGATCTTGAGTTGATGGATCTTCCTCCGAAGCGTCACACAATTCAACGTCTACGCGTACCGAAGGAGAAAAGCAAATAAATACCACAACAGATAGCAAATGAACTCCAAAAATCAAATAAAATTCACCATTAAATATATCTCAATTTTACAATTTTTTACAAATTTGAATCACTCCAATCCGAGTTAAAATGCAAAATTATATCCTTTCAAAGATTGAAATAAATACTTAAAATACAGAAAATAGAAAAATCCGAATTTCCCGAATTACTTTTATAAAGGAAATTAGCATTATTGCACCATGCAGACGTCATGCTGACGTCAGTCCTAACCCGAGCCAATCGGATGGTGACATGTGGCATGGTGAATGCACCTGGTCCACGAGACCTCCTCTGGTCCACCGTGAACCTGGCGTATGACACATCGGCACCCGCACCGCCACGCGGCACAATCCAATTGGTTCAGTAGAAGGCACGATCTAAACCATCCATTTTGATCTGACAGTCCACAGGACTTCCCCACAAACAGCATACGCGGCGCCACCCCGATCTGACACACGGCGACCATCTAACGATCCACGAACATCCGACGGCCAAGGAGCTCGCTAGCGCAAAAGAATGGCATGACGACGATGATTACCGGAGCTAGGGACGAAGGTTCTCCTGGCGACACTGCAGAGGTTCCCCAATGATGTTAACTGGTGGCACTGACGCGCCCCGACGTGAAGATTGCAGATATGGCTTCAAACGCAGCAAAGACGGCTCGGCGGCGACCAAAACCAACGAAGACCGAAGAGTCCTACACTTCCAACTCCGGCGAACCTCAAAATACAGATGGCGGCGATCTCCTCAAAACCACACCAGCCAATCTGTGTGCAAGAACACGACGGCCTCGAAACGGGTACTGGCCAGGCTTTTAAAGGCCTAGGAGTCCGCGCTTAGCACGAGGAACCGAAGCGTCTCGGCGGAGGAGTCCGATAGCGTGGCGGCGACGCACTCCATGAAGACGACGATGGATAGCCATCCACGTGGCGCGATGCACGTAGTTGTGATTTGATCCGAGCTGTCAATGAAACGGGCGCACAAGATTGATTAGGGTTTCGGCCTTGATCGCGATCGTCGGATGGAAATCAAACGGCTCAGAGAAACTTGGCCGCATAGCGCTAGACCGCAAGGGCACAGTGTTGGGCTTCAGTCCGACACTGTTCAAACGATTTTTCCCAGATTTATTAATTAAAATAATTCTGGTAATTCAATTAAATGGTTTTAGGCAATAAACATACCAAGAAAAATCCAAGAAAATTCCCAAAAATATTTTAAGGCATTTTGAACTTAAATAAAATATTTTTGGCAAAACATTATATTAATTTTATATACATATAATTAGTTTTTCACAAAAGGTCAATATACTTAATTTAAAGTTAATTCAAATAAATCTAGAAAAATCCAATAAATCCCAGAAAATCATAAAATGCACTTTAACCAATAAAATAATATTTAAGCAAATTTTGGGATGTTACAAACCTCCCCCCTTAATAGAATCTCGACCCCGAGATTCAGGGCTAACTAAAGAATAGGTTTGGGAATTCTGACTTCAAATCCTCTTCATGTTCCCAAGTTGCATCGCTTTCGGAATTATTGCTCCACTGGACTCTGCAAAAGCGATTAGACTTATTCCTGGTCTTGCGTTCCATAACATCCAAAATTCTAACTGGCTGCTCCTTGTAGGTCAAATCTTCCTGCAGTTCAATTGCTTCTAACGGCGTCTGCTCTGTTGGTATTCAAAGACACTTCTTCAGCTGCGACACATGGAACACATCACGCAGTCCTATTAATGACTGAGGCAATTCCAACTGATGTGCAACCTCGCCTCGTCGGCTCAAAATCTAGAATAGGCCAACATATCTGGGCGCAAGCTTCCCTTTGTTTCATGCAACTTATTCCAAAATCTTGAGGTAAATTGGGTACCTCTATCTGACACAATCTTCTTGGCACTCATGCAAACACACAATTATAAATAGTCCTACCAACTGATCTCCTGAATAGGTAGTCTTAACTGGTGTGGAATGAGCAACTTCGGTCAGACGATCAACGATGACCCAAATAGAATCATACCCCTTCTGGATTTCTCGACAATTCTCAATGCTAGGTATCTTATTACTGATTTGCCTCTTACTTCCACTCAGAAATCTGCACCGGCTGTAACAAACTTGCTGATCTCTGTTGCATTGCTTTTATTCTCTAACACACATCACACAAAGAGATATTTTCAGCAACTTTACGCTTCATCTTAGGCTACCAAAACCTTTCCTTAAGACCTTGATAGATCTTAGCACTTTTCTGGATGAATTGAATACTTAGAATCATGAGCTTCTTCCAAAATCAACTGCTTAAGCTCCTTGTTCGATACATAGATTCGACCTTTAAACCGTGTGGTTCCTTGGTCATCCACAGTAAAATCCTCAGCTAAGCCTTCATCCCTCTTGGTTTTGATTCCGTTGATCTTTTCATCACCTTCCTAACCTTCTCAGATCTGATCCTCAAACGTTGGCTTCTCTTCCAAAGCAGCTACAAATCCTTGTGAAACCACTCCTAATTACGACTCCTCAAGGTAACAAACTTCGGTTGCTTGCAATACAACATTACTTTCACTTGCTCAGATCAACAACAACCCCTTTTTGAAGCCATCACATGACTAAGAAACTCAACTTTCTCCTTCCAACAGTCACACTTAGCGCACAACTGTCACTCTTGCAGCTTTTCCAGAACCATTCTCAATTACTCGGCATGCTCTTCCCTTGTCTTGGAGTAACAAGAATGTCATCTATGTGCACGACAACAGCTTTTTACAATTATCCCATGAAACTTCATTCATCCGATTCATAAATTATGCCATGGCATTGATCATTCTAGCAGACACAACTGTAAACTCATATTGTCCATATCGCGTAGAAAACTCTGACTTAAGAACATTCTCTACACGAATTCTTAACTGATGATAACCCGATCAAACATCTATCTTTGAGAAGACTCCAGCTTCTCTTAACTGATCAAACAAATCATTGATCCTGGGCAACGAATACTTATCCTTTAATTATTACTTCATTAAATTCTCGACGGTCGATACACATCCCTAAACTCCCATCTTCAAACAGAACAGGCACTCCCTTATGGTGACAAACTGGTTCTAGCGAATTATTATTATTATTATTATTATTAATATTATTATTATTATTTTTAGCAACTCTTCGATTTGCTTCTTCGTCTCAACTAGCTCATTAGTATGCATTCGATGAGGTCTCTTTACTTTTGGCGCTGTACCAGGCACTAACTCAATAACAAACTTGATCTCTCAATCTGGTGGCACACCAAGTAGGTTCTCAGGAACACATCTGGAAATTCTCTTACAACTAGCACATCTTCCAAGCTGATAGATTCCAACCTATTAATCATCAACTGACCACCAAAATCTACCGCCGCTTGAAATTCTATTTTCCCGCTTTCAGGGCTTTTAGCTGACACAACTCTTCGACCAAACTCCAGGACAGCCTTATGCCCGGACAACCAATTCATTTCAGGAGTAGCATCTCGGGTCTGATATCCAATACCGTTCACTAGGAACTTTGCTCTAACAATAAGCAACTTAACCACATCACATTCTAGATTACATCAAGCAGTACTGTACTTTCTGGTAATGGCAATTCTTCTGGACTAACAAGCTTCACGATCACCACTATACTGATCATCACTGCACATACATCACTTTCATGTGAACCACCATCACACGTGCATACTCAGAAAAACATCTGACCCTTCTTTTACTATTAATGCTTTTAGTCCAACACTTCACCTTCCATCATTTCAGCCATCTTTACTTTATTTCTTTAAGCAAGAAAATCTTTACATGTAATTCATCACTAGTCACTTTTCCTTTACAAATGAGGATATGCCACTTGCATAGGGTAAAATCATTGATCTAAACTTCCTCGATTGGCATTGGCGCTGAAGTTTTGACCGAAATAGAATTGAGATTGACTAGAACTGGTGTGATCACTTTCGTATGAGGGCAATTGTTAGCAAAATGCCCGGGCTTGTTGCAGGTATAACAAAGTTTAAGGCAAAATCTCTTTTTTGAGCATTTGTCGAACGGGGCAGTGTCTTCATTCAAACGCTTCTTCTTCAACTGATTGTTTGTACAAACTTCTCTTGCGACTTTACTGCTCACTTTTGGCATTATGAACTTGACTGAGGTAACTTCTGGAACATCCATGGCCGCAGACAATGATTGTCTTCTCTGCGGGCATCGATTGGCATAATGGCCTTCCTTGTAACAGTTGTAGCACACACATGTTCGCTGTTGTGCAGCTACATGTACATTGTTGTCTTCTTGTTGCACCAGAGCTGGTTGCTTCGTAGGGCATTCCCTAGCCCAATGACCTTCTTCATCACACAGGAAACATGCTGTTGGTGATTGCCAATTACTACTTTCTTGATGAGGGCCAATAGGATTAAGGTATTGTGTCTTTAGCTCTTCGAGCGGCACCACTTTTGCAGCTGACGTTTCGCCTCTTCTTGACAACTCTTGCGCAACTATGGCTCGAAGATTCTTTTGCTGATGCTGAGTTACAGCAATAACTATTGGATCCAAGGGACATTGAGCTGGACCATGATCTCGACCTTCACAAAGGTAACATGTGATGTTACTCATAGGACAGTCTCCAAGAGAATGGCTTCCTTCACAGCTGGAGCAATTGATCGCATGCTCGTCAGCGGTATGTTCTATTTCTCCACAGTGAGT
Organism: Otatea glauca; assembly: GCA_036346275.1. Taxonomy (NCBI): domain Eukaryota; kingdom Viridiplantae; phylum Streptophyta; class Magnoliopsida; order Poales; family Poaceae; genus Otatea; species Otatea glauca. The sequence goes on along the minus strand of CM070720.1, from coordinate 5,273,391 downwards.
GCACGCATGATCTTCTGACTTGTTTGGTTGAGAGCACTTCAGAGAGCAACGCTTAGATGTCGAACAAGGTGCAGGGATAGTATTATGCTCCGTATTTACCGTGACCATACTATCTCCAAGTGGGGCAAAGAGATTACGAAAAGCAACAACAAATTCATTCCAAGTGATATTCCGCGGGGCTTCATGAACAGCACAATATTTCTTCCACCATTTAGCAGCAATTCCATGTAACTGATAAGAAGCATACATGATTTTCTCATCACCTTTACACTGAGCAATGAGCAGCTTCATCTCAATGGTCTTTATCCAACCATCCGCTTCCGAAGGTAACACATTTCCTGAAAACGCCGGCGGACGAGTCCTTATGAACTTTGGTAACATTGAGTAGGAACGGAAATCATTGGTAGTAGCTTGGGACACTTGGTTGACATTGGCTTGGTAAGTCATATTCTGCATTTGCTTCATCATTGCATGCATCAACTGAGTCTGAGCAGTCAAGAACTCTCTGGAACTCTGCATATCTATCTGTACTAACGGTTGAAGAACTAATCCATTATTGAGATTCCTTCTGGATTGATTTTTACTTCTATTGATTCTGTTGTTTCCTCAAGTCTGAACCATCTGCTTGATTGCTTCACTGGGTTAGGGAAGAGGGAAATAGCATAGGTAAGAAGCAGGGATCCTAAAGCAGGGGAGATAGGTTTAACCCAATAACTTAAGCAAACAATATTAATAACTTGGTATGGTTGCTTATATAAGCCTAAAAGTTCTGCAACACATACTGCACACTCAACACTCAAGGAAGAACCAATTCAACCTATACACACAAAACTACCGCCTACAGGGGTGACACATCTGTCTTAAGAAGACGCGACGACTTCCCCACATGAGTCTCAACTGGCTACTCGAAGCATAGTTCTTCTAGCTTTTGGAACACTTCATCGATCTACTCCTTCCTTGAGCTCGATGATACCTTCCTTCATAATCTTCAGGGTTGACAGCAAACACTTGATGCTTTCTTCTATGATGTGGTATATCGTCAACCACTAAGACAGCTCAGGTAAGATTTTAACTCAGTTCAGCAAGGGAGAGAGAAAGAAATTCAGTAGGGGAAAAGAGAGAAATTTTGACGAGGAAAAGAATAGAAGAATGAGATAAGTCAAGAACATATTATTCTTCCAAATTAATTCTTTTCTTTAGAAAATAATTTTGAAGGTCCTATAGAGATGACCAGACAATCTAGGGTCAAGACCTATAGTCAGTATGGCTCTGATACCACTTATGTCGGGACCCGAATATGCTAATCCGGACCCTCTGTGTATACTGCACTTGTCCAGGATCACGCTAGTGCACACAGGCTCAACATCGGTAAATATCACAATCATACACAGCGAAAACATTATGAAAGACATCATATAATAAATATTACTAGTTGTATGACCTTACGGTCAACTTACATGAATATGCCTCAAAAGGTTGAACAACAATTTTAAACTGCAACGAAATGAAAACGTAGACAACCCCTTAGTATAACACAGGCAACTGACAAGGCTTGCGCCCTAAACATTCGTCTCCTCCTAGTACTCCTTCTCCAGCATGGATGTAGAATTCTCAACTGATGATGTTGTTGGCAAGGGTGAGTACTTAAAGCACTCAACAAGTTGTGCACAGAATGCAATTCTTTGTAACTATATGCAAGGCTTATTCCAAACGAAAAGGCTATCATGGCTATTTTGCAATAAGCGGCATTTACGAACAAATACAATAAATAGATCATAAAAACTGTAAAACAAATAGCAGTAATAGATAGATTCAACATTTCTCAAGTAAACCAAGTTTCCAATCCTAAGTCAATTTCCAACTCCCATGGCATCCTGCCATCCCAACCAAGTTTTCCATTTTAATTAAGCTAACCCTTAACTGTAATTCCCGAGCATTGCTCAATACCGCGAGCACGGCTATCCGAATAGTTTTACACTCTGCAGAGGTTATGCACTTTACCCACACGATACAACCATACACCACAAAGGCGAGTGATTATAACAAAGCCTTTACAATGCGCTGGCTTAACCCGGTACCGCCCGCTAAGGTTTCAACACTGGTGGGACTGGATACCACATCCAGGTCCCCCCTCTTGCGCCATGTGAATTACTCCATAACTCGGGAACTCACACCGACCAAGATAGTACCAAAGTTAAGACATTGCGAATTAATCAGCTAGGCTATCCCATACCAGACATGTGGTTGCATGATTGACTCAGGTCAAAGGCTTGCAAGGTTAAGTCCTTAGAGTGATCAAGGCAAGACATCCACATACCCTCTGCCCATCGGGCCCACCTTGGCATACTCGCCCCTCACCACTTGCCCCAATCCAAATGATTATCACCCCAGTTGATTACCAAGCACCACGTATCATCAACAATTCAACATCGTTGCATGACATTGCTCGTCACTAAAACTCAATCTCATTGTACGACTTCACATGACGCACAAGTTCACATCATTGTTCCATATTCCATTAGTACATGTGATGATGTGGCATGGCTAAACAACTATGACGATCTAACCATCCGATGTTGATTTCATTATTAACCAACTACAGTGAACCAATCCTGAAGAAATACTCTCCCATATATAGAAATCTCGCAAACTAACCTTCCTAAAGAATCGAGGATTCTACAGGCACTACTCTTGAAGCTTACCTCGAAAGAGTCATCAATAAGCTGAGAAACAGAGAGCAAATTATAATGCAGCTTACGTACTAAGGCAACATCCTTAAGAATGAAATTCTGATTAATGCTAATGGTACCCTTAGCAATGACTACCTGATGAAGCATCCCCGAAAGTGATCAACTCATCACCGGGTGCTCGGACTAGGGAAGAGAACCAATGAGAGTCTTAGGTCATATGAAGAGAACAACCAGAGTCGACAATCCAAACCTCTTCCTTCCTTGTCCGACGAACCTGATCAAGTAATAGAAGAAAGAGATGACTCACTACTGGGATAAAGTGAAAACCTGGGAACCCAATACTGAATCACACGACTCTTCAAGGTACCAGCCAAAGAAGAAGATTGAACTCTAGCTGCCTCTCTTATGCTCAACCCATACGAGATCAGAACTAGCAATAGCAGAATATCTAGGAGCTGAAACTAGGTTGGCCCACCGTGGTGCAAAGGCCGGACCATCCTAGTTAGGCTGCCTGAATCTCCTACCAGAAAACACCTCACGCCTTGTGATCTTGGCCATGAAGAGCTCCAGGAATAAAACTCGACTGAATAGCTTGAAAATCGAGTCCTAGACACTGCCAAAAAAGGCAACTCTATAACCTGTCTAGAAGCAATGTGTGCTTTAGGAGCACTCAGAGTCTAGGGATGACCCTGAACACCCCTAAGAGCAGCAACACGCTCACGCCTTGTGATCTTGGCATGCTTGAAGCAGAAATCTACCAAAAGTCCATCCTTCTGACAGAAGGTGCAAGTATACTTCGCCTTACTAGAGGCAGAAGTAGCAGGAGGAGCAACCTTCTGATCAGAGATCCCATGGACAACCCTATGTTAGTGTTATGCCCTTGAGGCAATCATTTAGATGATTGTAACATGACTATGTTTATGAATAATAATATGATTATTGGTCCAATGAATGTATATCATTGTATAGATCAACAAGTATGTGACTTGCATATGAAGCTCTTTACTTATCGATATAATTCGATAAATATCTCTAATCGGATATCATCGTATAGGACAACGATGAGTAGATCATCACATGTAGTGATCGATGATCATGCTTCATAGATCATGGGATATGGAGATATCATCTATACATTGTGGACACATGTTGAAGAACATGGGTTAGATAGACCCGCCATGGGACACTGCGAGAATGTTTCATTCTTATGTATCATCAGTGTATCTCATACTAGTAGATGTATGATCCTTAGACCTGAGATTGTCATATTCCCTACATGTGTAATAGTTTTCCTTGGGGCTATCAAACACTACTTCCTAACCGGATAGTTATAAAGGTAGCTTTCATGTTTACTATGAAACGTGTGGAGGGAAGTGAGCAGTCAAGATGGAATTTGCCACTCCAATGAAACGGAGATATATGACAAGGCCACTTGTGTGATATGATTAAGGAAGTGCATGGCCATGCCGTGATTGAAGAGTCAATCACAACTTATTAATATATCACGGATATGAGAGATGGATTGAATCATCAAAGGATGACATGCTTCTCGCCTTGAGTTCAATCTTCATATACTTGGCAAAGGGATTATTACGTGAGTACTTTTGATAGGTTCTATCCGATTTGATCATAGTATGTTTGGAGTTGGCATACTTTGCAAGGAGCCGCTACCAACTGTTGGATTGAAAAGGAGTTTTCCGAATCCAGGTCCAAATGTACGTGAACATGCAGGGTCACACACTTAATGGGCTGGGACGCATTAATTTGCATTGGATCCGTAATTAATGGACCTCGTGGGCTTAGCACGCTGATGGGCCCTAGTTTAGGGTTTCATCTCGTGGCTATAAAAGGAGGGGAGGAGGGTGGGCACAGGGTGTGCTTTCCTCGGTTTAGAAGTGATTCACCCGAAACCCTAGCCTCCTCTTCTCGCTGCCCCTGCCGAGCGACCAGGTGCTTGCACACCGACGCACGGCGTTCCATCCCTGGACGTGTGGACTGCTGCGATGACGCTGTTGTGACTGCAGCATGGGAGGACTATCCATGGCGAGGCGAGGACGATCCACTCCATCGACGCAACGACTATGGCGAGGACGATCCACTACATCGACGCGCGAAGGATTCCGTAACTGCGCGTCTAGTGGTAATCTAATATGTGATCCCCTTCTCGCGAGTAGCTTTCTGGTTATGTGGTATATTTTTTTGTGCTAGTGTAGCATACCGTGTTCCTCTTAAGTGGTATCAGAGCCATCTCGTATAGATTTGTGATCTGGATGTTGCACATATGATGTGTGAGGTTAGTAGATTGGATCTATTACATGTTCAGCCAGTTCATGTGATGAATTGGTGACGGCAGCCATCGATGAGATCGATCGGTTTAGGGTTTGAGGAAAGTGCAAACCGACTCAATCTTGATTTGGGTAAGTCCGTTCATGGTACGACATTACCATTACCGGTCGGGTTACTGCCATCAGGGTTTCTGAAACGTATCCATATGGGACCAAGCCAATCAGATTGAGTTGGATTGGGTCAATCTATTGAGTTGGATTGGGTCAATCTAGTTGATCCATGGTAAGCGCAAACCAATTCAATATTGATTTGGGTGAGTCCGTTCATGGTACGACGTTACCCTTACCGGTCGGGTTACCGCCATCAGGGTTTCTAAAATGTAACCATATGGGACCGCCGCCAGGGGCGCTGCCCCTCAGATCCCGGAGTCGTAGGGTTGCTTTTGTTTAACTCGTTTTTGCAGGGAATTATGTGAAATAGTATGGCCTATGTGTATGTGATTCATGTAATTTCCACATGGCCTGCGTGCTGTGTCATGCTATAAGGCTATTTAACGACCTACGTGTCGATTTGTGATGCTTCAAACACTCATGTAAAATTCATTATCAAAAGTTGTAAGGCGTTGCATCCATAATGTTGAAGACGATGGTAGCAAGCAAGGTGGCTAGGTGAACAAATCAAGCAAGGTGGCAAGGTGAACAAACAAGCATGATGATGGAGATCTTAATGCTAAGGGACACGCTATTTCACAGCTTATTTTGATTTTCTGTGGATGTGTGTTTAATCCTTCTATTTGCTTTATGCTCATTGCATGTGATGCCATGTTCTTAGTAGATATTGTTCATCCCAATAGTTAAAATTTTAAATCAAAATGTCCATCCAATTGTTGCACCTATCAAGAATTTAGATCGTTATTGATATGACTGCCAAAGTAGTATATCAATGGCTATCTTAATAGATGATAGGGATGTGTTGGACACATCACGCATAACAATGGTAGATTTAATCAAGCTATCAAAATGGTTTTGGGCTTGAGGACATAAGTGGTTGGGACTTGATTTCAGTAATGAATGAACCTATACAAGACAATTGGTGTCTAGGAAAACACACATGAGGCAGGTTTCTTAATTGGCACCGAAAGCGGAAGTGCTCCTCCTCATGTGAGCCCTTTGGGCAGGTTGACCTGGCCATGAGTCAAGTTGATGGAGGCATTCATTACTTGTTTTCATACTCAACAAACAAGAATTATATAAGATATAATTAGCAAAGGTGTTGCTTACCTATGTCATTAAATTTCTAGCAGTAATGCCAAAGCTCACTAGTGTTTGATGAATATGGATCTTAAATACTCACTATGTGTCTATAAAAGGGACATAAAATGGGAGTGTCTTTTATAAAAATGTTTAATAAATTTTTTACATAAACATAGTGCTTAGAATCTTTGCATGTCTTTGTTCTAGTTCAATGGCACCTTCTCCTACTCCTGCTACACCTGGTTTTGCTTTGAGATCAGTTTTGGAAAGGGAAAAACTTAATGGAACTAATTTTGTTGATTGGTATCGCAACCTGAGAATTGTTCTCAAGCATGAAAAGAAGGACTATGTTATAGAGAATCCAATTCCTGATGAACCAGCTGAAAATGCTCCTCGCAATTTGAAGGTTGAATACGAAAAACATGTTAATGATTCTGTAGAGGTCAGTTGTCTCATGCTTGTCATCATGGACTCTGAGCTGCAAAAACAATATGAGGACCAGGATGCTTACAATATGATTGTGGGCTTGAAGGGCAAGTTTGGGAATCAAGCAAGAGCTGAGAGGTATGGTATCTCAAAGCTTTTATTTGCTTGTAAGTCGGTGAAGGCATCGGTCGACCCTCATGTGATCAAGATGATTGGTTACATCGGGAGATTGGAAAAACTTGAGTTTCCCCTTAGCCTCGGTTTTGCCACAGATGTTATTCTCCAGTCTCTTCCACAGAGCTTTGAGCCATTCATTATGAATTTTCATATGAATAGCATGGAGAAGAGCCTAACCGAGCTACATGGGATGCTCAAGGCTGCCGAGGAAAGCATTAAGAAAAACCCAATCATGTGATGATGGTTCAGAAAACAACTACATTCCAAAAGAGGAAGGCTAAGGCTGGGGGAACGGGAAAGAGCAAGGGCAAGGGCAAGGCTCAAGATGAGATTGCAAGCCTCGAAACTAAGCTTCAGAAGCTTAAAGTTGGCCCTAAACCTGATACCCAATGCTTCTATTGCAAGAAATCAGGACATTGGAAACGGAACTGCGAAAAGTACCTGGCAGATAAGAAGAATGGAAATGTGGTTTCCACTTCAGGTATTAATGTTATAGAAATTAATCTTGCTACTTCTTCACTCAGCTCATGGGTATATGATACCGGTTCGGTTGCTCAAATTTGCAATTCAATGCAGGGGCTGATAAAGAGTAGAGACTTGGCAAAAGGAGAAGTGGATCTTCGCGTGGGGAATAAAGCAAGAGTTGCTGGTCTTGCCGTTGGCATATACCCATTGCATTTGATTCAGGATTAGTTTTAGAACTCAATAATTGTTATTTTGTTCTATCTTTGAGTAGAAACATTATTTCATCTTCTTGTTTGAAACATGAAGGTTATGATTTCAGAATAAAGAACTTTGTTTGTTCAATATTTTTGAATGATATGTATTATGGTCGTTGCCCCATGGTGGATGGGTTGTACGTCCTTGAACTCAATGAGAAACCTGTCTATAACATTAATGTAAAAAGGCATCGACCTAATGATTTGAACCCTACCTTCTTATGGCATTGTCGCTTAGGTCATATAAATGAGAAGCGCATGAAGAAGCTCCAGGGTGATGGACTTCTAACCTCATTTGATTTGAATCATTTGAAACATGTGAATCTTGTTTACTTGGCAAGATGACAAAAGCCCCTTTCACAGGTTTTAGTGAGAGAGCGATGAATTATTGGCCCTAGTACATACAGATGTACGTGGACCAATGAGCTCGACTGCTAGGGGTGAGTTTTAGTACTTTGTAACTTTTACCGATGACTTTAGTAGATATGGATATATATATTTAATGAGGCACAAATCTGAAAACTTTTGAAAGGTTCAAAGAGTTTCAAAACGAAGTACAAAATCAACATGGCAAATCAATAAAACACTTAAGATCAGATCGTAGTGGCGAATACTTGAGCCAAGAGTTTGGTGATCATCTAAAGCAATGTGGAATGGTTCCGCAACTTACTCCGCCAGGAACGCCTCAATGGAATGGCGTATCCGAACGGCGAAACCGAACTTTATTAGATATGGTTTGGTCAATGATGAGCCAAACAGACCTGCCATTATGCTTCTGGAGTTTCGCTCTAGAGACAGCTGCGTTCACTTTGAATAGGGTCCCATCAAAATCCGTTAAGAAGACGCCATATGAGATATGGACTGGGAGAAGACCCATGTTGTTATTTCTCAAGATATGGGGATATGAGGCTTATGTAAAACGTTTACAATCAGATAAACTCGCACCTAAATCAGAAAAATGCTTTTTTGTGGGGCATCCTAAAGAAACAAAACGATATTACTTTTACAAAAGAAACGAGAACAAAGTTTTTGTTGCTCGAAATGGTGTCTTTTTGGAGAAAGAGTTTCTTTCAAAAGAAATCAGTAGGAGTGATGTGTATCTTGATGAAGTTCGAGAATCACATGAATATGTTCAAGCTACCACTGAACCTTCACAAGATGTACAAAGTGTTGTACAACCTGTGGAAGAGACTCCAGCCCCACGTAGGTCGGGGATGCCACATCATGTACCTATTAGATATGGGAATGACATATTATTGTTGGACAATGATGAGCCCACGACTTATGAAGAAGCAATGATGGACCCAAACTCTGAAAAATGGCTTGAAGCCATGAGATCCGAAATTCAATCCATGCATGACAATCAAGTTTGGAACTTGGTCGATTCTCCTGATGGTGTAAAAACCATTGAATGCAAATGGATTTTCAAGAAGAAGATAGACGTAGATGGAAATATTCAGATCTATAAGGCACGGTTGGTGGCAAAGGGTTTCAAACAACTTCAAGGAGTTGACTATGATGAAACCTTTTCACCGATAGCCATGCTCAAGTCTGTCCGGATCATTTTAGCTATTGCTGCATATTTCGATTATGAAATATGGCAGATGGATGTCAAAACAGCCTTCCTTAATGGGAATCTATCTAAGGATGTATACATAATACAACCTGAAGGTTTTGTTGATCCTAAATATGCTAAAATGGTATGCAAGCTTCAAAGATCCATTTATAGGTTAAAGCAAGCATCTCGGAGTTGGAATATTCGTTTTGATGAAGTAGTCAAGGGTTTTGACTTTATCAAAAACGAAGAAGAGCCTTGTGTTTACAAGAAGGCTAGTGGGAGTGCACTTGTGTTTCTGATTTTGTATGTGGATGACTTATTATTGATCGGGAATGATATTCCTTTGCTTGAAGATGTTAAAAGTTCATTGAAAAGGAGTTTCTCAATGAAGGACTTGGGAGAAGCATGCTATATCTTGGGCATAAAAATCTATAGAGATAGATCAAAAAGGTTAATTGGATTAAGTCAGGAAACATACATTGACAAGATATTGAAAAGGTTTAATATGCATGAATCCAAGAGAGGTTTCATGCCAATGTCACATGGCATCAGTCTCTGTAAGAATCAGTGTCCTTCGACATCTGATGAGCGAGACAGGATGAGCAAGATTCCATATGCTTCTACTATTTGGTCTATTATGTATGCCATGATATGTACATGCCCAGATGTCTCATATGCTATAAGTGTCACGAGCAGATACCAAGCAGATCCTGGTGATGTTCATTGGATAGCCGTAAAAAATATCCTGAAGTACTTGAGAAGAACTAAGGGTATGTTCCATGTTTTTGGAGGTGAGGAAGATCTGGATGCAAAGGGTTACACCGATGCAAGCTTCCAAACTGACAAAGATGATTTTCGATCGCAATCCGGGTTTGTGTTTACACTAAATGGAGGAGCAGTAAGCTGGAAGAGTTCCAAGCAAAACACGGTGGCCGACTCTACGACAGAAGTGGAGTACATTGCGGCTTCGGAGGACGCAAAAGAAGCTGTGTGGATTAAGAAGTTTATCACAGAGCTTGGTGTGGTCGCTAGTGCCTCTAGTCCAATGGACATCTATTGTGATAATAGTGGTGCCATTGCACAAGCTAAAGAGCCTAGATCTCATCAGAAGTCTAAACACATACTCGGACGCTTTCACCTTATTCGCGAGATTCTGGATAGAGATGACGTAAGAATATGCAAAGTACATACGGAAGCCAATGTGGCCGATCCGTTGACAAAGCCACTACCACAGCCTAAGCATGAGGCGCACACGAGGTCTGTTGGTATTAGATACTTAATTGATTGACTCAAGTGCAAGTGGGAGATTGTTAGTGTTATGCCCTTGAGGCAATCATTTAGATGATTGTAACATGACTATGTTTATGAATAATAATATGATTATTGGTCCAATGAATGTATATCATTGTATTGATCAACAAGTATGTGACTTGCTTATGAAGCTCTTTACTTATTGATATAATTCGATAAATATCTCTGATCAGATATCATCGTATAAGACAACGATGAGTAGATCAGCACATGTAGTGATCGATGATCATGCTTCATAGATCATGGGATATGGAGATATCATCTATACATTGTGGATGCATGTTGAAGAACATGGGTTAGATAGACCCGCCATGAGACACTGCGAGAATGTTTCATTCTTATGTGTCATCACTGTATCTCATACTAGTAGATGTATGATCCTCAGACCTGAGATTGTCATATTCCCTACATGTGTAATAGTTTTCCTTAGGGCTATCAAACACTACTTCCTAACTGGATAGTTATAAAGGTAGCTTTCATGTTTACTATGAAACGTGTAGAGGGAAGTGAGCAGTCAAGATGGAATTTGCCACTCCAATGAAACGGAGATATATGACAAGGCCACTCGTGTGATATGATTAAGGAAGTGCATGGCCATGCCGTGATTGAGGAGTCAATCACAACTTATTAATATATCACGGATACGAGAGATGGATTGAATCTTCAAAGGATGACATGCTTCTCGCCTTGAGTTCAATCTTCATATACTTGACAAAGGGATTATTACATGAGTACTTTTGATAGGTTCTATCCGATTTGATCATAGTATGTTTGGGAGTTGGCATACTTTGCAAGGAGCCGCTACCAACTATTGGATTGAAAAGGAGTTTTCCGAATCCATGTCCAAACGTGCGTGAACCTGCAGGGTCACACACTTAATGGGCTGGGACGCATTAATTTGGATTGGATCCGTAATTAATGGACCTCGTGGGCTTAGCACGCTGATGGGCCATGGTTTAGGGTTTCATCTGGTGGCTATAAAAGGAGGGGAGGAGGGTGGGTACAGGGTGTGCTTTCCACGGTTTAGAAGTGATTCACCCGAAACCCTAGCCTCCTCTCGCTGCCCCTGCCGAGCGACCAGGTGCTTGCACATCGACGCACGACGTTCCATCCCTAGACGTGTGGACTACTGCGGTGACGCTGCTGCGACTGCAGCGTGGGAGGACGATCCACGGCGAGGCGAGGACGATCCACTCCATCGATGCGATGATTGCGGCAAGGACGATCCACTACATCGACGCGCGAAGGATTCCGCAACTGCGCGTCTAGTGGTAATCTAATCTATGATCCCCTTCTTGCGAGTTGCTTTCTGGTTATGCGGTAGATTTTTTTTATGCTAGTGTAGCATACCGCGTTCCTCTTCAACCTAGTAGATCTAAACACAGTGGTACTCACCCTGGGAGGTACCACGATCACACCACTCTTGGAGCCACGCACAATAGTGGGAGGATGCGCTCTAGCGTGCTCCAAGTATTCAAATCCTAGACCCTGATTGAATCGACTAATCTTGGATTGGTCTAGAATGAGATTTAGCTTCTTCTTGCCTCCTACAAACTTCTCGAGAGTGCTCATGAGATACTCACACTCACGAAAGAAAGAGGCACACGAAGAACAGGGGGAAGAAGAGGAAGAAGAATGAGGAAGAGAAGATCTATCAGCACGTGTATTTTTCTCCCTCAGCATGGCTGTCTCAATCTTGAGGGCCTTACACGAAATGCATGGGGCATTTCTAATCCTAAGGGTCTGGACCTCAAGTTTTTTCCTAAGTTTGACATGGATTTTATCTAAGTCCCCCTCAATCTCAGCACATCGCAAGCAACTTTCTTGAGACATCACTAGTAAGTCCTTAGTAAGTTCAGCATACTTAATTTTTAGAAAGCTTCATTAAGCTGGTCATAGAAGGTAGCTCGTCCGAGTCGCTATAGAGCTCGAAGTCATTGATGCCGTTGGCATGTGCCATGAAGCACATGTCGGTGAATTCATCGCCACCTTTCTACTCTTGCAGTTCATCCTGGCCCTCGTCGCTCCATGTCTCCATATCGGAGAGGTTGATGTTGTCAAGCGCGGCGAGGATGCTGTGGAAGAGCTTTTTGTTCTTAAAGAAGTTGCGGTACTTCTTCTCACGCGTCGACTCACGAACTGGAGACTTCTTGTTGCGGATCTTGTCGTTATAGTCATTCTTTACTGAACCACCGGTGTCGTTCTAGGCCTTCTCTAGTTTGGGGTAATTCGCCCGAATGTGGTTGGGGCCACCACATTTGAAGCAGGTGATCATGTCACCTCTCTTCCTCTCTCACCCTCTTATATGCATGAGAGAATTTGTGAGCTAAAAGAGCAAGCTCATTTTTTGAAATTTTTCTAGTTAGTCATCGCTTAAATTGCAAAGGGTGGAGAGGGAAAAACCAACAGAAGAATCAGAAGAAGAAAATCCAATGGGATCGGTGACCAAAGCCATCGACAGAGATTTCATCTTCCTAGAGATGACATCGATCTCAAGAGTCTTGAGATGGGAATAGAGCCCATCAAGAGTCAAAGTCGATAAGTCGGTGGTGTCCTTGATGGTGGTCACCTTCATCTCCCAAACTCTAAGATCGAGTGCAGTCAAGAAATGACGAGCATTATCCGAGTCAGAGTATATGCAACCAACTGCTCGGAGATTGCTCAAAATCTAAGTAAAGCGACTGAAGCACTCATCAAGCTTGAATTCTTCTTGTCTCACCGTCTTGATTTGGGTAGTGCCCTCATGATAAACATCGAGGGTCACCCAAATCTGGTAAGCAGAACGGAGGTGAGAAATCCTATCATACTCACTGTGGCTAAGACCCTGTATGAAGATGTTCCTTGCCTTAGCATTCACCTCAATGTCAGCCATATTGCCGACCGTGACGTTTTCATCAGCAGGAACCTTAGATGGGAGTTTCACCTTCGGCCATATCAGGAAGCCCTGGGTAGTGATGTATGACTCCATCTGCGATGTTCAAAATGGAAAATCAACTCTAGAAAAAATAGGAGGCTTGGTGGAATACTTGTCCATTGCCATGGCTCTTGAGACCGGTCAAGATCTATGGAAGAGTAAAACCGACTCTGGTACCAATTGAAGGATCAAGATGGCGAACAGAGGGGGGGCCAATGGTCACAACTTAAAATTTTCCCCCAAAAATAATGCAAACAAGCCCACGAAGAAAACACACAAGAGGAGCTGACCATGATGAGCCTTTTGTGCTGTCTGGCCGGTGCTACCGCATGAGGGCCGGTAGCACCAGAGACCGGTAGTATCGCAAGAAGAGCGGTAGCACCGGGCTCAAGAACAGTGTGAAATACAGCACGACCAAAAAGCAAAATTTGACAAATCTTTTGATAGGCTAGAACAAAACTCACAAAACTTGGTAGATATGATCCTAGAGATGTTAGGAACTCATTCCAACCTTCAATCATGAGGATTGACATCAAAGTTACGACCTTTTTGCCCGGGAAGGAAGAACACACCAAGTTTGCGCAACAACCCAATAAATCGACCTAAGGCTTGCTCGTGGGATTTTAATGATCAAGATGATCTTGGATAGCCTCCCACATGTCACAGCAAGCAAAAGCACAAGTCTCAACTTCCACAAATGCGATTTACAAGATCATTCATTCAAGAACGCAGAAACCGGTTTCTTGCAAGAAGAACGCTTGGATTGCCTAGATGATTGGTATATGATCTAAAGAGAGATTCCTCCATCAATCAACATCCTCAGCTTAAGAATCGTTAGCATTTTAGAAGGAGAGGAGGCAAATCCAAAAGCACGTAGAAGGTGGGGAGGCAAATCCAAATTACATGAATGTAAATTGCAGGAATGTAAGTGCGGAATTTAAATGCGTAAAGTAAATTCAAGCTCAAGAGAAAATGATTTGCATTTCTGGAAGAGAGGTTTACAAATCCTCACAACAAAGTGGGCAAAGCTCAAAGGAGCACAAAACCTCTAAAGCCTTCTAGAGGAGGAAGGCCACCCCTCCCCCTCTATTTAAACTACTCTTGGGCCACCTACCACCCTTGGATGAGTCCCTCAACCCTAGAGCACTCTATCAAGGGCTAGGATTGACCCACTCACACAGCAATGCAAGGCTAACCCAAAACCCTCCACACAAACCGGGTTTTCTTGCATGATTTTCAAAGCACACTAACTAGACCTACTATCCTATCAACTAGACCGCGATCAGACGACCCTCATTGATCAAGCAGCTTCTAGCTAGAATCTCATATGTTCCTTGTCTTCTTTAGCTTGCATCGGCTCTGTCTTCGATCATCTTTTGGCGATCCTCGACAGTTTGGACCTCCGACGCTACTCGCCTTGTCCCGATCTTTGTCCGCCTCACCGTGATCAAAACCCAACATCCTTCAACCATCAGAAACAACGAAACACATCACATAGCAATGTCCGAAAAGCAATGCAACAAATTCATCAAAATCACAAGATTTAATACAATCTTGTTCATCAGAGCTAGTCTACCGCTTCCAGACCGGTAGCACCGCCCTACAGCCGAACCAGCAGAGAGTGCTTTTCTGGAATTTTCACACCGGACATTAGGGTGGGTGCTACCATTCAGTTGGTTGCACCGGGCTACCATGTGTGGTAGCACCGCACCACCAGAATGCCCAAAATACACCTCTCTGTAATTTTCACACCGCTCTGCGAGGCTGACAGCACCGGAAAAAGCAAACATAGCTCAAATTGCTTCAAATTGAAAATCCAATTCAAATCAAACTCAAACCAGAGCATCCCAAGCTCAAATTTAGTCAAATACTCATCACAAAAATGGGTAGACCTCCACATGGTCTTTCACTCTCGAGCACATTTCAACATGCATTTGGAATCCGTCTGAGCTCCATGCTGCGCAAATCAAGGCATGAGATGAAACAGGGTGCAAAATAACTCGAATACAGTTCTTATACTCCCAAGCTCATTCTGGCATTCTTTTGGAATCCTTTCGAGTCTATATGAATTGCAAATTGAGGTGTGAGTTGAAACAGAGTGCAAAACAACTAAAATTGACTACTTATGCTCCCTAGATCATTACGACATGCCTTTGGAATCCGTCCGATTGTCCATTCAAGGGGAAATCAAAGTGTGAGATGAAATAGAGTGCAAAACAACTTGAATACAGTTGTTACCCTAGATCATTTTGTCATGCAAATTGCAATCCGTACGGTCTTCATGCAGTTGGAATCGAGGCAGGAGACGAAACGTAGTGCAAAACAACTGGAATCAACTTCCTATGCTTCCGAGCTCATTCTGGCATGCACATGCAATCCGTCCGAGTCTTCATGTTGTGTAAATCGAGGTGTGAGATGAAACGGAGTGCAAAACAATTCGAATCAACTTCTTATGCTCCCAAGCTCATTCTGACTTACATTTCGAATCCATTTGAGTGTCCATTCGAGGGAAATTGAGGTGTGAGACAAAACAGAGTGCAAAACCACTCGAATATAGTTCTTATGCTCCCTAGCCCATCCAGGCATGCATTAGCAATCTGTCTAAGTCGTCGTGCGGTGGAAATCAAGGCGTGAGATGAAATCTTATGATCCCTAGCTCATTCCGGCTTGCATTTGGAATTAGTCCGAGTCTCCATGCGATGCAAATCGAGGGGTGAGACAAAATAGAGTGCAAAACAACTCGAATCGACTTCTTATGCTCCCTAGGTCATTTTGGCATGTATTTGGAATCCGTCCAAGTCTCCTTGCGGTGCAAATTGATGCATGAGATGAAACACAGTGCAAACTAACAAATCGACTTCTGTTGGTCACTAGCTTATTTTGGCATGTATTTGGAATTCGTTTGTATCTTTGTGGTACGCAAATTGAGGCTTGAGATATAAAAATGTACAAAACAACTCGGATACAATTCTTATATGATGAGGACATCACTTGTTTAGATACACACAACAATCCTCCGCATGATGCTACGCAAGGTGTTGGGGAACGGGTAGGCTACTCTAGCGTAAAATCAAAAATTTTCTACTGTGTAATCAAAGAACCACTGCAAGTAATAGATCACAGAATTACCACTAGACGCTCAGAGCCGTAGTGGAAGTAGAGTCGATGTAGCGTGGTGGTGCAGATGTATTCGTACTAGCCTAGAGCCTCCTCCAATAGCTCCATGCGACTGTCACAAGTTGCGGATCGTCTTAGCGTTGAAGCTTCGTAGCAACACCTCCAAGGTATCCACACGTACGGGGAAGAAACACCACGCGCCAGAGTGCTAGCACCAGCTACACAGTTCTGGGAGGAGGAGGGGTGGCGGCTAGGGTTTTGGGAATTCCGAATTCCTACTATCTCTCTCCACCCTAAAGCCAGCACCCCTCCCTTTAAATAGACACCCCATAATGGGCTCTACATTAGAGGCCAATTAGGAACATAAAACCCATCAGAATTTAGATCACAATTCGAATTAAGTCTCAACCCTTTAAGCGTGGCCGTATAGGTTCACGTATACTTAGACATAGCCCGAGTACTCTTACTTGACCATTAATCGATAGCAGTCCCTAGCATGATGTGCCGACTCCCAAGTATATGTAAAGATCACATCGGTTCGCAATGCTTAGTTATATGCATTTCCCTTTGCCTCATGATATTGGTCAAACTCAAGGCGAGTACATGTCATCCTTGTTTAGATAGCTCGACCACTCTCTCTCGATCACATGACTCGGAATCCCCAACTACGATTAATGTTAGTGCTATGCCCTTGAGGCAATCATTTAGATGATTGTAACATGACTATGTTTATGAATAATAATATGATTATTGGTCCAATGAATGTATATCATTGTATTGATCAACAAGTATGTGACTTGCTTATGAAGCTCTTTACTTATTGATATAATTCGATAAATATCTCTGATCGGATATCATCGTATAGGACAACGATGAATAGATCAGCACATGTAGTGATCGATGATCATGCTTCATAGATCATGGGATATAGAGATATCATCTATACATTGTGGACGCATGTTGAAGAACATGGGTTAGATAGACCCGCAATGGGACACTGCGAGAATGTTTACTGGTGACCTTTAGTTTACTGGTGACCTCATCTTCCTCCTCCAGCCATACCTCCCTCTCAATTGCCTCCCAGTCGATCTTTTCCTCTTCATCGGAGCTGATGATGATTCACCTTGGAGAGTGTAACATCCCAAAATTTGCTCAAATATTATTTTATTTCTTAAATGTGCATGTATGATTTTTTGGAATTTATTTGGATTTTTCTGGAGTTATTTGAATTAATTTTAAATTAAGAATATTGACCTATCATTCAAATCTATTTAAATTTATGCAAAGTTAAAATAAAATTTTGCCAAAAATATTTTATTTGAGTCCAGAATGTCTCAAAGTATTTTTGAGAATTTTCTTGGATTTTTCCTAATAGTTTTATTGCTTAAAACAAATTAAATGAATTTCTGTATTTATTTAAATTGGGAAAACCCGAAAAATTTTGTGAACAGTGTTGGGCCGAAACCCAACACTGTGCGCGTCGGCCTGCCTCGGCGTGGCCCAGTCCAGCCCGCGAACTGCTGCGGGGGAAAACCCTAGATCGGTGGCCGTTCGCGTGCGATCCAGTGGTTCAGGGAAAGTCGTGTGTGCGCTCACGTCTTGGCCGTCGGATCGGGACACGCGTCGCGCTGTCGTTTATTGTCCCCGAAGTGGACTCGGAGTTCGCCGCCGTGTGGTCATCGGACTTCTTCGCCGTGTAGGACTCAAACCCCTAGGCTATTTAAGTCGCTGGTAGACCCCCGAGGTTCTCCAGATCGCGCCGCATCTGTGCCCTAGCTCGCCGCCGTCAGAGAAGCCTTGTAGTGCCTGTGCGACCTCGTCGTAGTTAGTTTCCTAAGCCGCCGCTATTTTCACCGTGTTGCGCCGTCTGGAAGGCCGCCCTTGCCTCTTTGGTTCCAGTTGCGCGTTCGCCGAGGTGCTGCGCGTCGGATCTGCTACTTCTTCGCCGCCGGAAGGGTCTGGTTTGTCATCGGGGAAGTCGTCGTCTTTGTCTCCGGGAGTGGAGCGCCGCCGCGACATCGTCGGAGGTTGGAGCTTCGCGCGACCGTCAGATCGTTGATCAACGCCCGCCAGTGCGCCACGTCGTTGCATCTACAGTGAACGGCTCGGGTAAAGTTTTAACCAGTGGATTAGATCTGTCGGTTTAGATCATGCCGCGTCTCACCCTTTGTGCAGCCGTCGGATCCGTGGGGAGTTGGCCCTGATCTCACCACGCGTTGCCAACCGGGTGCAGCCGCGTGTCGGCACAGTCCCGTGGAGCCATGCACCGGGTCCACAGTGGACCAGATCCAAATCATGGACCGAGTCCATGGACCGGGACCACGTGTCAAGCTCCGGTTGGACCAGGCCAGGGCTGACATCAGCATGACATCACGCTTGCGCAATAAATCGGTTTTTCGGTTTAAAAATATTTCTGCTAATTCCGAATTTCTAATTTTCTGTATTTTCAGTATTTATTTAAACTCCAAAAGGCTATATCTTTTGCGTTTTAACTCGGATTTGAGTGATTCAAATTTCTAAAAATTTGTAAAATTGATATCTATTTAATGGTGAATTTTAATTGATTTTTGGAGTTCATTTGCTCTCTGTTTTGGTATTTATTTGCTTTTCTCCTTCGGTACGCGTAGACGTTGAATTGTGCGACGTTTCGAAGGAAGATCCAGCAACTCAAGAGCAAGCTCCGGATCAAGATCAGAACCTATTCCAAGGCAAGTTGTGCTTTGATCATGTTGAACCCATGTTTATAAAATTGCTATATTTGTTTTACCCTATTGCATATTATTTCAAGTATACAATTGTTTCAAATTAGATTGGGTTTAGCTAATATACCAGATTGATTTATATCCTACCTTGTCAATTGTATGCCATGATCCATTGTCACTCTAGGTTGGTTCATTATAGTTGGTTAGTAATTATAATCAACATGGGATGGTTAGTCCGTATTAGTCGCTTAGCCATGCCACGTCATCACATGTGTCAGAATCATTGATAATTAATTTTGATTAATGGAATATGGAACAATGTTATGAACTTGTGTGTCATGTGGGATCACACGATAAGATTGAGTTGTTGTGGCGAGTCATGTCACGCAACGATGTTGAATTGTTGATGGCACGTGGTGCTTGGTAATCAACTTGGGTGATAATCACTTAGATTGGGGCAAGTGACAAGGGGCGAGTATGCCAAGGTGGGCCCGATGGGCAGAGGGTATGTGGATGTCTTGCCTTGATCACTCTAAGGACTTAACCTTGCAAGCCTTTGACCTGAGTCAATCATGCAACCACATGTCTGGTATGGGCCAGCCTAGCTGAGTAATTTGCAATGTCTTAATTTTGGTACTATCGTGGTCGGTGTGAGTTCCCGAGTTATGGAGTAATTCAAATGGCGCAAGAGGGGGCCCTAGATGTGGTAACCAGTCCCACCAATGTTGAAACCTTAGCGGGTTGTACCGGGTTAAGCCAGCGCATTGTAAAGGCTTTTTTATAATCACTCGCCTTGGTGGTGTTTGGTTGTATCACGTGGGTAAAGTGCATAACCTCTGCAAAGTGTGAAACTATTCGGATAGCCGTGCTCGCATTATTGAGCAATGCTCGGGAATTACAGTTAAGGGTTAGCTTAATTAATTGGACAACTTGGTTTGGATGGCAGAATGCCATGTGGAAGATGGAATTTGACATAGGATTGGAAACTTGGTTTACTTCAGGAATGCTGAATCTACTTATTATTGTTATTTGTTTTACAGTCTTTATAATCTAATTATTATATTTGTTCCTAAATGCTGCTTATTGCAAAATAGCCATGATAGCCTATCCATTGGAATAAGCCTTGCATATAGTTACATAGAATTACATTCTGTGCACAACTTGTTGAGTGCTTTAAGTACTCACCCTTGCCAACAACAATAATCAACAGTCGAAGAATCTACACCTGTGTTGGAGGAGGAGTTCCAGGAGGACACGAGTCATTAGGGTCCGAGGCTTGTTAGTTGCCTGTGGTGAACTGATTAGCTATCTACGTTTTCTACTTTCCGCTGCTTAATTCTTAGCTTATATTTCCAGTTTTGCCCTGCGTGGCTTAATAATGTAAGTCGGTCATAAGATCATATACTTAGCTATATCAATAAATGAACTACTATTTCTATTATCGTTGAGTATGATGTGATATGTACCGATGTTGAGCTGTGTGCACTAGCGTTGATCCTGGGAATAGTGCGGTAAACACAGTGGGTTCGAATCAGTGGATTCGGGTCCTTACAGAGGTGGTATCAGAGCATATTGACTTAGGTCTTGGCCCTAGATAGTATGGAGAAGTCCAGGTTGTGTCCAAAACTATTTTCTAAAGAAAAATTTAGATTTGACTAACAAAACACTCTCGATTCATCTCATTCTCTACTTCTCGCCTTTGCTGAATATGCCGTTTACTTGCCATTTTGGGTGGAGAACTTATTCAAAGTTCTTGTGGAGCAGATGCCGATCGTTCCAACCTTTGAGGAGTCAGCTGGCGGCTACGCCATGGAGCTGTGGAGAGTTCTTCAGACGCTTGGAGGCTTTTATCGTCCGCTTTACCGAGGAGGCAGCTGGACCATTAATGGTGTTCACCGAGGATTTGTTTGCAAGCTGATCATCTACGCCCGGGAGAATGATGAAGCTAGTAGGCCGATCAGCATCTCCACCAGAAGATTGTCCTACGAGGTTGCGATCCAGGAGGTTGCCCGACTTGCTCTTCGCCGTGTCTGCCGCGACTACGTCGACGAGCTTCACGACTCAGTGTTTCGACTTCACCCTGATGTGCAAGCATGCCGATGCCGACGGATCGTGGAGGATGAGTGTGCTACCGCGGTACACCTTGCGGAGTTCGCCGTTGCCTAGGAGGAGCATATGAGAGAGACTACTCAGGAGCTGGAGACTGTGTACGAGGCACTCAGAGTGACGGAGCAGGAGCTTGAGGATAACCGTGACACCGCAGCCAGAGTCATCAGCGAGCTAGAGGAGGCCTTGCGGTAGCCGAGGCTAGCGGACTGGTCGTTCAGAGGCGGACGAGGTCGCCGAAGAAGAAGAAGATCCAGAGGAGCGAGAGTGGGAGCCAGAGGAGGGTGCAGACCCTGTTGTTGCGGAGGAACCAGCAGTAGGTCATCAGGATGGGTTCGCTTTTATGCCAGCTCACTCACCGGTGAACGCGCCGGATCAGCCTCAGCCAGGGTGGCTGGATGAATGAGAGTCAGTCTTAGAGTCGTGTCGAGACTCGAGTGTTGAGTCGCGTCTTTAAATTTTGTCTTTACCTTTTAGTAGACGTTAAGGTTTCGTGTTTAGTTTGCTTCTTTATAATGCTGAGTGTGCAATATGTGTTGCAAAGCTTGTAGGCTTAAATAAGCAGCCATACCAAGAATAAATAAAGAATTATTTCAGTTGGGTATAACCTATCTTCCCCGCTTTAGAAATTCTTGCTTCTTATCTATGCTACATCTACCTTTCCTAACCCAAGAGGCAATCATTAGATGGTGAATACTCGTGGAACCAACGGTTCTTCAGGAAGTGGACTGCGCCAGAATGACAACAACAATGATGCAAGCCATCCTCAACCACCACCGCCAGTGGACATGCAGAATTTGGTAGCGTTTCTTGCCGTGCAGACTCAACTAATGTAGACTATGATGCAGCAGATGCAACAGATGACCAATGTAGCAGCAACCAACAACAACCATGCAGCTCAGAACAACAATGGTGGACCTCGACCTTACTCCAAGTTGTCAGATTTTATGAGGACTCGGCCACCAACTTTTTCAGGAAATGTTAATCCCTTGGAAGCCGATGACTGACTTAGGACCATTGAGAAGAAGCTGCATATTACTCAGTGTGAGGGCAATGAGAAGGTGCTCTATGCCTCTCATCAACTGGAAGGAACCACCGCACAATGGTGGGAGAATTACTGTGCCGCGCATGGAGCCCCGCAGGAGATTACTTGGGAGGAGTTTACTACTGCTTTCCGCCAATACCATGTTGCAGAGGGAATGATGGATCTCAAGAAGGAAGAATTCAGGGCTCTAAAACAAGGAGGCCAGCCAGTGGCCGAGTATCTGAATAAGTTTACCCAGTTAGCTCGCTATGCCCCTGAAGATGTAGCGACAAATAAATCTAGGCAGTCTCGTTTCATGAAGGGTGAATTCAGATTGCAGTGGGGTGATCACCCACAATTTTCCGTGATTTTCAGAGCTAGTTAATAAGGCTTTGATTTTGGAGGATAAGCGCAAGGAGTTAGGTGAAACCGTAAGCGCTTGATGACTAATCAGGGTGGACGTCCAAACCACCTACGTCTAAGAATGTCACCACAACAGTTTGCCAGATTCCAACCGCCAGCTGTGAATAAGACAACAACTCCTGCACCTCGCCCTGCTAATCGAATTTTGACGGCAAAGACAGGCGCGAATGCACCAGAGGGAATCAAGATTCTGCAATCAAGAGATGCTATACATGCAATGAGCCAGGGCACTTTTCTAATTGGTGTCCACAGAAGGGAGGCATCACGCCAGTTTGCTTTAACCTCGGAACAACACCTGTCAAGGCACCGGCTCCAGGAGGAAATCGTGCACTGGTCAAGCCGAGCAACCCTCAATCAACGGTAGCGTGGTAGGATCAACCACATCACCGCGGATGGAGCTCAAGAGGCTACGGACGTCGTACTGGGTAAGTTTCTGGTTAACTCGGTACCCGCTACAGTTTTGTTTGATTCTGGAGCTTCGCGTTCATTTGTTTCTCAAAGTTTTGCAACCAAGAATGGATTTAAAGTGGTGAATCTTAAGTGTGTGCTCTTAGTCCAAGCCCCAGGATCGGAGCTTAGATCTAGCCTTGGGTGTTTGGGAGCTAAGTTGCTTATGGACGGGATAGAATTTCTAGCCAATCTTATCCTGATAGATGCTCAATCCCTAGATGTTATCCTTGGAATGGATTGGTTGTCTAAGCATAAGGCCATTTTGGATTGTGGCCGAAGGATTGTATCTCTAGAAGGCCCTAGTGGCAAGAAGGTAGAATTTCAAGCGACCGCAGTTCGTGATGGGCAGTTAGTGGTCAACAGCGTGCAAGCCATCAGCATAGAAGATGTGCCAGTAGTCAGAGAATACCCGGATGTGTTTCCAGAAGATTTACCAGGGTTGCCACCAGACCACGATATCGAGTTTGTTATCGAGTTAGCACCAGGCACAGCACCGATATCAAAGAGACCATATCGGATGCCTACCGATGAGTTAGTGGAAATGAAAAAGCAGATTGAGGAACTGCAAGAGAAGGGTTTCATTAGACCAAGTTCATCACCGTGGGGAGCACCGGTTTTGTTTGTTCGTAAGAAGGATGGAAGTCTTAGGATGTGCATTGATTATTGTGCACTTAATGAGGTAACGATCAAGAATAAGTATCCATTGCCCAGGATCGACGATTTATTTGATCAGTTAAGAGGGGCTGGAGTTTTCTCCAAAATAGATCTTCGTTCAGGATACCATCAGTTGAAGATCCGAGCGGAGGATGTGCCTAAGACTGCATTTTCTACGCGATATGGACACTATGAGTTCTGATAATGTCATTTGGATTGACGAATGCCCTGCATATTTCATGAACATGATGAATAAGGTTTTCATGGAGTATTTGGATAAGTTTGTTGTAGTCTTTATAGACGATATCTTAGTTTTCTCAAGACAGAGGAAGAACATGCGAACATCGAAGATGGTTTTAGAGAGGCTGCGAGAACATCGTTGTATGCTAAGTTCAGCAAGTCTGATTTTTGGAAGGAGAAAGTTGAATTTCTTGGTCATGTAATGACTACTAAAGGAGTTGCAGTTGACCCAGGCAAAGTGGACGCAGTATTGCATTGGGAGCAACCGAAGTCTGTTACTCAGATCCGTAGTTTTCTGGGAATGGCGGGATACTACCGTCGGTTCATAGAGGGATTCTCGACGATTGGTAAACCCCTGACGCAGTTGTTGAAGAAAGAGAAGAAGTTTGCATGGACGCCAGAGTGCGAGAAAAGTTTTATGGAATTGAAGAAGCGTTTGACGACAGCCCCCGTTTTTGTATTGTTGGACGTGCAGAATGGATTTGACATTTATTGTGATGCCTCAAAGCAAGGTCTGGGGTTCGTGTTAATGCAGAATGGAAAAGTTGTTGCTTATGCGTCGAGGCAGTTGAGACCGCATGAAGTAAATTATCCGACGCATGATTTGGAGTTAGCTGCCGTAGTGCATGCTTTGAAGATATGGCGTCATTATCTCATAGGAAATAGATGTGAGATATATACGGACCATAAGAGCCTGAAATACATTTTCACTCAAGCAGATCTTAATATGAGACAACGAAGGTGGCTGGAGTTAATTAAGGATTATAATGTGGGAATTCATTATCACCCCGGAAAAGCCAATGTAGTAGCAGATGCTCTGAGTCGGAAGAGCCATAGCGCAAATACGTTGTCAATGGAGGATCAGCCAGAGCTATGTAGGGAATTTCAGAAGTTAAAGCTGGAGGTCGTTCCGCAAGGAATTGTAGCCGACCGAAGTAAAACCAACACTTTGGAAGATCGATCGAGAAGGCGGAAAGATGATGAGAAAATCACTAAGATCAAGTCCAGGAAGGATGAAGGCCTAGCTGTGGATTTCACTCTAGATGAGCAGGGAACTATGTTCTTCAAAGGCCGAATTTGTGTACCGGATAAAAAGGAGCTGAAGCAACCGATTCTTGAGGAAGCTCACGATTCTAAGTACTCAATTCATCCGGGAAGTGCCAAATGTATCAAGATTTGAGAGAGAGATTTTGGTGGCCTAATATGAAGCGTGAGGTGGCTGAGCATGTTGCTCTATGCGATGTATGTCAGAGAGTAAAAGCCATTCATCAAAGACCAGCTGGTTTGTTACAGCCGTTGAAAATTCCTGAATGGAAGTGGGAGGAAATTGGTATGGACTTTATCACTGGTTTACCTAAGACTCAAAGAGGTTATGATTCTATTTGGGTCATTGTGGATCGCCTCACCAAGGTTGCTCATTTTATCCCGGTGAAGACCACCTACTCAGGAGATCGTTTAGCAGAGTTGTATATGTCAAGGATTGTATGTTTGCATGGGGTGCCCAAAAAGATTGTGTTAGACAGAGGTACCCAATTCACCTCAAGATTTTGGAACAAGTTGCATGAAGCAATGGGAACTCGCCTGAATTTCAGTACAGCGTGTCACCCGTAGACGGATGGTCAGACAGAACGGGTAAATCAGATTTTAGAAGATATGTTGAGAGCTTGTGCTTTAGCTTATGCTACGTCTTGGGATAAATGTTTGCTGTATGCAGAATTTAGTTACAATAATAGCTATCAAGCTAGCTTGCAGATGTCACCGTTTGAGGCATTGTACGGACGTGTTTGTCGTACTCCGTTAAATTGGAATGTGACGGGAGAGCGTTTGGTGTTTGGACCAGATATTCTCAAGGAAGCAGAAAATCAAGTTGCGATGATCAGAGAGAGGTTGAAGATACCAAAGTCAAGCCAAAAGAGTTACGCCGATAACCGACGCTGAGATTTGATTTTCGAGTGAGAGGATTATGTGTATCTCAGGGTTACCACTCTTAAGGGTGTTAAAAGGTTTCATGTGAAAGGGAAGCTTGCACCAAGATATGTTGGTCCGTTCAAAATTTTAAGCCGTCGAGGAGAGGTGGCCTATCAGTTGGAATTGCCTCAGTCTTTGGCAGGAGTGCACGACGTGTTTCATGTGTCTCAGCTTAAGAAGTGTCTCAGAGTGCCAGCAGAACAAACCCCGTTGGATGCAATATAGCTGCAGGAAGATTTGACCTACAAGGAGCAGCCAGTCAGAATTTTGGATGTTATGGAGCGCAAGACTAGAAGCAAGTCTATCCGCTTTTGTAGAGTTCAGTGGAGCAATCATTCTCAAAGTGAAGCAACCTTGGAGCGTGAAGAAGATTTGAAGTCAAAGTTTCCAAACCTATTCTCTAGTTAACCCTGAATCTCGGGGTCGATATTCTGTTAAGGGGGGAGGGTTTGTAACATCCCAAAATTTGCTCAAATTTTTTTTATTGCTTAAATGTGCATTTATGATTTTCTGGAATTTATTTGGATTTTTCTGGAGTTATTTGAGTTAATTTTAAGTTAAGAATATTGACCTATCGTTCAAATCTATTTAAATTTTTGCAAAGTTAAAATAAAGTTTTGCCAAAAATATTTTATTTGAGTCCAGAATGTCTCAAAGTATTTTTGAGAATTTTCTTGGATTTTTCCTAAAAGTTTTATTGCTTAAAACAAATTAAAAGAACTTCTGTATTTATTTAAATTGGGAAAACCCGGAAAATTTTGTGAACAGTGTTGGGCCGAAACCCAACACTGTGCGCGTCGGCCTGCCTCGGCGCGACCCAGTCCAGCCCGCGAACCGCTGCGGGGGAAAACCCTAGATCGGTGGCCGTTCGCGTGCGATCCAGTGGTTCAGGGAAAGCCGCGTGTGCACTCACGTCTTGACCGTCGGATCGGGACACGCGTCGCGCCTTCATTTATCGTCCCCGAAGCGGACTCGGAGTTCGCCGCCGAGTGGTCATCGGACTTCTTCGCCGTGTAGGACTCGAACCCCTGGGCTATTTAAGGCGCTGGTAGACCCCTGAGGTTCTCCAGATCGCTCCGCATCTGTGCCCTAGCTCGCCGTCGTCAGAGAAGCCTTGTAGCGCCTGTACGACCTCGTCGTAGTTAGTTTCCTAAGACGCCGCTGTTTTCACCGTGTTGCACCGTCGGGAAGGCCGCACTTGCCTCTTTGGTTCCAGTTACGCGTTCGCCGAGGTGCTGCGCGTCGGATCTGCTACTTCTTCGCCGCCGGAAGGGTCTTGTTTGTCATCGGGGAAGTCGTCGCCTTTGTCTACGGGAGTGGAGCGCCGCCGCGACATCGTCGGTGGTTCGAGCTTCGCGCGACCATCAGATCGTTGATCAACGCCCGCCAATGCGCCACGTCGTTGCATCTATAGTGAACGGCTCGGGTAAAGTTTTAACCAGTTGATTAGATCTGTCGGTTTAGATCATGCTGCGTCTTACCCTTTGTGCAGCCGTCGGATCCGTGGGGAGTTGGCCCTGATCTCGCCACGCGTTGCCAACCGGGTGCAGCCGCGTGTCGGCACGGTCCCGTGGAGCCATGCACCGGGCCACAGTGAACCAGATCCAAATCATGGACTGAGTCCATGGACCGGGACCACGTGTCAAGCTCCGGTTGGACCAGGCCAGGGCTGACGTCAGCATGACGTCATGCTTGCGCAATAAATCGGTTTTTCGGTTTAAAAATATTTCTGTTAATTCCGAATTTCTAATTTTCTGTATTTTCAGTATTTATTTATACTCCAAAAGGCTATATCTTTTGCGTTTTAACTCGGATTTGAGTGATTCAAATTTCTAAAAATTTGTAAAATTGAGATCTATTTAGTGGTGAATTTTAATTGATTTTTGGAGTTCATTTACACTCTGTTTTGGTATTTATTTGCTTTTCTCCTTCGGTACGCGTAGACGTTGAATTGTCCGACGTTTCGGAGGAAGATCCAGCAACTCAAGAGCAAGCTCCGGATCAAGATCAGAACCTATTCCAAGGCAAGTTGTTCTTTGATCATGTTGAACCCATGTTTATAAAATTGCTATATTTGTTTCACCCTATTGCATATTATTTCAAGTATACAATTGTTTCAAATTAGATTGGGTTTAGCTAATATACCAGATTGATTTATATCCTACCTTGTCAATTGTATGCCATGATCCATTGTCACTCTAGGTTGGTTCATTATAGTTGGTTAGTAATTATAATCAACATGGGATGGTTAGTCCGTATTAGTCGCTTAGCCATGCCACGTCATCACATGTGTCAGAATCATTGATAATTAATTTTGATTAATGGAATATGGAACAATGTTATGAACTTGTGTGTCATGTGGGATCACTCGATAAGATTGAGTTGTTGTGGCGAGTCATGTCACGCAACGATGTTGAATTGTTGATGGCACGTGGTGCTTGGTAATCAACTTGGGTGATAATCACTTAGATTGGGGCAAGTGACAAGGGGCGAGTATGCCAAGGTTGGCCCGATGGGCAGAGGGTATGTGGATGTCTTGCCTTGATCACTCTAAGGACTTAACCTTGCAAGCCTTTGACCTGAGTCAATCATGCAACCACATGTCTGGTATGGGCCAGCCTAGCTGAGTAATTTGCAATGTCTTAATTTTGGTACTATCGTGGTCGGTGTGAGTTCCAGAGTTATGGAGTAATTCAGATGGCGTAAGAGGGGGGCCCTGGATGTGTTAACCAGTCCCACCAGTGTTGAAACCTTAGCGGGTGGTACCGGGTTAAGCCAGCGCATTGTAAAGGCTTTGTCATAATCACTCGCCTTGGTAGTGTTTGGTTGTATCACGTGGGTAAAGTGCATAACCTCTGCAGAGTGTGAAACTATTCGGATAGCCGTGCTCGCGGTATTGAGCAATGCTCGGGAATTACAGTTAAGGGTTAGCTTAATTAATTGGACAACTTGGTTGGGATGGCAGAATGCCATGTAGAAGATGGAATTTGACTTAGGATTGGAAACTTGGTTTACTTCAGGAATGCTGAATCTACTTATTATTTTTATTTGTTTTACAGTCTTTATAATCTAATTATTATATTTTTTCCTAAATGCTGCTTATTGCAAAATAGCCATGATAGCCTATCCATTGGAATAAGCCTTGCATATAGTTACATAGAATTGCATTCTGTGCACAACTTGTTGAGTGCTTTAAGTACTCATCCTTGCCAACAACAATAATCAACAGTCGAAGAATCTACACCTGTGTTGGAGGAGGAGTTCCAGGAGGACACGAGTCATTAGGGTCCGAGCCTTGTCGGTTGCCTGTGGTGAACTGATGAGCTATCTACGTTTTCTACTTTCCGTTGCTTAATTCTTAGCTTATATTTCCAGTTTTGCCCTGCGTGGCTTAATAATGTAAGTCGGTCATAAGATCATATACTTAGCTATATCAATAAATGAACTATTATTTCTATTATCGTTGAGTATGATGTGATATGTACCGATGTTGAGCTGTGTGCACTAGCGTTGATCTTGGGAATAGTGCGGTAAACACAGTGGGTTCGAATCAGTGGATTCGGGTCCTTACAGAGAGACTACGGACAACACTGTAGGGGGACTCTCTGAGGATCTCTACAGATGGGGACGATGGTGGAGTGGAGGCCATGGGTGCGGTTGAAGAACTAATGCGCTACGTGCGGAAGACAAGAAAACGGGTTGTGGCAGACGACCCTGCCTATTTATAGCTCCGGAATGGGTCGCGCTATGGCAATCACTCTGTCAAGCTTCACGTCGATCCCCATCCACGAGGCATCTATTGCCCTTCCACGAAAATATGGAAATCAAAGAGATGCTAAATTATAACACACCACATGGAAGCTGAAGGGGCGCGAAGACTGTAATAGTATTCAATCATTGCAATGGAGTTACTAATGATGGGCTTTACCAATATGCTCAGGGGCTCATGCGCGTGAGTGTATGGTCGAGGGCTAATATTTTTTATGCTTACGCTCTACTCTCTTCTCGACACGGTCATCAAGCAGAGAGTTGGGAGCTACATCGTGCATTTTTGGCGCATATGCCCTACCCCCTACTCGATGCAGTCATCGAGTAAGGAGTCGGGGGCTACGTCACTCGATCTTTCCTTTACCTCGCACCACTCTCGGGTCAATACATCTGTCGAATAAGGGGTTCGGAGTCGCAACAGGTAGCTATGATGCTGATGCTTCATTTTCTTTTTGCTCGATCCATCTATCGGGCAAAGAGGTGGGGTCTACATCGCGACATTGAGCTTACGCCACTATACTCCCTACTTGATTGCGTCATCGAGTAAGGAGTCAGGGGCTACAGGTAACTCGGTACCTTGTTCTATTTCATGGTCGATTCAGTTATCGAGCTAGATGTTGTAGGCACAATTTCTTTATTTCTTTTACCTGTGATCTTTTGCACGCATTTACTCGATCGCGTACTTAGCATGACAGCAAGCAAAACCAAAGGGTGGCCATGCCTGAACCGGACGACGAGCAATTCTATCCTGCGGGCATACGAGCACTAGATTGTCACACATCTAACGCTCAGCGGACGGCTCGAGACAATGCCTCTATTCGATTCTACATGCGCTGCTCAGCATGTTCATGTTTGCTACAAAGTCTAAGTTGTATGGTCGATGAAGACATGCAAAAATCATGTAGTTTCATTTATACTATATAGCGCTTATGTTATATACGGCCTCTCCGAGTATGCACTCGGGGGCTAAGTCCTTTAATTAATGTTTTTGTAGCCTTGTGTATAGATGCAATGAGGCATACGCTTGGCAACAAAGTTACTTATTGAGCATCTATGAGTGTTAAATCAGATTTGCATCTACTTGTGCTACTCTATTTCATCGACAAGGAAATAGCAGGCAAAGCATAATAGACAACCAGATTAATTGGCATTATCATTAAAGACCGCAGTAGAAACATTACATCAGCATATTCAGGCCTAAGAGTTCTAGCTGGTAGCTCCAACTAGGCCACAAACCCCTCAACAAGGTCTTTGGAGGACTCGATATAGTTGGCAACCTCGTGAGGTCCAGGCCCGGATGGTGGCTCTTCACCAGGCCCAGCACGTGAGAAGTCGCAAGACGTGCAGATGAAGTCATGTACTCGAGGGTCTCCGACTGCAGAGTGGCAAGCGCCGCATGTACTACAGCCTTTTCGCCCTCGGCCACCTTCCTGCTCGCCTCCTCCTTGTCTCAGCTGACCTTTGCCTTGAGCCACGTAGCGTCGGCAGCAGCTTTCTCGGCCTTGAGCTTCTCTGCCTCTGCCTTTAGCTTCTTCGCCTCACCCTTCTGCTTCTCGGCCTTAGCTTTGGTAGTTTTCAGCTCAGCTCTGAGTTCCCCTAGTTTAGCATTTTCCATCTCGAGCACTTACTAGCTAGAAGCCATGAGCCGCTCATTTTGTTGATGGGCCTACTCGCAGAAAGTTTCAACTTTGCGCAAGGTATCCGTTGCATGCTATAGAAAGAAGCCAAGAGGTGTCAAAAAGCAAAATAGAGGATAAAGTAGAGCATAGGAAAAAGATTGGTTTTAATCGCATACCTGAAACTAGGGCTTCATGACAGACCAATATTTCAAAGGCACTTGAGAAGTTGGTGGAGGTGGAGCCATTCTTGTAGCAGCAGTAGCCAGAGACGGAGTTGCGACGACGGCGATCGTGCTAAAAGATGACAAGGCAACTGTGGCGATATCATCGATATTGCCGCTGGGCGCACCTTTCCTGCAGGAGATTTTCTACATGACATCTCCAAAAAGGGGAAAGAACCATAAAAAAACAAAGGTAACTTTCTTCGCTAGACGAAACTTCGGATGCACATTTTTCTTCTGTGAAGTGGTTTTCGCCAGGACTGGTTTGGTCCCGGCAGTTGGCACCAGCGGATCAGCAATCAACGGTGGAACCTGCAAATAGATGGTTGCTAAAACAAAAAGTTTACGAATTCAGCAAGCGCTGATCGATAATGGTGTTTCCTGCTCGACCGCTCTAGTCAATGGAGATCCCGTTCGAGGAGACGTTTGCGCAGGAGTCGCCAACTTTTAAACATTGGCCCCCCAGGTGGCCCGCAGGTCGTCCAACATCTGTTGGATTACGTCAGAAGTAATCTCATAACATTCAAGCAAGCAATTGAAGGTCACCTGGTCGGACTATCTCGATGATGAGGTCTGAGGCTGTTTGGTTGGTCGACAGGACACTGGAGATACCGACCTCCTTGCTCGAGGGGACTCGGTCACCTCTTGCTCTAGAGCTGCCTCACCATTGCTTGGGTCAATGACAAGTGCTGCATCGTTCATGGAAGGAACGATGTCGGCGAGGATAGAGCCAGATGTTTGATCATCGTCTCAAATCGGCTCGTCATCCTCCAGGCCGATGACTCCCTTGATCGGCTCACTTTCGTCATCAAACATGGCCTCCTGAGGAGATGCTGGATTAAGATGGATGACAGATGCACAGATGATGCATTACAAGCCATGATGTAGTACTCACCTCTAGCCGAGGAATGGCGAGCGAATACGCCTCGATGTCGCAATCACCAATTTCTGAGCCCTAAAACATTTTGCTCAGCCTGGAGGAGATGTCTGTGTCTGATAGATCTAGCAAAAAGCGAGTCAGCTAACCACTCATCGATTAAGGCAAGGAAAACAAGAATATTATAAGTGCTTACTTTAGGATTGTCCCTAGTGGCATCATCGACTCTAGAGTAGTCCCTAGACAAGTGGTCCCGGCACTTCAGCGGACTCAACCGGCACGTGAGGAAGTCTCTAGCGATGTGCCAGCTAGTCAGCCCTGTTTTCCTCAACTCCTCGATATTCTAGACGTAGTAAGCATTGCAGGTGGTCGAAGGAGGGTATTTCATCCATAGATCAATCAGATGGAGGAAGAGTGGTCGATAAGCTAGAGGGAAGTTCACGGTGTCCGAAGAGGTGATGTAAAACCACTCTTTCTTCTAGTCCGACTGCCAGGAAGAGGTAAAAGGGACAGGAATATAAGCATTTGACACACCATTGAGGAGATAAAATCGGCACCCCCAACAGCCTCGTTCTTCGTCGCCTATTTTAAATTTTAAAAATGATGGAACAGGTTGAGGCCGGGCTAGATACCCAACAAGCACGTTGAGCATCGAGATTGAATTGGGGCTCAGGTGGAAAAGCTGGATTTGATAGAAGTCAAGAATCGAGAGTAGGAACAGAGAAGGGGGGAAGTTGAGTCTGCACCGGAAGAAGTCCTCAAACACAATGGTCTCATCCTCATTCTCATGGGTGGGATACAACTCACCTTGTGACGGCCTCCAGTGGAAGAACTCCTGTGGAGGAACGAAGCCATCTTTCTGCAGCTTGATAAGACGCTTCTCCATCATCATCTATTCTGCCACACCCTCTGGAGGGCCTCATCCTCAAAGACTGTTTCAGCCATCTCGGGTCTCTTCTCCGATGGTGGAGCAACTCCGACGTTGGTTGAAAGGTTGGATGCCATTGACGAAAATGTGAGACAGATTCTTTGAAAATGGCGGCGCTAGGGTTTAAGGGGTATGACATAGGCTTCGAGTGTAAGCCTGGAGGCACAAGGGAGGAGAATGCCTACAGTTCCAGATCTGGGAATTTATAGGCCAAAATCTTCTCTCCAGGTGAACAGTTCATTCCCCACAGCATGGTGCTTCGATCGGTGCGAAAGGCGGAATGATGGCGCCGCACCAATCTTGGTGTTGCAGACGAGAGCAATAAATGCTCAACTGCCCAACGTTTAGATCTTTTGAATTTTTTCCAACTCTACTTAGAGTCAAGTCGATAGGTCAACATCGAGTAACTTGTTGCTGCCCTAAGGACTCGAGATGGGTTGATGGCAGGGCACTAGACCCAGCACGTCCCTACTCGATGCTAAGCGATCCCCAATCTACTTGAATCATTTGACCACTGGCAGGTGAGGCATTACTCGACCAAGCCAGGGCTTGGCAATAATCGACCAAGCGCTTGAATGGACCCTCCACTGGGCAGAGTTCGGGGGCTACTGTCGAATATCTAAATATGGGGAATGAACACGTGCAGGATACGTGAAGGATATTTCTTATCGACGTATAGAAACTTCGGATATCACAGGCCCGACTCTACGGGAGAAGATATACGTGGAGGGGATATTTCCATGCTAGGAAGGACTTGATCATTTTCCCGTTACGAGGAGGCCGACTCGAGTACACCTGTTATCTAGGGAAGTTTGGATATGCTACGAAGATCACACGACTATGGACTCCTCATCGGCTACGATCTGGTATCCCAAACCGACCACAACTCAACCTGAGGCTGGGCTACCCTGACTATATAAGGCCGGGGGTAGGTATCCTCAACGCAAGACTTCCAGACTAGAAAAGAAGAGAAGGCTTTTTAGAGCTTTCACAAGACGCGGAGAACGAGGAGCAGACGACCCGCGCTTCTTCAACCTCCAGTCATAGGTTAGCCATTACCTAGATCCAATCTTCATTTTAAATAGGGCTAGACAATTCTCTTTATTCTTGATCCACTATATACATATATCATATGCACAGGAAATAGGGTGTTACTCCAACCAGGGGGTCCGAACCTGTATACTTCGTGTGCAGCTGTTTTTGTGCTTGACTTTGCTAACCCGAAGTTACCTGAAGTTATAAGTTTATTGTTGATTTCTAACCTTCGACACTTACCTTGAAGCAAGAAGGTGCCCTCCCGAGTCTGCTTGATCTGGAAGCCAAGCTAGTAGCTCAACTCACCCATTATGCTCATCTCGAACTCTGTGCTCATCACATCTGAAAACTGAGACACAAGAGAGTGCGAAGAGCTACCAAAGATAATATCATCCACATAAATCAGGACGAGGAGAAAATGAGCATCCTAGTGTCTAATTAATAGAGTCTTGTCTACTATACTCATCTTAAAACCATGACTAAGAAGGTAGAACTTAAGCCTCTTATACCAAGCTCTAGCAGTTTGCTTAAGTCCATATAAACCTTTGGAAAGCTTGAAGACATGGTTTGGGTATTTGGGATTCTCGAATCCTGGAGGCTTCCTAACATACACCTCTTTCTCAATATGCCCATTGAGGAATGCACTCTTGACATCTATTTCATAAAGGTTGAAGTCCCTGGATGCCGAAAATGCAAGCAAGATCCAAATAGTAGTCTAGCTACAAGGGCAAAGGTCTCCTCAAAGTCAAGACCCTCAACCTAAGAAAAGCCCTATGCATCTAGCCTAGCCTTGTTCCTAATGACAACGCCATCATCACTCTGCTTATTCTTGAACACCCACTTGGTCCCAATAACATTATGACTAAATGAGAGCTCGACAAGCTATCATACCTTGTTCCTCTCGAAGTTCTCCAGTTCCTCATGCATAGCATTAGTCCAAGACTCATCGGATAATGCATGAGAAACATCCTTCAGATCAAAAAAGGCAACAAAGTCAGAGTAGAACCAGAAGCTGGACAAGCAAAATTTTGAGCACGTGACCCATTCAAACAGATCACCAATGATCTAATAAGGTGGATAATGTCTCTAAATATAGCGGGGAGGTCCAAAAGCAGAAGTGGCATCTACCTTATGAACAGAAGAGTTAGGATCAGAGTCACTCACTGTAGGAGAGTCTGATGTTAAGGGCTGGTCTCCCTGAGGTGCAGAAGTAGAAACAGAAGGCACCTCAAGTGTAGAGGGGACTAGATCAGGTGGAACCCCATCATCCTCAACCTCTACAAAGATGGTCTCGGAGAAGGAAGAAGAGCTTGAAATGTCGGGTCTAGCTCCTGGACTAGCCTCGTCAAAGGTCACCTCACAGGTCTCTATGATCCTATTGGCCTCATAACTCCAAACCCTATAGCTACGAAAAGAAGTCGAATAACCTAGGAAAATACCATCAGAAAAACGAGACTCAAACTTATCTTGGTTCCCATACTTCAAAATGAAACATTTGCAACCAAACACATGAAAATGAGAAACACTGGGCTTTCCCCCATACCACAACTCATACGAAGTGCGATGCAAATGTGCTCTCAAGAATACTCGATTAGACACATGACAAGCAGTAGCTATAGCCTCAGCCTAAAACTTCCTAGGAGTACTATACTCATCTAGCTCGTCCTGGCCATCTTGACCAAGGTCATATTCTTACTTTCCACTACACCATTTTGATGAGAGACGTATGGAGAGGAAAACTGATGCTCTAAGCCTAACTCCTCACAGAAGCTCTCAAAGTAGGAGTTCTTGAACTCCGTGCCATTGTCGTTGCGTATAGCTCGTAAGGTACCAGGGAGCTCAAAAGACAACCTACGAACCAAACCTCTGAAATAGGTAAAAGACTCATCCTTCGAGGCCATGAAAAATACCTAAGAATACCTCAAAAAATCGTTAACAATGACAAGAATCTACCACTTCCCACCCGCTGACTTTACTCTAGCTGGACCAACAGTTTCCATATATAAAAGCTGTCATGGTGCATCAGTCATTACAACAGTGACTGGAGGATGAGAAGCAACAATCATCTTGCATGTCGACAAGGAGTGCAAACTAAGTCTTTGACCATATTGAGTTTGGGCAAACCACGAGTGAGGTAATGATTGCTAACTCTGGTCAAATGGTCCTAGCCTATGTGACCAAGTCTCCTATGCCAGAAAGAGAGATCACAGGACTCTGAAGAAATCAAACAACAAGTAAAGTCTCCAGAACAAGTAGAAAAATTAGCATGGAAGACTCTCCTAAATCTAGAGATCCCACAAACTAAACCCAGATGAATCAAGGATTCTGTAGGCACTACTCTTGAAGCTTACCTCGAAAGAGTCATCGATAAGCTGAGAGACAGAAAGCAAACTGTATTGCAGCTTACTTACTAAGGCAATATCTTTAAGAACAAAACTGTCATTAATGAAGATGGTACCTTTAGCTATGACTCTACCTAACGAAGTGATGGGAACGGTGGCTCGATCTTCCGACAGGTAGTAGTAAGTCGATTGGTGGAGAACTCGACGTTGACGATCCTACTTCCAATTAGAAACACAAGCAAGAATAGGTAGATACAATTTGAATATTGCTAATTACCAATGAATAACTCAAAGTTGGGGTTCCAAAAACCGAACAAATGGCGAAACTGTCTAAAACAGAATAATCTAAGCAAAACCCATCTATTCTAGCGACGACTACTGAATATATATGAGAAAGAGGGCAAGGGAGGCGGCCAAGGGGGTGGTTGTGAAACCCTAGGTTGTACAAGGCCTTTGGGCCCAAGGGGAGGTGGTGTAGTACCTGGCAGATTCTGTTCATCATATTGATTTGACGATTCCCGTCGATCTAGAAGGAGTTTGGATGTGAAACCACTTTCGTTGGAAAGTTCTCGTTGTAGGATTCTCCGTAGAGTCCAAGAACGCCTCAATCGGACTTCGTATGACTCAGATATAGTTATTTTTAGTTGGATTGCTCCTGTGAGCCGAATTGGACTCGTGAACGAATTGGGCTTGATCTTGGGGTGGGCTTGGAGCATCAGAAGTTGTTGGGCCCTTGCCTTGCCTTGAGATAGAAGCATGGCTTGCTGTGCCGACATGGTCTCATCATCCCCCCCCCCCCTTCTTGATTTTTAATCGTCCTCGACTCAATCTCATGGTCCTGCAAAAGGTTAGTAACAAGAGGCGGCAAAGAAACCAACATATTCTTTGGTTGTTGATAGTGTGGCACATTGAAAGAAGATTTCAAAATGGTACAAATATAAAGTCGATGCACCATGTACTTTCCTTTACCATTATGTTTGCCAATAGCATGAAATCTAACACTAGATGACCATGACAAATTAGCAGGCACAGAAAATCTCTCCTCTAAACAATTGAGATTACATCTGACATCAAATTCAATATAACCCAAAGTATTCAAGGAAGACAACAGTTTAATCTCATCCTCTTCATTAGCAAGGTGAATAACATGTTTATTTTCAGCACACGTGTTTATATCAGAAATAAAACTGACATGTTCATTCACTAGTTGAGGCATGGATATAAATGAGACATTATCACACAACTCTTTTTTATCACTAGGGACAGTAAGACAATCATATTGTGACAAAGGTGATTCAGTTTGAGTGTCCACTAACTGCTGTTCTAGCATAGCACCAGTAGTGGCCAAATTTAGAAAATCAACAGAATTCTCTCCTCGTGTGAAAATAACACATATGTCATTACCTTTGTTTTCTATCTCAACCGATTTAGGCATATCATGATATGTACATTCTTGAGGCATGCATGGGATATCAAGTATCTCCTGCTCCTCCTTCTCTTGCGTGTTTTCCTACTTGTTCTTGTTCTTAATGTCCTGTGAAAAGTTAGTAGCAAGTGGAAACTCGACAAGATGCCGTTCTTCCAAAGAGAATTCTTCACTTTGGAAATTATAGACATTAATTTCAGCAAGATGTCTTTCATGTTCAATTTGATTTTCATTCTCACAAGCAAGATTAAATAAACTAGAGAGAGAACTATATTCCTTATCAACAAGAATACCCTGAATTTTCATATCAAGTCCATTTAAGAATTTTATTTCCTTAGCTTCTTCAGATTCATCTAAACCACAACGCAACAACAAATTTTCTAATTCCTCGTAAATATGCCTTGACAGTTTTATCACATTGTTGTAAACATTGCAATTCATAAAGTAACTTTTTAGAATGATAAGCAGGAACAAATTCATCACTCATAAGTCGTTTCATATGTTTCCATGTTTGTGGTACTGTCTTATAAGTACAAAAATTGTTCCACCAAATTGATGCACAGAGAGTTAAAGCACTAGCGGCAACTTTAATTTTTCGTTTATTACAGAGGTTACATTGCGAAAGAATTTTATCTACCTCTATTTCCCAATCAATATAAGCATCAACATGAAATCCGTTATATGAAGGAAGAACTGGAAAATTCTTACCTTTACCAGCAGAAGGAGATGGACTAAAGTTGGGTTGGTGCTTATGCTCTTTCCTGTCAAGTGCATTCTCCATGTATTGAATTTGCTTGTTCAAAGTCTCATTCATCTCTCAAAGCATCTCTCAGAGCTCGTTATGAAGAACACACTGGTTACCATCCTGATCCTCCGGTACCATTGACTTTGCTAGTAGAAAACAGAAGATAGCACAAAGTATTATCCCTATCAACTACTAGGTACTGGACAGTGGGATCACAAACTCTCACACGTCTTACCACACCCTTACAAATGTTCTTACCAAAGCAGCAGGTGGTACAACCGGTGGCTGGTTTGTCATACCGTGACTGGAGCGTGAGTGAGGCGATTGCAAAGGAGAACCTGAACTGATAAGAAGTATGTCGAGTTTGGAAGGCAATATTTAGTAGCAAGGAATAAGCAATATCGAAATCAGATTAGCAAGCTGAATAAATGTTCAATGTACTTGTCACAGTTACTAGCCTAAACGTGTTCCAAGAACTAGTACAACCTTTCAAGAGATGTATCAAAGCACATAGGACTCAAAGGATGCAAGCAATTCTGATTATCTGCTTCTCTTTCCCTCCTTTTGCTTCTTTTCTTCTCTCTGATTGCTCTTCTTCTTTTTTTGCACTTGCCTTTTGTTTTCTTTTCTTTTAACTCAAAGTCAAAACAAAAATCTCATGTTTCGGAATGAGAGGAAACGTTAAACAGATGACCGAAAAATGGGCAAAAACAGCACACAAATCTTCTAGGGCTCAGAACTCGGTCGTAGAGGCCAATTTTGAGGGACAAAAATTGCACAGGTCTTTTGACCTATGGATGTTTTAGATGCGCGTCGTCGTCCTCTTCAAAACAAAAAAACAATTCGCCCTGATCGGAGTTCGGATGCAAAAGTTATGCCTGTTTTACTGAACACTGCACAATTGCCTGCGACTTCACTTCTTTCTTCCAGTTAGGGCTAAAATAGCAATAGGATCGCGGGTGAACAAGGGTGGCCAGCGGTGCAGGGTGATTGGTACAAGGCGGCTCGCAACCTATCTAGGGTTTGCGGAGCAGAAAATATAATGTAGAGCGGCGGCAAGGGCAAACCGAGTGAGACTCAGTTCGGTTCTAGGGTTGGCAGCGGTGGGATGACTAACGATGCAA
Source organism: Otatea glauca (assembly GCA_036346275.1). Classification (NCBI taxonomy): domain Eukaryota; kingdom Viridiplantae; phylum Streptophyta; class Magnoliopsida; order Poales; family Poaceae; genus Otatea; species Otatea glauca. Next base: position 5,233,288 of record CM070720.1, on the reverse strand, counting down.
AACAAGAACTAGGGCAACGGAAAAGCACCACTAGAAACTAGGATCACAACCTCCAACCAGCAACACAATGATGACGATGGACATAAACTCATCAAGCGAAACTAAAAATGAAAATTGTAAAGGCACAAGGGGTTGTAGGACAACGGAACCGATGAAGAACTTTTTGTAGGGCAATATTTTTCTGGACTCTAGGACGATGGCAAAACAAAAGTGGGGATACAAGAATACCTATCAGGCAACCGAAGCTCTGATACCACTTGATGGGAACGGTGGCCCGATCTTCCGATAGGTAGTAGTAAGTCGATTGGTGGAGAACTCGATGTTGACGATCCGGCTTGCAATCCGAACGGATTTGAACCCTGCAATCGCTACACCACGGCTCCTTTGGTTATCAACCATGTGCAAACACGGTTGACCTCACCAAGAAGGCTAATCCCTACATGCGAATCGAGAACACAAGCAAGAATAGGTAGATGCAATCTGAATATTGCTAATTACCAATGAAGAACTCGAAGTTGGGGTTCCACAAACCGAACAAACGGTGAAACTGTCTAAACAGAATAATCTAAGCAAAACCCATCTATTCTAGTGACGGCTACTGAATATATATGAGAAAGAGGGCAAGGGAGGCAGCCAAGGGGGTGGCCGTAATACCCTAGGTCGTACAAGGCCTTTGGGCCCAAGTGGAGGTGGCGCAGCACCTGGCAGATTCTGTTCATCATATTAATTTAATGATTTCCATTAATCTAGAAGGATATTGGATGTGAAACCACTTCCATTGGAAAGCTCTCGTCGTGCGCTTCTCCGTAGAGTCCAAGAACGCCTCAATTGGACTTCATATAACCCAGATATGGTCATTTTTAGTTGGACTGCTCCTGTGAGCCGAACTGGACTTGTGAACGAATTGGGCTTGATCTTGAGGTGGGCTTGGAGCATCAAAAGTTGTTGGGCCCTTGTCTTGCCTTGAGATAGAAGCATGGCTTGCTGGGCCGGAATGGTCTCATCACGAAGCATTCCCAAAAGTGATCAACTAACTCATCATCGGGAGCTCGGACTAGGGAAGAGAATCATCTAGAGTCTTCGGTCATATGATGAGAACAACCGGAGTCAACGATCCAAACCTCTCCCTTCCCCATCCTAAGGACCTGTATTAACAAAAGAGAATAGAGGCGACTCATTATTGTAACAAACAAGAACAGATCTATGCACCCAATACTTAATCACACGACGCCTCGAAGTGCCAGCCACAGAAGTAAAAGACTGGACTCTAACATCTCTATGACACTCCACTCTCACAAGATCAGAAGCAGTGCTAGCAGAAGACCTAGGAGCTAGAACTAGGTTGGCCCGCCATCGTGCAAAGGCGGGACCATCCCAGTAAGTCTGCCCAAATCTCCTAGTAGAAAACACCTAACGTCACTGATATCTACCTCAATGAGAAACATGAGGAATATCAAAATGACAGTGGAAACACTGACCATGAGCAGCTCCACGATGAAAACTCGAGTGAACACCATCAAAACCATGTCCTGAACACTACCCAAAAACAGGCAACTCTCTAACCTGTCTAGCAGCAGTGTGTACCTTAGGAGCACTAAGAGTCTGGCTATGACCCTGAATATCCCTAAGGGCACAAACAGGCACGCTCCTAGTGATCTTGGCACGCCTGAAGAAGAAATCTGCTGGATGACCATCCTTCTGACAGAAGGTGCATGAATACTTCGCCTTGCTAGAGGTAGAAGCAACAGGAGAAGCGGCCTTCAGGTCAGAGATCCCATGGTCAACCCTAGCAGACCTAAACACAGTGGTGCTCGTCCTGGGAGATACCGCAATCTCTCCACTCTTGGAGCCACGCAAAATGCTCTAAGGATGAGCCCAAGCATGCTCCAAGTAGTCAAATCCTAGACCTTGATTGAATCTACTAATCTTGGACTGGTCTAGGATGAGATTGAGCTTCTTCTTGCCTCCTACAAACTTCTCAAGAGGGATCATGAGGTACTCACACTCCTAGAAGAGAGAGGCATGGACAAACAAGGGAAAGAAGATAAAGAAGAGCCAGATAGGGAAGAACTACTAGTACATGCATTTTGTCCCTCAGCACGGCTTCCTTAACCTTGAGGGCCACAAAAGAAATGCAAGGGGTATTTCTAATCCTAAGGGTCTGGGCTTCTAGCTTCTTCCTAAGTTCAACTTGGATTTTATCCAACTAACCCTCAATCTCAGCACATCGCAATCAACTTTTTTGTGACTTCACTAGTAAGTCCTTAGCAAGTTCAACACACTTGACATTTTATTATTTATTATCAAGTTTTAGATGCCTACATCCCTCACATGAGCTGAATGAGTCCTTAGAAGCATGCAATTGAAGTTCATTATTTTTAGTAGATTGCTTCCTAAGGTGAGTGCTCATGGCATCAATTTCATATAGCAATTTAGGGCAATTTTCACACGATGCATTAGTGGAGCATGAAGAAAACTAACATCTACAGGAGTAGCATCAACAGAACTAGTGTTAGCATTCTTCAACCTAAGACTCTCAAGCTCAAACAACACACAATCATGCGTAGTTCTTAGGCTCTCAAGCTCCCCAAGCAAAGCATCTCAAAGAATACAATCATCAGAGGCTCAGGAGGAACAAGATCTAACTGAAGCTAACTCCTGTGTCAAGGTACGTAATTCCTTCTTTAACTCCACACACCTAGCTCTATCTCTGGCATGAAATTTTCCTAACTTGAAAAAAGCTTCATTGAGCTGGTCATAGGAGGGTACCTCATCCAAGTTGGTGTAGAGCTCAGAGTCGCTGATGCTGTTGGTGTCCACCGTGAAACACAACGCGGTGAAATCGTCGTCGCCTTTGTTCTTCTCTTGCAGATCATCCTCGCCCTCGTCGCTATAGGTCTCCGTGTTAGAGAGGTTGATGTCGTCGAGTGCTGTGAGGAAGCGGTGGAAGAGCTTCTTGTTCTTCAAGAAGTTGTGGTACTTCTTCTCACATGCTGGGTCACGAATTGGAGGCTTCTTGTTGCGGTTCTTATCGGTGTAGTCGTTTTTTCTCGAACTGCTGGAGTCGTTCTTGCCTTTCTCCATCTTGGTGCAGTTCACTCGAATGTGGTTGGGGCCACTACACTCGAAGTAGGTGATCATGCCACCTCTCTTGCTCTCCCTCACTCTCTTGTAAGCATGAGAAAATTTGCGGGCTAAGATGGCAAGCTCACTTTCTAGAAATTTTTCTAGCTATTCATCACTTAGCTCGCAAAGGATAGAAAGAGAGAAACCTGCTAAAGTCTTAGAAGAGGATCCAATGGGATCGGTGATGAAGGATCGAGATGGCGAACAGAGGGGGGGGGGTGAATGGTCGCAAATAAATTTTCCCCAAAAATACTCCAACAAAAACCTCGACAAGATCGCTCAAAGGAAATCATGAAAAACCTGAAAAACTAGACAACTATGTGTACCCCTAGCTTGCATGGATAAGTACCATAAAGTATGTGGTGATTTTTGAGTCACAATTCTGGTTGTCTAGTGTCCAAGATAAAGAGGAATCAATCCAACTCTTGCTTTTAGAAAGGACATCAATTCAAATCACAAAAGTCACTTTCAGAAAAGCAAAAGCAGAATTTCCAGAAATTGTCCTAAATTTGAATAGGAGGTTGGTGGGTTTCTGCAGCTCACAAAATTTTGAGAAATTTTCTCTCTGTGAGCAGAAGAGTCTTGAAGAACTCCACCAAATTTCTCCTCAAAAATCCTTACAGAAAAAACAGGAAAAATCAAAGAACACGGTTAGTCAAGAACTTCGAGCAGAAAGTTTGGGGCTTGGTTTTCACCTCATGGCGCCCAAACGGTGCAACAAGTGAACTCCAAAATTTTTCTGCAGGTGGATATCAGAGTCCTGCACCTCCTCCAATAAGAATCACTTAAAAAAGATATTTCTAGATTTGTATAAAAATCGAATACTTAATGCTGCGCAAAGAACAAGTTCTGAACAAAGTTGGAACTTGAAAGAAAAGATGTTCTCTACTCAATCCAAGAGTGCAAAAGAGATGTAAAACCATATGAACACACTCAAAACATCCAAGATCAACAGCATTTAGAAGGAGGGGAGGCAAATCCAAATTGCGTGAAAGTAAATTGCGAGAATGTAATTGCGGGAAAGTAAACGCTGAATTTAAATTGCGTAAATTAAAGTCATAATGTAAATGCGCAAAATAAATTCAGAGTGGGATGGATAAAACTTTCATTTCTGGAAGGAGAGGTTACAAAGCCTCACTTTCATGTGGGCAAAGCTCAAAGGAGCATTCAAAAACCTCAAAAACCTTCTAAGGGAGGAGGCTACCTCTCCACCCCTATTTATACTACTCTTGGGCCACCTACCACCCTTGGATGAGTCCCTCAACCCTAGAGCACTCATCTAAGGGCTAGGATTAACCCACACACACAGCCATGCAAGGGCTAACCCAAAATCCACACACATACCGTGTTTTTTGCACGGTTTTCAAAGCATACTACCTAGACCCGCTAACCTATCAACTAGACCTCAATCCGACGGCCCTCATTGATCCACGCGGCATCTAGCTAGCATCATCTCCTTTCCTTGTGTTCTTGACATGCCCGTACTCCGTCTCCGATCATCTTTCGGCGATCTCCCAATCGTCTGGACGTCTGACGCTCCTCGCCTAGTCCCGGTCATCCTCCGCCTCACCATAACCTGGCACCGTCGCCCTGCAACCATCAAAGACAAGGAAAAACCTTTCACATAGCAATGCCCACAAAGATAATCAATGATTATCCCAAAATCGTTAATCGATCATAATTGCTCTCAATGGTCCGGTGCTACTACCCCTAGGCCGGTAGAACTAAGAAGAGCACCCAATACTCAAATTGCTTCAAATCCAATTCAATTCAAATCAAACCAAGCTCAAAACTCATCAATTACTCATCACACACAAGGATAGACCTCCACATGGTCTTTCAATCTCCCCCTTGATGAGTATATTGACAAACACATGAAAAGGCATAAGTTTTGAGTTTGAATAAGAGAGAAGAAAGCAATTTGAATGCAAAGCCAAACTTGGTCCAGAATAAGGAAATAAGATCATGACCAAGTTGGTAGAAAAGGGATTTTAGAGCTAAACATTAGAGAGAGTAAGTATTCAACAAAAGCTCTAAAAGATCCAATAAAACTCACAAGGAACACTCGAATATGCTTATGATCATAAAAATTTGCAATTGTCACAAAGATCATAAGAACCAAAGTGGATTAACATTTTTCCTTTGAAGATGCCTTTTCTACATTTTCTCCCCCTTTTGGCAATATAGGCACCAATTTTTTTTATTTTCTCCCTCTTTATATATGTATGCATGAAATGCATCCTAAGTGAGCTTTGAGAATTATACAAGTGATCATAAATGCAAGATATGACACCAAGCTAGTCAATTTAGAAAATGACTGAACTAGGATGTCTCCAAGAACAAATTCATTTTGCTCACAAGCTTTGTTTACAAGATTTTATTTTAGCAAGATTTGAACAAGTGCAAAACTTAGCAAAAGTTTCAAAGCTAGAAGCAAACACCACTCATAGGATCAAATGGAAAACCTATAGTTCAACCTACTCAACACTTTGTGGAATCTTGAAGTGCATATAGAGTCCTTCGAGCTCATTTTTCAATTCATGCAAATTCTTCTTCTTTGATATTTTGAAAGACATAGCGGAGTGCAAATGTTTGACATTATTTGCATTCTTTACCCACTTATGTTTTTGTTATTTGCATTTCTTAATGATTGACTCAAGCCATGTTCGATCACCCCAAGAGTAACTCTTAAGAGAATGATCATGGTCATACACGATATATTCCAAGTTCATCCCAAGTGCAATCGGAGGCAGTCTCGAGAATATATAGTGTTGAGTTCAATTTTGCACAAAAGAGAGTCAAATTTTTCTTAATTTAGCACATATGAGCAATTTTGAAGGACTAAAATATGGATCAAGCAAGTTTCACCCAAGTTGCTATAGGGACTCTAGAGAACTCCATAAATTTACAATTCATGGTAAAAACCTCTAGAGAAGAAACTTAACAAGAAAAAATAACATGTTTTTCATTTAAGATTTTCAATTTTCAGATTTTAACAAGCTTAGTATGATAGATGAACTTGGATAGACCTAAGCTAGTGATTTTCTTCAAAGATGTAGCAAGGTGCATTACATGAAGATTGAATCAATTGCATAATAGATAAAGCTCATAAAACAAAAGAAAATGCAGCCTATATGCAATGCATGAACAGATTTTCAAACTCCCCCTCAACATGTGAGTCAATTTTAAGCACAAATTGAATTATTAGCAGAGTTAGGCATAGAAAAAACCAAATGAACTCAATTGAAGCCAAAAACTCAAAAAAGAGGAGAGAAAGATTGAAAAACTGCAAACTGAATGACTATAGAGTTTAGAAAAGATAGCAGAGAACACTAGGCTCAAACTCGCTCTCATCTTCCCCAATGACTGACAAAGGACAGCTAACTCTTGAACTCCAACACAGGAGCAAACACAGACCCTGTCTACCCAGGAGGCCCAACACCTGCTAGACCTATAAGTCTATGAGTGAGCTCAACCAAGAAGAAGAAAAGAATAGCATCCTGAAGCATAAGATGAGAGGTCCATGCCGAAGCATGCCAGAAGTCTAGGTGAAGTGAACTCAGAATTCTAAAGAGAAAAACCCATAGCACCCAGAACAAAACAAAAGAAAGAAGAACCGGAAGAAAAATAATATAATACATAATATACAAGCCAGCTCCCCCTCACAGAAGGCCGTAAGGGCACACGACACCAAGCTCACTCCTCAGGGCAACAAACCTGGAGCTATCCAAAGGCTTGGTGAAGATATCGGCTAACTGAAGGTCACTCTCTACAAACTGATGCACGATATCCCCCTTCTCTACATGGTCTCTAAGGAAGTGATATCTAATATCAATGTGTTTGGTCCGGGAATACTGCACTAGGTTTTTAGCAATGCAAATAGCAGAAGTGTTGTCACAGAAAAGTGGCACACTCTATATATCTAACCCAAAGTCCCGCAAGGTCGATCTCATCTAGAGAACCTGGCTACAGTGTAACATCCCAAAATTTGGCTTAATTAAGTTTTTATTGCTTAAATGTGCATTTATGATTTTCTGGAATTTATTTGGATTTTTCTGGATTTATTTGAATTAATTTTAAATTAAGAATATTGACCTTAGGCTTAAAACTATTTAAATTTGAGCAAAGTTAAAATAAAGTTTTGCTAAAACTATTTTATTTGAGTTCAAAATGTTTCAAAGTATTTTTGAGAATTTTCTTGGATTTGTCCCGTATTATTATTGCCCAAAAGTAATTAAACAATTTCAAGGGTTTTATTTTATTTTATTTTATTATTAAAAGAAAAACTCGAGAAAATTCCAAAGAATAGTGTCGGGCCGCATGACCAGTTCTGCTTGAGCTTGGCCCACTTTCTCATGCGGTCCGATTCGCCCAATGGCCACCGACCCATTTCGCTTGAAAACCCTAGCCCTAATTCTATCCATTGGATCGGGTTTCGTTGAAGGCCGAGATGACGCCGCGTCGTTCGATCGAGGACCGTCCATCGCGGACGCGTGGCGGCTCCCAGGCTTTCTTCTCCGAGCGGGACTCTGCTCAGTGTCCGTCTCGGCGCCGCCATGGACTCCTTCCTCTTTCGTGCGTATTCAGGGCTTTTGTGATATAAAAGGTGCGCATCAAGGACGCCGGATCACATCAATCAGAAGCCCTAAGCTCTTGCATAGAAATTCGCCTTTCGTTCGTTGCAATTGAAGATTTCCTGAGGAGTGCCGCCGTGAAGAAAAACTGCTGATTCATCGCCGTTTGTGGGAGATAGGGCTTGTAGCGGTCTGCGGATTAAATCGTCTCGTGAAGCATCTCGTGCGCACGCGTCGGATTCGCCAAAGCATCGTCTGAACCGAGGGGAGCCATGGACGTCGCCGCCGCCGGGAAAGAAGAAGTCGCCACCACTGTTTTCGTGCGCAAAACTCAAGACCCCTCGCGTCATCGTGTTCATCTCGTCGAGGCGAATCAGAGGTACCCCGTAGCGCGGCGATGACCCTAGGATTGCGCGCACCGTCGGGTGACGTGGGCTGCTGCTTCATCGACACGTGGCTGCCTCGTCACACTGTCGGCTGAGGTGGCAGTCGTGTGGTTGCCGCGTGTGCGTCGCGGTGGCGCTGAGTCGACTTAGCGCCGCCCCGTATGTCGATGATCCAAGGACGCGTGCCTTTGGGTGTACCGTGGACCGGTGAAGTTCATGGACCCAGCCCATGGACCAAGACCACGTGGCAGCATCTGGTTCGTTGGGTCAAGGGCTGACGTCATGTGTGCGCAATAAAAGCCTTTTTCAATATAAAGATAATTCGGTTTATTTCGAATTTCCTAATTTATGTATTTTCAGTATTTATTTTAAACTTCAAAAGGCTATATCTTTTGCATCGTAACTCGGATTTGAGTGATTCAAATTTCTAAAAATTTGTAAAATTGAGATATATTTAATGGTGAATTTTATTTGATTTTTGGAGTTAAATTGATTTCTGTTTTGGTATTTATTTGCTTTTCTTCTTCGGTACGCGTAGACGTTGAATTGTGCGACACTTCGGAGGAAGATCCAGCAACTCAAGAGCAAGTTCCAGAACCAGATCAGGACCTATTCCAAGGCAAGTTGTGCTTTGATCATGTTGAACCCATGTTTATAAAATTGCTATGTTTGTTTTATAATATTGCATATATTTCAAATATACAATTGTTTCAAAATAGATTGGGCTTAGCTATTATACCAGATTGATCTATACCCTACCTTGTCATTGTATGCCATGATTCATTGTCACCCTAGATTGGTTTAATATAGTTGATTAGTAACTATGATCAACATTGGAGGTTAGTCCGTATTAGTTGCTTAGCCTTGCCACGTCATCACATGTGTCAGAATCATTGATAATTAATCTTGATTAATGGAATATGGAACAATGTTAAGAACTTGTGTATCATGTGGAATCACACGATGAGATTGAGTTGTTGTGACGAGACATGTCACGCAACGATGTTGAATTGTTGATGGCACGTGGTGCTTGGTATTCAACTGGGTGATAATAACTTAGATTGGGGCAAGTGACAAGGGGCGAGTATGCCAAGGTGGGCCCAATGGGCAGAGGGTATGTGGATGTCTTGCCTTGATCACACTAATGACTTAACCTTGCAAGCCTTTGACCTGAGTCAATCATGCAACCACATGTCTGGTATGGGCCAGCCTAGCTGATTAATTTGTAATGCCTTAACCTGGTACTATCATTGGTGGTGTGAGTTCCCGAGTTATGGTGTAATTCACATGGCGCAAGAGGGGGCCACGGTTGTGGTTTTCGGACCCACGGTGTTGAAACCTTAACGGTAGTACCGAGTTAAGTCGAGCATTGTAAAGGCTGTCATGATTTCTCTGCAAGCACACCAAAGGAAGTGTGCTAATGGCCAAAGCGCAAAGAGAATATCATGCCGTGTGGGTAAAGTGCATAACCTCTGCAGAGTGTGAAACTATTCGGATAGCCGTGCTCGCGGTATTGAGCAATGCTCGGGAATTACAGTTAAGGGTTAGTTTAATTAAAATGAACAACTTGGTTGGGATGGCCGAATGCCATATGGAAGATGGAATTTGACTTAGGATTGGAAACTTGGTTTACCTGAGAAATGCTGAACTTATCTATTCGATATTTGTTTCTGATCTTTGCAATCTATTTATTATTTGTTCATAAATGCCGCTTTGTTGCAAAATAGCCATGATAGCCTATCCTTTGGAATAAGCCTTGCATGTAGTTATGTTAGAATTGCATTCTGTGCACAACTTGTTGAGTGCTTTAAGTACTCACCCTTGCCAACAACAACATCACCAGTTGAAGAGTCTACATCAATGCTGGAGGAAAGATTCCAGGAGGAGACGAATGTTTAGGGCGCAAGCCTTGTCAGTTGCCTGTGGTATACTGAGGGGTTGTCTACGTTTTCATTCCGTTGCAGTTTAATATGTTGTTCAGCCTTGCGAGGCATAGTCATGTAAGTTGACCATAAGGTCATTCAACTAGTAGTATACTATATATGATGTCTTTCATATTATTTCCGCTATGTATGATTGTGATATTCACTGATGTTGAGCCTGTGTGCACTAGCGTGATCCTGGACTAGTGTGGTATACAGAGAGGGTCCGAATTTGCATATTCGGGTCCCGACGAGTATGGTATCGAGCCATCTTGTTGTAGGCCTTGACCCTAGATAGTCTGGTCGTCTCTATAGGAACTTCAAAATTATTTTCTAAAGAAAAGAATTAACTTGGAAGAATAATATGTTCTTGACTTATCTTATTCTTCTATTCCTTTCCTCATCAAAATTTCTCTCTTTTCCCTATTTGAATTTCTTTCTCTCTCCTTCTTTGGATCGAGTTAAAAACCTTATCCGAGTTGTCTTGGTAGTTGATGTGCCACATCATAGAAGAAAGTATCAAGTGCTTGCTTTGTCAACCCCGAAATCATGAAGGAGGATCATCATGCTCAAGGAAGGAGTAGATCCATGAAGCGCCCAAGAGCTAGAAGATCTATGCTTGAGTAGTCGGTTGGGACTCGGTGTGGAGTCGCGTCCGCTTAAGATAGAAGTGTTACCCTTGTAGGCGGTAGTTTTGTGTGTATAGGTTGAATTGGTTCTTCCTTGATTCTTTGAGTGTGCGTTATGTGTTGCGAGCTTTTAGGCTTATATAAGCAACCATACCAAGTTATTAATATTGTTTGCTTACGTTATTGGGTTAAACCTATCTTCCCCGCTTTAGGATTCTCGCTTCTTACCTATGCTATTTTCCTCTTCCCTATTCCAAGTGAAGCAATCAAGCGAGGGTTGATTCGTGGAAACAACATAATCGATGGCGGCGAAAATCAATCCAAGGAGAATCTCAATAGTGGATTAGTTCTTCAACCGTCGAGATGATGGATATGCAGAGTTTCAGAGAGTTCTTGATCGCTCAGCTCGCTTGATGCATGCAATGATGAAGCGGATGCAGAATATGGTGACCCAACTAATGTCAACCAGTGTCCCAAGTCGCTACCAATGATTTCCGTTCCTACTTAAGGTTATCGAATTCATAAGGACTCGTCGCCGACGCGTTTCGAAATGAGTTACCCTCGAAGTAGATGATTGGCTCAAGACCATTGAGAGGAAGCTGCTCATTGCTCGGTGTGAAGACGATGAGAAAGTCTGTATGCTTCTTATCGATTACAAGGAATCATTCTTTGAATGGTGGAAGAAATATTGTCTTTATTCATGAAGCCCGCGAATATCACTTGGAATGAATTTGTTGTTGCTTTTCGTAATCTCTTTGCCCCACCTGGAGACAGTATGGTCACGGTAAATGCGGAGCAGAATACTATCCCTGCACCTTGTTCAACATTTAAGCGTTGCTCTTTAAAGTGCTGTCAACCAAACAAGTCAGAGGATCATGCATGCATTCGTTGTGGAGAAATAGGACATACCGCTAACGAGCATGCGATTAATTGCTCCAGCTGTGAAGGGAGTCATTCTCTGGGAGAATGTCCTATGAGTGACATCACATGTTACCTTTGTGAAGGCCGAGATCATGGTCCACCTCAATGCCCTCTGGATCCAATAGTTACCGCTGTAATTCAGCATCAGCGAAAGAATCTTAGAGCCGTAGCTGCTCAAGAGTCATCAAGAGAAGGCGGAATGTCAGTTGCAAAAGAGATGCCGCTCGAAGAGCTAAGGACACAATACCTTAATCCTGTTGGCCCTCATCAAGAAAGAAGCAATTGGCAGTCACCAACAGCATGTTTCCTGTGTGATGAAGAAGGCCATTGGTCTAGAAAATGCCCTATGAAACAACCAGTCCTGACGCCACCAGAAGACAAATATGTGCATGTAGCTGTACCCAGCAAGGCACAACAGCGAAAACGTTTGTGCTACTACTGTCATGAGGAAGGCCATTTTGTTAAGAAATGCCCGCGAAAGAATCTAGAGTCTCCTACAGACGCGGTCCTTCCGGAGGTTACCTCAGTCAAGTTCATAACACCAAGAGTGAGCAGTAAAGTCGCAAGAGAAGTTTGTACGGAGAATCAGTTGAAGAAGAGGCGTCTGAAGGAAGACACTGCCTTTGTCGACGAATGCTCAAGGAAGAGAGGTGGACCTAAGCTTTGTTATACCTGCAACAAGCCTGGGCATTTTGCTAACAATTGCCCTCATAAGAAAGTGATCGCACCAGTGCAAGCCAATCTCAATTTTGTTCCAGTCAAAAACTTCAGCGCCAATACCAATCGAGGAAGTTTAGATCGATGATTTTAGCCTATGCAAGTGTCATACCCTCGTTTGTAAAAGAAAAGTGACTAGAGGTGAATTCCATGTAAAGATTTTCGTGCCTAAATAAATAAAGTAAAGATGGTTGAGAGGTTGATATGCGAAGTGTTGGAATAAAAGCATTAATGATAAAGGATGTTTCTGAGTATTCCCCTATGTGGACGGTTCACTTGAAGATGTTGCGTGTGCAACGATGATCAGTTCAGTGGTGTTTGTAAAGATTGTCAGCTTGAGGAATTATCATGGTCAGAAAGTACACTATTGCTTGATCTAACCTAGAATGTGATGGAGTTAAGTTGGAGAAACGTTTTTAGCGAACGATATGGGATATCAGACCCGAGATGCTACTCCAGAAATGAAATGGGTCGTCCGGACATAAGGCTGTCCTGGAGTTTGGTCAAAGAATTGTGTCAACTAAAAGCCCTGAAAGCGGGAAAATAGAATTGCAAATGACTGCGGTTCGTGTTGGTCAGCTAAAGGTCAGTAGTGTGGAAATTTTCAGCTTTGTTGAGGGTCAGTTGTTAGAGAGTATCAAGATGTGTTTCGAAGAATTCCACGGATCGAGAGATCAAGTGTGTGATGGAGTTAGTCCTGATACAGCGCCAAAGTAAAGAGACCTCATCGAATGCCTATTGATGAGCTAGTTGAGATGAAGAAGCAGACCGAAGAGTTGCTAGAAAGGTGGTTCGCTAGAACCAATTTGTCACCATAGGGAGCGCCTGTTCTATTTAAAAATGGGAGCTTAGGGAGGTGTATCAACCGTCGAGCATTTAATGAAGTGATGATTAAAAGGGTAAGTATTCGCTGCCCAGGATCGTAATTTGTTTGGTCAGTCAAAAAGGAGCTGGAGTGTCCTCAAGAATAGATCTTCGATCGAGTTATCATCGCTCGTAACACATGCGAGAGAATGTTCTTAGGTCAGAGTTTTCTACGCAGTATGGACAGTATGAGGTTACAGTGTGTCTGCTAGAATGATCAATGCCATTACAGAATTTATGGACATGACGAATGGAGTTCCATGGGGAATTTGGTCGAGCTGTTATGGTGTATAGGTGGGATGTCCTTGTTTGCTTCAAGTCAAAAGTAAAGTATGCAGAACAGTTGGGATTAGTGTTGGAAAGATGGCTAGACCCATGGCTGTATGCTAAGCTTAGCAAATGTGACTTTTGGAAGGAGAAAGTTGAATTTCTTGCCAGAAGATGTCTGCTAAAGGAGTTATCGTGGATCCAACAAAAAGCGATGTTACGTGGGAGCAGCCGAGACCGCTTAGGCAAGTAGGAGAAGTGTGCATGGACGCCGCAGAGCAAAAAGAGGTTTCTGTGATTGAGGGAACGTTTGACGATAGCACCTGTCTTAGTGTTGCCAGATGTGCAGAGCAGTTTTGATATATAGGGCAATGCTCCGAGACAAAATCTTGGATGTGTGTTAATGCAGAAAGGTAAAGTTGTTGCCTATGCGTCAGGACAGTTGAGGCCATGAAGAGAACTATACTACGCATGAATTGGAAATTGCTACCGTAGTGCATACATGAAGAGAACTATACTATGCATGAATTGGAAATTGCTACCGTAGTGCATACTTTGAAGTCATTGCGTCACAATATTATTGGGGATATGTACAGACCATAAGAGTTCGAAGTGCAGACCTTGATATAAAACGAGGAGGATGGTTGGAGTGACTAAGTATTATAAGGCTGGGATCCGTTACCATCCTGGTAAGGCTAATGTGGTATCCGATATTTTAAGTCGTAAAGGCCAGAGTGCCAATACACCAATATCAAGTGATCAATAGAAATTGTGCGAAGAGTTTCAGAAGTTGAAATTAGAAGTGGTTTCACAAGGATTTATAGCTGTTTTGAAAGTTAAGCCAATGCTGGAAGATCGAATCGAAGTGGGTTAGAAGGATGAAGGCTTAGCTGAGGATTTCACCATGGATAACCAAAGAACCACACAGTTTAAAGGTCAAAGCTATGTATTGAATAAGAAAGAGATTAAACAGTTGATTGTGGAAGAAGCTCATGATTCTGAGTACTCAATTCATCCAGAAAGTGCTAAGATGTACCAAGATTTGAAAAGAGATTTTGGTGGTCTAACATGATGCGTGAAGTAGCTGAGCATGTTGCTTTATGCGACGTATGTCAGAGAGTAAAAGCCATGCATCAAAGACCCGCTGGTTTATTGCAGCCGTTGAAAATTCCGGAATAGAAGTGGGAGGAAATCGGAATGGACTTTATCACCGGTTTACCTAAGACTCAGAAAGGTTACGATTCCAGTTGGGTTATTGTGGATCGTCTAACCAAGGTCGCCCGCTTTAGCGATAAAGCCCACTTACTTGGGAGATCGTTTAGCGGAGTTGAACAGGTCAAGGATTGTATGCTTGCATGGAGTGCCCAAGAAGATTGTGTCGGACAGAGGTACCCAATTCACCTCAAGGTGTTGGAACAAGTTGCATGAAGCAACGGGGACTTGTCTGGATTTCAGTACAGCATATCACCCGCAGACAGATGGTCAGACTGAAAGAGTAAATCGGATTTTAGAGGATATGTTAAGAGCTTGTGCTTTAGCTTATGCTACGTCATGGGATAAAAGTTTGCCATATGCAGAATTCAGTTACAATAACAGCTATCAAGCTAGCCTGCAGATGTCACCGTTTGAGGCGTTGTATGGGCGTGCTTGTCGTACCCCATTAAATTGGAACGAGACAGAGAACGCGTTTGGTTTTGGGCGGATATTCTCGAGGAAGCCGAAAGTCAAGTTGCAATGATCAGAGAGAGGTTGAAGATAGCACAGTCAAGACAGAAGAGCTACGCAGATAATCGTCGTCGAGATTTGAGTTTTGAACCAGAAGATCATGTGTATCTCAGGGTTACCCCTCTTAAGGGCGTTAAAAGATTTCATGTTAAACGGAAGCTTGCGCCAAGATATGCCGGTCCGTTCAAGATTCTGAGCCGTCGGGGAGAGGTAGCTTATCAGTTAGAGTTGCCTCAGTCCTTGGCAGGAGTGCATGATGTATTCCATGTATCGCAGCTTAAGAAGTGTCTCAGAGTGCCAGCAGAGCAAACCCCGTTGGATGCGATAGAGCTGCAAGAAGATTTGACTTATAAAGAGCAACCGATCAGAATTTTGGATGTTATGGAGCGCAAGACCAGAAACAAGTCTATTCGTTTTTGCAGAGTTCAGTGGAGCAATCATTCGGAAAGTGAAGCCACTTGGGAGCGTGAAGAAGATTTGAAGTCAGAATTCCCGAACCTATTCTCTAGCTAGCCCTGAATCTCGGGTCGAGATTCTGTTAAGGGGGGGAGGTTTGTAACATCCCAAAATTTGGCTTAATTAAGTTTTTATTGCTTAAATGTGCATTTATGATTTTCTGGAATTTATTTGGATTTTTCTTGATTTATTTGAATTAATTTCAAATTAAGAATATTGACCTTAGGCTTAAAACTATTTAAATTTGTGCAAAGTTAAAATAAAGTTTTGCTAAAACTATTTTATTTGAGTTCAAAATGTTTCAAAGTATTTTTGAGAATTTTCTTGGATTTGTCCTGGTATTATTATTGCCCAAAAGTAATTAAACAATTTCAAGGGTTTTATTTTATTTTATTTTATTATTAAAAGAAAAACTCGAGAAAATTCCAAAGAATAGTGTCGGGCCGCACCGATTCTGTTTGAGCTTGGCCCACTTTACATGCGGTCCGATTCGCCCAATGGCCACCATGACCCATTTCGCTTGAAAACCCTAACCCTAATTCTATCCGTTGGATCGGGTTTCGTTGAAGGCCGAGATGACGCGCGTCGTTCGATCGGGACCGCCCATCGCGGACGCGTGGCGCTCTCGTGCTTTCTTCTCGGCGGGACTCGCCGATTGTAAAATCTCAGCGCCGCCATGGACTCCTTCCTCTTTCGTGCGTATTCCGGGCTTTTTGTGATATAAAAGGTGCGCATCAAGGACGCCAGATCACATCAATCAGAAGCCCTAAGCTCTTGCATAGAAATTCGCCTTTTGTTCGTTGCAATTGAAGATTTCCTGAGGAGTGCCGCCGTGAAGAAAAACTGCTGATTCATCGCCGTTTGTGGGAGATAGGGCTTGGTAGCGGTGCTGCCGGATTCGTCGTCTCAGGAAGCATCTCGTGCGCACGTCGGATTCGCCAAAGCATCGTCGGAACCGAGGGGAGCCATGGACGTCACCGCCGCCGGGAAAGAAGAAGTCGCCACCACTGTTTCCGTGCGCAAAACTCAAGACCCCTCGCGTCATCGTGTTCATCTCGTCGAGGCGAATCTGTAGGTACCCCCTGTAGCCGCCGGCGATGACCCTAGGATTGCGCGCACCGTCGGGTGACGTGGGCTGCTGTTTCATCGACACGTGGCTGCCTCGTCACACTGTCGGCTGAGGTGGCAGTCGTGTGGTTGCCGCGTGTGCGTCGCGGTGGCGCTGAGTCAGCTTAGCGCTGGCCCCGTATGTCAGTGATCCAAGACGCGCGTGCACCGGGTGTACCGTGGACCGGTGAAGTTCATGGACCCAGCCCATGGACCAAGACCACGTGGCAGCATCTGGTTCGTTGGGTCAAGGGCTGACGTCATGTGTGCGCAAATAAAGCCTTTTTCAATATAAAGATAATTCGGTTTATTTCGAATTTCCTAATTTATGTATTTTCAGTATTTATTTTAAACTTCAAAAGGCTATATCTTTTGCATCGTAACTCGGATTTGAGTGATTCAAATTTCTAAAAATTTGTAAAATTGAGATCTATTTAATGGTGAATTTTATTTGATTTTTGGAGTTCAATTGCTCTCTGTTTTGGTATTTATTTGCTTTTCTTCTTCGGTACGCGTAGACGTTGAATTGTGCGACACTTCGGAGGAAGATCCAGCAACTCAAGAGCAAGTTCCAGAACCAGATCAGGACCTATTCCAAGGCAAGTTGTGCTTTGATCATGTTGAACCCATGTTTATAAAATTGCTATATTTGTTTTATAATATTGCATATATTTCAAATATACAATTGTTTCAAAATAGATTGGGCTTAGCTATTATACCAGATTGATCTATACCCTACCTTGTCATTGTATGCCATGATTCATTGTCACCCTAGATTGGTTTAATATAGTTGATTAGTAACTATGATCAACATTGGAGGTTAGTCCGTATTAGTTGCTTAGCCTTGCCACGTCATCACATGTGTCAGAATCATTGATAATTAATCTTGATTAATGGAATATGGAACAATGTTAAGAACTTGTGTATCATGTGGAATCACACGATGAGATTGAGTTGTTGTGACGAGACATGTCACGCAGCGATGTTGAATTGTTGATGGCACGTGGTGCTTGGTATTCAAGCGGGTGATAATAACTTAGATTGGGGCAAGTGACAAGGGGCGAGTATGCCAAGGTGGGCCCAATGGGCAGAGGGTATGTGGATGTCTTGCCTTGATCACACTAAGGACTTAACCTTGCAAGCCTTTGACCTGAGTCAATCATGCAACCACATGTCCGTATGGGCCACTTAGGTGATTAATTTGTAATGCCTTAACTGGTACTATCATTGGTGGTGTGAGTTCGAGTTATGGTGTAATTCACATGGCGCAAGAGGGGGCCCTGGTTGTGGTTTTCGGACCCACCGATGTTGAAACCTTAACGGGTAGTCTTGAGTTAAGTCGAGCATTGTAAAGGCTCTGTCATGATTTTCTGCCAAGCACACCAAAGGAAGTGTGCTAATGGCAGCGCAAAGAGAATATCATGCCGTGTGGGTAAAGTGCAAAACCTCTGCAGAGTGTGAAACTATTCGGATAGCCGTGCTCGCGGTATTGTGCAATGCTCGGGAATTACAGTTAAGGGTTAGTTTAATTAAAATGAACAACTTGGTTGGGATGGCCGAATGCCATATGGAAGATGGAATTTGACTTAGGATTGGAAACTTGGTTTACCTGAGAAATGCTGAACTTATCTATTACTGATATTGATTTTACAGTCTTTGCAATCTATTTATTATTTGTTCATAAATGCCGCTTTGTTGCAAAATAGCCATGATAGCCTATCCTTTGGAATAAGCCTTGCATGTAGTTATGTTAGAATTGCATTCTGTGCACAACTTGTTGAGTGCTTTAAGTACTCACCCTTGC
The DNA here is from genome assembly GCA_036346275.1 of Otatea glauca. Classification (NCBI taxonomy): domain Eukaryota; kingdom Viridiplantae; phylum Streptophyta; class Magnoliopsida; order Poales; family Poaceae; genus Otatea; species Otatea glauca. Next base: position 5,214,790 of record CM070720.1, on the reverse strand, counting down.
CAACAACAACATCACCAGTTGAAGAGTCTACATCAATTTGGAGGAAAGATTCCGTGAGGAGACGAATGTTTAGGGCGCAAGCCTTGTCGATTACTGTGGTATCCGAGGGGTTGTCTACGTTTTCATTCCGCCGCTGCGATTTAATATGTTGTTGACCTTGCGGGCATAGTCATGTAAGTTGACCATAAGGTCATTCAACTAGTAGTATACTATATATGATGTCTTTCATATTATTTCCGCTATGTATGATTGTGATATTCACCGATGTTGAGCTGTGTGCACTAGCGTGATCTGGACTAGTGTGGTATACACGAGGGTCCGAATTTGCATATTCGGTCCCGACAGTATGGTATCGAGCCATCCGATGTAGGCCTTGACCCTAGATAGTCCAGTCGTCTCTATAGGAACTTCAAAATTATTTTCTAAAGAAAAGAATTAACTTGGAAGAATAATATGTTCTTGACTTATCTTATTCTTCTATTCCTTTCCTAAATCAAAATTTCTCTCTTTTCCCGCTGAATTTCTTTCTCTCTCCTTCTTTGGATCGAGCTAAAAACCTTATCTCGAGTTGTCTTGGTAGTTGACGTGCCACATCATAGAAGAAAGTATCAAGTGCTTCTTTGTCAACCCCGGAAATCATGAAGGAGGGGATCATCGTGCTCAAGGAAGGAGTAGATCCATGAAGCGTTCCAAGAGCTAGAAGATCTATGCTTCGAGTAGTCAGTTGGGACTCAGGTGTGGGAGTCGCGTCCGCTTAAGATAGAAGTGTTACCCTTGTAGGCGGTAGTTTTGTGTGTATAGGTTGAATTGGTTCTTCCTTGATTGCTGAGTGTGCAGTATGTGTTGCAGAGCTTTTAGGCTTATATAAGCAAACATACCAAGTTATTAATATTGTTTGCTTACGTTATTGGGTTAAACCTATCTTCCCTGCTTTAGGATTCCTGCTTCTTACCTATGCTATTTTCCTCTTCCCTATTCCAAGTGAAGCAATCAAGCAGAGGGTTCAGATTCGTGGAAACAACATAATCAGTGGCAGCGAAAATCAATCCAAGGAGAATCTCAATGGTGGATTAGTTCTTCAACCGTCGATCTGAGATGGATATGCAGAGTTTGAGAGAGTTCTTGTTTGCTCCAGCTCGCTTGATGCATGCAATGATGAAGCAGATGAGAATATGGTGACCAACTAATGTCAACCAGGTGTCCCAAGCTGCTACCAATGATTTCCGTTCCTACTTAAGGTTATCAGAATTCATAAGGACTCGTCCGCCGACGTTTTCAGGAAATGAGTTACCCTCAGAAGTAGATGATTGGCTCAAGACCATTGAGAGGAAGCTGCTCATTGCTCAGTGTGAAGACGATGAGAAAGTCCTGTATGCTTCTTATTAGTTACAAGGAATCGCTGCTGAATGGTGGAAGAAATATTGTGCTGTTCATGAAGCCCCGCGGAATATCACTTGGAATGAATTTGTTGTTGCTTTTGTAATCTCTTTGCCCCACCGAGACAAGATGGTCACGGTAAATGCGAGCGAATACTATCCTGCACCTTGTTCAACATTTAAGCGTTGCTCTTTAAAGTGTCACAACCAAACAAGTCGAGGATCGTGCATGCATTCGTTGTGGAGAAATAGGACACATACCGACGAGCATGCGATTAATTGCTCCAGTGTGAAGGAGTCATTCTCAGGAGAATGTCCTATGAGTGACATCACATGTTACCTTTGTGAAGGCCGAGATCATGGTCCACCTCAATGTCCTCTGGAACCAATAGTTACCGCTGTAATTCAGCATCAGCGAAAGAATCTTCGAGCCGTAGCTGCTCAAGAGTCATCAAGAGGAGGCGGAATGTCAGTTGCAAAAGAGATGCCGCTCGAAGAACTAAGGACACAATACCTTAATCCTGTTGGCCCTCATCAAGAAAGAAGCAATTGGCAGTCACCAACAAAGATGTTTCTGTGTGATGAAGAAGGCCATTGGTCTAGAAAATGCCCTATGAAACAACCAGTCCTGACGCCACCAGAAGACAAATATGTGCATGTAGCTGTACCCAGCAAGGCACAATAGCGAAAATGTTTGTGCTACTACTGTCATGAGGAAGGCCATTTTGTTAAGAAATGCCCGCGAAAGAATCTAGAGTCTCCTACAGACGCGGTCCTTCCGGAGGTTACCTCAGTCAAGTTCATAACACCAAGAGTGAGCAGTAAAGTCGCAAGAGAAGTTTGTACGGAGAATCAGTTGAAGAAGAGGCGTCTGAAGGAAGACACTGCCTTAGTCGACGAATGCTCAAGGAAGAGAGGTGGACCTAAGCTTTGTTATACCTGCAACAAGCCTGGGCATTTTGCTAACAATTGCCCTCATAAGAAAGTGATCGCACCAGTGCAAGCCAATCTCAATTTTGTTCCAGTCAAAAACTTCAGCGCCAATACCAATCGAGGAAGTTTAGATCGATGATTTTAGCCTATGCAAGTGTCATACCCTCGTTTGTAAAAGAAAAGTGACTAGAGGTGAATTCCATGTAAAGATTTTCGTGCCTAAATAAATAAAGTAAAGATGGTTGAGAGGTTGATATGCGAAGTGTTGGAATAAAAGCATTAATGATAAAGGATGTTTCTGAGTATTCCCCTATGTGGACGGTTCACTTGAAGATGTTGCGTGTGCAACGATGATCAGTTCAGTGGTGTTTGTAAAGATTGTCAGCTTGAGGAATTATCATGGTCAGAAAGTACACTATTGCTTGATCTAACCTAGAATGTGATGGAGTTAAGTTGGAGAAACGTTTTTAGCGAACGATATGGGATATCAGACCCGAGATGCTACTCCAGAAATGAAATGGGTCGTCCGGACATAAGGCTGTCCTGGAGTTTGGTCAAAGAATTGTGTCAACTAAAAGCCCTGAAAGCGGGAAAATAGAATTGCAAATGACTGCGGTTCGTGTTGGTCAGCTAAAGGTCAGTAGTGTGGAAATTTTCAGCTTTGTTGAGGGTCAGTTGTTAGAGAGTATCAAGATGTGTTTCTGAAGAATTCCACCAGATCGAGAGATCAAGTGTGTGATGGAGTTAGTCCCTGGTACAGCGCCAAAAGTAAAGAGACCTCATCGAATGCCTATTGATGAGCTAGTTGAGATGAAGAAGCAGACCGAAGAGTTGCTAGAAAGGTGGTTCGCTAGAACCAATTTGTCACCATAGGGGCGCTGTTCTATTTAAAAATGGGAGCTTAGGGAGGTGTATCAACCGTCGAGCATTTAATGAAGTGATGATTAAAAGGGTAAGTATTCACGCCGGGATCGTAATTTGTTTGGTCATCAAAAGGAGTGGAGTGTCCTCAAGAATAGATCTTGATCGAGTTATCATCGATTCGTAACTGTGCAGAGAATGTTCTTAGGTCGAGTTTTCACGCAAAGTATGGACGAGATGAGGTTACTGATGTATCGCTAGAATGATCAATGCCATTCTGTAATTTATGGACATGACGAATGGAGTTCCATGGGGAATTTGGTCGAGCTGTTATGGTGTATAGGTGGGATGTCCTTGTTTGCTTCAAGTCAAAAGTAAAGTATGCAGAACAGTTGGGATTAGTGTTGGAAAGATGGCTAGACCCATGGCTGTATGCTAAGCTTAGCAAATGTGACTTTTGGAAGGAGAAAGTTGAATTTCTTGCCAGAAGATGTCTGCTAAAGGAGTTATCGTGGATCCAACAAAAAGCGATGTTACGTGGGAGCAGCCGAGACCGCTTAGGCAAGTAGGAGAAGTGTGCATGGACGCCGCGATGCAAAAGAGGTTTACGTGATTGAGGGAGCGTTTGACGATAGCACTGTCTTAGTGTTGCCAGATGTGCAGAGCAGTTTTGATATGTAGGGCAATGCTCCGAGACAAAATCTTGGATGTGTGTTAATGCAGAAAGGTAAAGTTGTTGCCTATGCGTCAGGACAGTTGAGGCCATGAAGAGAACTATACTACGCATGAATTGGAAATTGCTACCGTAGTGCATACATGAAGAGAACTATACTATGCATGAATTGGAAATTGCTACCGTAGTGCATACTTTGAAGTCATTGCGTCACTATATTATTGGGGATATGTACAGACCATAAGAGTTCGAAGTGCAGACCTTGATATAAAACGAGGAGGATGGTTGGAGTGACTAAGTATTATAAGGCTGGGATCCGTTACCATCCTGGTAAGGCTAATGTGGTATCCGATATTTTAAGTCGTAAAGGCCAGAGTGCCAATACACCAATATCAAGTGATCAATAGAAATTGTGTGAAGAGTTTCAGAAGTTGAAATTAGAAGTGGTTTCACAAGGATTTATAGCTGTTTTGAAAGTTAAGCCAATGCTGGAAGATCGAATCGAAGTGGGTTAGAAGGATGAAGGCTTAGCTGAGGATTTCACCATGGATAACCAAAGAACCACACAGTTTAAAGGTCAAAGCTATGTATTGAATAAGAAAGAGATTAAACAGTTGATTGTGGAAGAAGCTCATGATTCTGAGTACTCAATTCATCCAGAAAGTGCTAAGATGTACCAGGATTTGAAAGAGAGATTTTGGTGGTCTAACATGAAGCGTGAAGTAGCTGAGCATGTTGCTTTATGCGACGTATGTCAGAGAGTAAAAGCCATGCATCAAAGACCCGCTGGTTTATTGCAGCCGTTGAAAATTCCGGAATAGAAGTGGGAGGAAATCGGAATGGACTTTATCACGGTTTACCTAAGACTCGTAAAGGTTACGATTCGGTTGGGTTATTGTGGATCGTCTAACCAAGGTCGCCGCTTTAGCTGATAAAACCCACTTACTTGGGAGATCGTTTAGCGGAGTTATGCAGTCAAGGATTGTATGCTTGCATGGAGTGCCCAAGAAGATTGTGTCGGACAGAGGTACCCAATTCACCTCAAGGTGTTGGAACAAGTTGCATGAAGCAACGGGGACTTGTCTGGATTTCAGTACAGCATATCACCCGCAGACAGATGGTCAGACTGAAAGAGTAAATCGGATTTTAGAGGATATGTTAAGAGCTTGTGCTTTAGCTTATGCTACGTCATGGGATAAAAGTTTGCCATATGCAGAATTCAGTTACAATAACAGCTATCAAGCTAGCCTGCAGATGTCACCGTTTGAGGCGTTGTATGGGCGTGCTTGTCGTACCCCATTAAATTGGAACGAGACAGGAGAACGTTTGGTTTTTGGGCCAGATATTCTCGAGGAAGCCGAAAGTCAAGTTGCAATGATCAGAGAGAGGTTGAAGATAGCACAGTCAAGACAGAAGAGCTACGCAGATAATCGTCGTCGAGATTTGAGTTTTGAACCAGAAGATCATGTGTATCTCAGGGTTACCCCTCTTAAGGGCGTTAAAAGATTTCATGTTAAAGGGAAGCTTGCGCCAAGATATGTCGGTCCGTTCAAGATTCTGAGCCGTCGAGGAGAGGTTGCTTATCAGTTAGAGTTGCCTCAGTCCTTGGCAGGAGTGCATGATGTATTCCATGTATCGCAGCTTAAGAAGTGTCTCAGAGTGCCAGCAGAGCAAACCCCGTTGGATGCGATAGAGCTGCAAGAAGATTTGACTTATAAAGAGCAACCGATCAGAATTTTGGATGTTATGGAGCGCAAGACCAGAAACAAGTCTATTCGTTTTTGCAGAGTTCAGTGGAGCAATCATTCGGAAAGTGAAGCCACTTGGGAGCGTGAAGAAGATTTGAAGTCAGAATTCCCGAACCTATTCTCTAGCTAGCCCTGAATCTCGGGTCGAGATTCTGTTAAGGGGGAGAGGTTTCTAACATCCCAAAATTTGGCTTAATTAAGTTTTTATTGCTTAAATGTGCATTTACGATTTTCTAGAATTTATTTGGATTTTTCTGGATTTATTTGAATTAATTTTAAATTAAGAATATTGACCTTAGGCTTAAAACTATTTAAATTTGTGCAAAGTTAAAATATAGTTTTGCTAAAACTATTTTATTTGAGTTCAAAATGTTTCAAAGTATTTTTGAGAATTTTCTTGGATTTGACCTGGTATTATTATTGCCCAAAAGTAATTAAACAATTTCCAAGGGGTTTTATTTTATTATTAAAAGAAAAACTCGAGAAAATTCCAAAGAATAGTGTCGGGCCGCAACCCAGTTCTGTTTGAGCTTGGCCCACTTTCTGTGCGGTCCGATTCGGCCCAATGGCCACCGCAGCCCATTTCGGCTTGAAAACCCTAACCCTAATTCTATCCGTTGGATCGGGTTTTCGTTGAAGGCTGAGATGACGCCGCGTCGTTCTGGATCAGGACCGTCCATCGCGACGCGCGTGGCGGCTCGAGCTTTCTTCTCGGCGGGACTCGCTCGCCTGTCCGTCTCGGCGCCGCCATGGACTCCTTCCTCTTTCGTGCGTATTCCGGGCTTTTTGTGATATAAAAGGTGCGCATCAAGGACGCCGGATCACATCAATCAGAAGCCCTAAGCTCTTGCATAGAAATTCGCCTTTCGTTCGTTGCAATCGAAGATTTCACGAGAGTGCCGCCGTGAAGAAAAACTGCTGATTCATCGCCGTTTGTGGGAGATAGGGCTTGGTAGCGGTGCTGCCGGATTCGTCGTCTCAGGAAGCATCTCGTGCGCACGTCGGATTCGCCAAAGCATCGTCGGAACCGAGGGGAGCCATGGACGTCGCCGCCGCCGGGAAAGAAGAAGTCGCCACCACTGTTTCCGTGCGCAAAACTCAAGACCCCTCGCGTCATCGTGTTCATCTCGTCGAGGCGAATCTGTAGGTACCCCCTGTAGCCGCCGGCGATGACCCTAGGATTGCGCGCACCGTCGGGTGACGTGGGCTGCTGCTTCATCGACACGTGGCTGCCTCGTCACACTGTCGGCTGAGGTGGCAGTCGTGTGGTTGCCGCGTGTGCGTCGCGGTGGCGCTGAGTCAGCTTAGCGCTGGCCCCGTATGTCAGTGATCCAAGACGCGCGTGCACCGGGTGTACCGTGGACCGGTGAAGTTCATGGACCCAGCCCATGGACCAAGACCACGTGGCAGCATCTGGTTCGTTGGGTCAAGGGCTGACGTCATGTGTGCGCAATAAAAGCCTTTTTCAATATAAAGATAATTCGGTTTATTTCGAATTTCCTAATTTATGTATTTTCAGTATTTATTTTAAACTTCAAAAGGCTATATCTTTTGCATCGTAACTCGAATTTGAGTGATTCAAATTTCTAAAAATTTGTAAAATTGAGATCTATTTAATGGTGAATTTTATTTGATTTTTGGAGTTCAATTGCTCTCTGTTTTGGTATTTATTTGCTTTTCTTCTTGATGCAGCGTGAGACGTTGAATTGTGCGACACTTCGGAGGAAGATCCAGCAACTCAAGAGCAAGTTCCAGAACCAGATCAGGACCTATTCCAAGGCAAGTTGTGCTTTGATCATGTTGAACCCATGTTTATAAAATTGCTATGTTTGTTTTATAATATTGCATATATTTCAAATATACAATTGTTTCAAAATAGATTGGGCTTAGCTATTATACCAGATTGATCTATACCCTACCTTGTCATTGTATGCCATGATTCATTGTCACCCTAGATTGGTTTAATATAGTTGATTAGTAACTATGATCAACATTGGAGGTTAGTCCGTATTAGTTGCTTAGCCTTGCCACGTCATCACATGTGTCAGAATCATTGATAATTAATCTTGATTAATGGAATATGGAACAATGTTAAGAACTTGTGTATCATGTGGAATCACACGATGAGATTGAGTTGTTGTGACGAGACATGTCACGCAACGATGTTGAATTGTTGATGGCACGTGGTGCTTGGTATTCAACTGGGTGATAATAACTTAGATTGGGGCAAGTGACAAGGGGCGAGTATGCCAAGGTGGGCCCAATGGGCAGAGGGTATGTGGATGTCTTGCCTTGATCACACTAAGGACTTAACCTTGCAAGCCTTTGACCTGAGTCAATCATGCAACCACATGTCTGGTATGGGCCAGCCTAGCTGATTAATTTGTAATGCCTTAACCTGGTACTATCATTGGTGGTGTGAGTTCCCGAGTTATGGTGTAATTCACATGGCGCAAGAGGGGGGCCCTGGTTGTGGTTTTCAGACCCACCAGTGTTGAAACCTTAACGGGTAGTACTGAGTTAAGTCAGAGCATTGTAAAGGCTCTGTCATGATTTCTCTGCCGGCACACCAAAGGAAGTGTGCTAATGGCCAGGCGCAAAGAGAATATCATGCCGTGTGGGTAAAGTGCATAACCTCTGCAGAGTGTGAAACTATTCGGATAGCCGTGCTCGCGGTATTGAGCAATGCTCGGGAATTACAGTTAAGGGTTAGTTTAATTAAAATGAACAACTTGGTTGGGATGGCCGAATGCCATATGGAAGATGGAATTTGACTTAGGATTGGAAACTTGGTTTACCTGAGAAATGCTGAACTTATCTATTACTGATATTTGTTTTGATCTTTGCAATCTATTTATTATTTGTTCATAAATGCCGCTTTGTTGTAAAATAGCCATGATTGCCTATCCTTTGGAATAAGCCTTGCATGTAGTTATGTTAGAATTGCATTCTGTGCACAACTTGTTGAGTGCTTTAAGTACTCACCCTTGCCAACAACAACATCACCAGTTGAAGAGTCTACATCAATCTTTGGAGGAAAGATTCCGGGAGGAGACGAATGTTTAGGCGCAAGCCTTGTCGATTACTGTGGTATCTTGAGGGTTGTCTACATTTTCATTCCGCTGCGATTTAATATGTTGTTCAGCCTTGCGAGGCATAGTCATGTAAGTTGACCATAAGGTCATTCAACTAGTAGTATACTATATATGATGTCTTTCATATTATTTCCGCTATGTATGATTGTGATATTCACTGATGTTGAGCCTGTGTGCACTAGCGTGATCCTGGACTAGTGTAGTATACACAGAGGGTCCGAATTTGCATATTCGGGTCCCGACATACAGCAACTGGTTGTAGCAACATACTCGGCCTCAGCGGTGGACTGTGCAACCCCAGACTGCTTCCTAGATGACCAAGAAACAAGAGAAGTGCCAATGAATTGGCAAGTGCCAGAAGTGCTCTTCCTATCTCGTCCCTCTGACCAAACAAAGTCAAGCATCGGAAAAGGCTCTAAGAGATAGACAAGAGGAGGAAGAGTACCAAATATCATAATCAATGGTAGCGCGAAGGTACCGAAAAATGCGCTTCACCGCCTGACAGTGAGAGGCATGAGGAGAAGCCTGAAATCAGGCGCACATACACACGACAAAGTGTATGTCCGGCCTCGACGCAGTGAGATACAAGAGGGAGCCAATCTTGCTACGAAACTCCTTTTGATCAGCAGGCTCACCATCCTCATCAGGCTCGAGGACTGCAGTGGTGGCCATAGGAGTTAACACCGACTTCTCGTCAGACATGTCAAAGTGCCTCAGGAGGTCCTGGGTGTACTTGCCTTGATGCAAGAAAGTGCCCTCTCGAGTCTGCTTGATCTGGAAGCCAAGGAAGTAGCTCAACTCGCCCATCATACTCATCTCAAACTCTGTACTCATCACATCAGAAAACTGAGAGACAAGAGAATGAGAGGAGCCACCAAAAAAGATATCGTCCACATAAATCTGGACAAGAAGAAAATGAGACTCATGGTGTCTGATGAACAGAGTTTTGTCTACTATGCCCATTTTAAAGTCATGGCAGAGAAGATAAAACTTGAGCCTCTCATACCATGCTCTGGGGGCCTACTTGAGTCCATACAGAGCTTTGGAAAGCTTGTATACATGACTCGGAAACTTGGTGTTCTCGAATCCTATAGGTTGCTTGACATAAACCTCTTCCTCAATATAGCCATTGAGGAATGCACTCTTGACATCCATTTGATAAAGCTTGAAGCCTTTGGATGCAGAAAATGCAAGCAGGATTCGGATAGACTCTAGCCTAGCTATAGGGGCAAAGGTCTCCTCAAAGTCAAGACCCTCAACTTGAGAAAAGCCCTGTGGAACTAGTCTAGCCTTGTTTCTAACTACAACCCCATCCTCACTCTGCTTGTTTTTGAACACCCACTTGGTCTCAATGACATTATGACCATATGGGGGCTCGACAAGCTGCCATACCTTGTTCCTCTCAAAGTTCTCAAGTTCCTCATGCATAGCATTAATCCACGACTCATCGGATAATGCATGAGAAACATTCTTCGGCTCAAAGGAGGCAACGAAGGTAGAGTGGAGGCAAAAACTGGACAAACCTGACTTTGAGCGAGTGACCCGCTCAAACAGATCACCAATGATCTGATCAGGTGGATGAGCTTTCTGGATATATCGGGGAGGACCAGAAGCAGAAGTGGCCTCTACCTCTTGAACAGAAGAGGTAGGAACAGAGCCACTCACTGAAGGAGAGTCGGAAGGAAAGGGCTGATCTCCCTGAGGTGCAGAAATGGAAACAGGAGGCACCTCAGGTGTAGAAGGGACTGGATCCGGTGGAACACCATCATCTCCATCATCCTCATCTTCTACAAAGATGGTCTCAGAGGGATAAGAAGAGCCTGAAACATCAGGTCTAGCTCCTGGGCTAGCCTCATCAAAGGTCACATCACAGGTCTCTATGATCCTATGCGCATCAACACTCCAAACACTATAGCTACGAGAAGAAGTCAAGTAACCTAGAAATATACCATCAGAAGAGTGAGACTCAAACTTATCTAGGTTACCAGACTTCAAGATAAAACACTTGCAACCGAAAACGCGAAAATGAGACACACTGGGCTTTCGTCCATACCTCAACTCATAAGAAGTGTGATGCAAATGTGCTCTCAAAAACACGCGATTAGAAACATGGCAAGCAGTAGCTATAGCCTCAGCCCAAAACTTCCTAGGAGTACTGTACTCATCTAGCATCGTCCTGGCCATCTCAACCAGGGTCCTCTTCTTCCTTTACACTACGCCATTCTCACGAGAGGCGTAGGGAGAAGAGAACTGATGCTCTAAACCGCACTCCACACAAAAACTCTCAAAGTAGGAATTCTTGAACTCCGTGCCATTATCATCTGCAGATAGCTCGTAATGCACCGGGAGCTCAATAGACAACCCATTGACCAAACCCCTGAAGTGAGAAAAGTCTCATCCTTCGAGGCCATGAAGAATACCCAAGAGTATCTAGAAAAATCATCAACGATGACAAGAACATACCACTTCCCTCCTCACGATCGCACTCTCATTTGGACCAACGGTGTCCATATGTAAAAGCTGTCTGGTGCATCAGTCATCACTACGGTGGATCGGAGGATGAGAAGCGAGAACCATCTTGCCATGTCGGCAAGGAGAGCAAACTAAGTCTTTGACCATCTTGAGTTTGGGCAAACCCCGAATGAGATCGTGGCTGCTAACTCGGGTCAAATGATCAAAACCAATGTGACCAAGTCTCCTATGCCAGAAGGAGAGATCACGGGACTCAGAAGCAATCAAACATCAAAGAGAGTCTCCAGAAGAAGCAGAAAAATCAGCAAGAAAGACTCTCCCAAATCTAGAAATCCCGCAAACTAACCCTCCTGATGAATCAAGGATTCTATAGGCATTACTCTTAAAACTTACCTCAAAAGAGTCATCGATAAGCTGAGAAACAGAAAGCAAGTTATACTGCAGCTTACTCACTAAGGCAACATCTCTAAGAATGAAATTGTCATTAATGCAGATGGTACCTTTGGCAATGACTCTACCTGAAGAAGCATCCCCAAAGGTGATCAACTCATCACCGGGGGCTCAGATTAGGGAAGAGAACTATCGAGAATCTCCGGTCAAATGACGAGAACAACCGGAGTCGACAATCCAAACATCTCCCTTCCCCATCCGATGAACCTGATCAAGACACAAGAGAGAAAGATGACTCAGTACTGGGATAGAGTGAAGACTTGGGAACCAATATTGAACCACACGACGCCTCAGAGTACCAGCCACAGAAGAAGACTGGACTCGACTGTCTCTCTGCCGTTTAACCTTAACATGATCAGTAGCAACTCTAGTAGATGATCTAGGAGCTGGAACTGGGTTAGCCTACCGTGGTGCAAAAGCCAGACCATCCCAGTGATGCTTCCTAAATCTCCTACCTGAAAATACCTCACGCCGCTGATATCTACCTCGATGGGAAAAATGAGGAATATCAAAAGGACAGTGGAAAGACTGACTACGAACAGCTCCAAGACTAAAACTCGAAGAACCAGCATGAAAACCGAGTCCTGGACGCTGCCCAAAAACAGGCGACTCTCTAACCTGTCTAGAAGCAGTGTGTACCTTAGGAGCACTCAAAGTCTGGGGATGACCCTGAATACCGCTAAGAGCAGCAACACGCTCACGCCGAGTGATCTTGGCGCGCATGAAGCAAAAATCTACTAGGTGACCATCCTTCTTACAGAAGGTGCATGTGTACTTCACCTTGCTAGAGACAGAAGCAACAGGAGTAACACCCTTGTGGTTAGAAGTCCTATGGACAACCCCAGCAGACCTAAACACGCTGGTACTCACTTTGGGAGCTACCACAATCTCACCACTCTTGGAGCCGCGCACAATGGTGGGAGGATGCGCCCGAGCGTGCTCGAAAGGATCAAATCCTAGACCTTGATTGAATCTACTAATCTTGGATTGGTCCAGAATAAGATTGAGCTTCTTCTTGCCTCCTACAAACTTCTCGAGAGTGTTCATAAGATACTGGCAATCTCGAAAGAAAGAGGCACAAGAAGAACAGGGGGAAGAAGAAGAAGAACTAGAAAGATGAGCTCTCTCAGCACGTGCATTTTTCTCCCTCAGCACGGCTGCCTCAATCTTGAGGGCCTCACAAGAAACGCAAGACGCATTTATAATTCTATGGGCTTGGTCTTCTAATTTCTTCCTAAGCTCGACATGGATTTTATCCAAGTCCCCCTCAATCATAGAACATCGCAAGCAACTTTCTTGTGACTTATCTAGTAAGTCCTTAGCAAGTTGACCACACTTGACATTCAAAGTATCATTGTCAAGTTTTAGTTGCTTACAGCCCTCACATGAGCTGACTGGGTCCTTAGAAGCATGAAATTAAAGTTCATCATTTCTAGAAAAAAGCTTCTTAAGGTGAGTGCTCATGGCATCAATTTCAGCAAGCAATTTAGGGCAATTAGCACAAGAGGGAGTAGAGTGAGCATGAAGAAAACTAGCATCTACAGAATGAGTATCAACAGATTCATTGCTAGCATTCTTCAACCTAAGACTATCTAGTTCAGACAACGCACTATCATGCATAGTCCTTAGGTTCTCTAACTCCACAAGCAAAGCATCACACAAAGTACAGTCATCAGTGACTCGGGAGGGAGAAGATCTAAGTGAAGCTAACTCCCGAGTCAAGTTACCTACTTCCTTCTCAAGCTCCGTACACCTAGCTCTAGCTCTAGCATGAAATTTTCCTAATTTGCAGAAAGCTTCATTGAGCTGGTCATAGGAGGGTACCTCGTCCGTGTCGCTGTACAGCTCGGAGTCGATGATGCCATTGACGTCGGCCATGAAGCACATGCCGGAGAAGTCATCACCGCCTTTCTTCTCTTGCGGATCATCCTCGCTCTCGTCGCTCCATGTCTCCGTGTCTGAGATGTTGATGTCGTCAAGCGCGGCGAGGACGCAGTGGACCAGCTTCTTGTTCTTGGAGAAGTTGCAGTACTTCTTCTCGTGCGCCAGTTCACGAACAGGAGGCTTCTTATTGCGGTTCTTGTCGGTGTAGTCATTCTTGCCCGAACCGCCTACGTCGTTCTTGCCCTTCTCCAGCTTGGGACAGTTCGCCCGAATGTGGTTGGGGCCACCACACTCGAAGCAGGTGATCATGCCACCTCTCTTCCTCTCTCTCACCCTCTTGTATGCATGAGAGAATTTGCGAGCAAGAAGAGCAAGCTCATTTTCTGGAAATTTTTTCAGTTGGTCATCGCTTAGCTCGCAAAGGGTGGAGAGGGAGCGATCGACAGAAGAATCTGAAGAAGATCCATTGGGATCGGTGACCAAAGCCATCGATTGGGATTTCATCTTCCGAGAGACGACATTGATCTCATGAGTCTTGAGGCGGGAATAAAGCCCGTCAAGAGTTAGAGTCGATAAGTCGGTGGTGTCCTTGATGGTGGTCACCTTCATCTCCCAAACCCGAAGGTCGAGTGTGGTCAAGAAATGCCGAGCATTGTCCGAGTCAGGGTATATGCAACCAACTGCTCAGAGGTCGCTCAAGATCTTTGTAAACCGACCAAAACACTCGTCGAGACTCTCACCAGCGCGTTGATCAAACTTGTTGTACTCGCGCTTGAACTGGTCCTGCCTCACAGTCTTGATTTGAGTAGAGCCCTCATGGTATGCATTGAGGGTTACCCAAATCTGGTGAGTGGAGCAAAGGTGAGAAATCCTATCATACTCACCGCGGCTAAGACCCTGTTTGAGAATGGTCCTTGCCTTAGCATTCGCCTCAACGTCAGCCATATTGATGGTCGTGACATTTTCATTAGCAGGAACCTCATATGGGAGTTTCAACTTCTGCCATATCAGGTAGCCCTGGGCAGTGATGTATGACTCCATCTGGGACTTTCGAAAAGGAAAATCAACTCCATTAAAAATTGGAGGCTTGGTGGAATATTTGTCCGTCGCCATGGCTCTTGAGACCGGTCAAGATCTAGAAAGAACAGAACTGGCTCTGATACCAATTGAAGGATCGAGATGGCGAACAGAGGGGGGTGAATGGTCGCAAATTATGTGTACCCCTAGCTCGACAAGATCGCTCAAACAAAATCGTGAAAACCCCAAAAAAATAGACAACTATGTGTACCCCTAGCTTGCATGGATAAGTACTATAAAGTATGTGGGGATTTTTGACTCACAATCCTGGTTGTCTAGTGTCCAAGATAAAGAGGAATCAATCCAACTCTTGCTTTTAGAAAGGACATCAATTCAAATCACAAAAGTCACTTTCAGAAAAGCAAAAGCAGAATTTCCAGAAATTGTCTGCAATTTGAACAGGAGGCTGGTGGGTTTCTGCAGCTCACAAAATTTTGAGAAATTTTCTCTCTGTGAGCAGAAGAGTCATGAAGAACTCCAAAATATTTCTCCTCAAAAAGCCTTACAGAAAAAAAGGAAAAATCGAAGAACACGGACAGTCAAGAACTTCGAGCAGAAAGATTGGGGCTCGGTTTTCACCTCATGGCGCCCAAACGGTGCAACAAGTGAACTCCAAAATTTTTCTGCTGGTGGATATCAGAATCCCTCACCTCCTCCAGCAAGAATCACTTAAAAAGGATAAGTCTAGATTTTTATAAAAATCAAATACTAAATGCTGCGCAAAGAACAAGTTCTGAACAAAGTTGGAACTTGAAAGAAAAGATGTTCTCTACTCAATCCAAGAGTGCAAAAGAGATGTAAAATCATATGAACACACTCAAAACATCCAAGAGCAACAGCATTTAGAAGGAGGGGAGGCAAATCCAAATTGCGTGAAAGTAAATTGCGAGCATGTAATTGCGGGAAAGTAAATGCTAAATTTAAATTGCGTAAAGTAAAGACATAATGTAAATGCGCAAAATAAATTCAGAGTGGGATGGATAAAACTTTCATTTCTGGAAGGAGAGGTTACAAAGCCTTACTTTCATGTGGGCAAAGCTCAAAGGAGCATTCCAAAACCTCAAAAACCTTCAAGGGGAGGAGGCTAGCCCTCCACCCCTATTTATACTACTCTTGGGCCACCTACAACCCTTGGATGAGTACCTCAACCCTAGAGCACTCATCTAAGGGCTAGGATTAACCCACACACACAGCCATGCAAGGGCTAACCCAAAACCCAAACACATACCGGGTTTTCTTGCACGGTTTTCAAAGCATACTACCTAGACCCGCTAACCTATCAACTAGACCTCAATCCGACGGCCCTCATTGATCCACGCGGCATCTAGCTTGCATCATCTCCTTTCCTTGTCTTCTTGACATGCCCAGACTCCGTCTCCGATCATCTTCCGGTGATCTCCCAACCGTCTGGACCTCCGACGCTCCTCGCCTAGTCCCGGTCATCCTCCGCTTCACCATGACCTAGCACCGTCGCCCTGCAACCATCAAAGACAAGGAAAAACCTTTCACATAGCAATGCCCACAAAGATATTCAATGATTATCCCAAAATCATTAATCGATCATAATTGCTCTCAATGGTCCGGTGCTACTACCCCTAGGCCGGTAGCACTAAGAAGAGCACCCAATACTCAAATTGCTTCAAATCCAATTCAATTCAAATCAAACTAAGCTCAAAACACGTCAATTACTCATCACACACAAGGATAGATCTCCACATGGTCTTTCAGGTGATTAATGCCATGGACTGCGACTTAATCTTACGAGAGACGATGTTGACCTCATGAGTCTTGCGTCGAGATTCGAGCCCAACAAGAGTCAAGGTCAATAAGTCTGTGGTGTTCTTGATGTTGGTCACCTTCATCTCCCAAACCCAAAGATCGAGTGTGGTAAAGAAGTGTCGAGCGTTCTCCAAGTCAGAGTATGTGCAATGAACTACACGGAGATCGCTTCTCTTAGGAACACATACAAGAAAAAAGATAATGGTAATCCTAGCAAGAGATAGACTACATCTCACCCATTCCTACCTTGGAATGTAAATAAGGTGTCCTGTCTTGGGGAGAATCCTTCCTAATTGCCCTTAGAAATAAAAGAGCTTCAAAACTGGATTGAAAAAGTCTCTTCACTAGGAATGGTCCTCCAAGTTCTAAGTTTCATTTTTGATGAGTGAATAAACCAAAAAATTGGTACTGAATACGACCACCACTCACACCTATTCCAGACCTTTAAACCCCTGACCACCTAGACCTCTAGTAGCAACTAAAAGACCCATGGTCCTCTCATACTTGGGAAAGGTCCTCTCAATGCTCTAACGCCCACAACCTAAATTTTCGATTAACTACTAACTTTTTTTGCTAGCTCACCTAAATAAGATCCTTGTGAACCGACCAAAACATTCATCAAGGGTCTCACCAACATGCTGTTCAAATTTGTTATAGTCATACCTGTATTGATCCTGGCTCATCGTCTTGATCTTGGTGGTGCCCTCATGGTAAGCATCGAGGGTCACCTAGATCTGGTGAGCTGATCGTATGTGAGAGATCATGTCGTACACACTGCAGCTAATGCCCTGTAAGAGGATGTTCCTTGCCTTAGCATTATCCTCAACGTCAGCCATATTGCCGGCCGTGGCGTTTTCATCGGTAGGAACCTGATAGGGAGCTTCACCTTCTGCCAAATAAGGAAGCCCTGGGTAGTGATGTATGACTCCATTCTCGACTTCCAGGAAGGAAAATCAACTCTAGAAAAGATAGGAGACTTGGTGTAATACTTGTCCGTCGCCATGGCTCTAGTGACCAGTCAAGATCTATAGAAGAGCAAAACCGGGTTCTAATACTAATTGAATGACTGGAATGGTGATTATAGAGGGGTGAATGATCACAAATTAAACCATTCCCCACAAATAACCAACCAAGATCCTCACTTCATCAAAACGAAGCTGAGAAAATATAATTCCCAAAATTTTCAGCAAGGGCGACACTATCGTAGATCAGCCCCGGTATTGTGGATGAACAATACACCATCACTATTGAGCTACAGTAGCAGTAGTGTCGTGCTACAATAAAAAGCAGCGCAGCGAATAGTAAAATCAGCGCGGCCTTGAAAATGAAAATCGATGAATCTTTTGATCGGCTGATCCAAACCCAGTGAATTTTGTAGACACCTACCTATGGATATTAGGAACCTATTCTAACTTTCAATCGCAAGGATTAATGTCAAAGTTCTGGCCTTTTTCCAATTGAAAGAATAGTGCACAAGAACGGGTTCAAGAACAAAATCTCGATCTTGGGCTTGCTCGTGGGGTTTTGATGATCAAGATGATCTTGAATAACCTGCCACACAACATAGCAAGCAAGAAATCAAGACAAAAACCTCAAAAACATGATCTTCTAAGAATGATTTTCTTAAGAACAAAAGGTCAGTTTGTTGCAAAGAACACACAAGATTTGCCTAGATGATTGGGATATGATTTGAAGAAGATTCATCCATCAATCATACATCCTCATCACAACAGGCACAAGCAAGTAGAAGGAGTGGAGGCAAATCCAGAAGTGTGGAAAGTAAGTGCGGAATTAAAATGATAAATTTAGGACATAATGTAAAGGCGGAAAGTAAATTAAGACTCGAGGAAATAAATATTTCATTCCTGGAAGGAAGGTTTACAAAGCCTCACAACAAAGTAGGCAAAGCAAAAAGGAGCACTAAAATCTCAAAACCCTCAAAGAGGGGAGAGCTACCCCTACACCTCTTTTTATACTACTCTTGAGTCATCCTCCACCCTTGGATGTATTCCTTCAACCCTAAGGAACACCATCAAGGGCTAGGATTGACTCACTCATACATGGGCTAACTCAAAAACCACTAACACATGGGGTTTTACACGCTTTCAAAGCAAAATAACTTAACCCGCTACTCTATCCCCTAGACCGTGATCCAACAGACCTACTTGATTCGAGCAGCTCTAAGTTACCATCCCATTCGTTCCTTTTCTTCGAAGTTCGCAGTGATTTCATCTTTGGTTGTCTTTCGATGATCCTCGACCATCTGGTCTTCAACGCACCTCGCTTAGTCCCGGTCATCCTCTGCCTCACCATGCCCTAGCACAATCGTCCTGCAACCATGAACAACAAGGAAACCCATCACATAGAAATGTCCAAAAAGATATGCAATAAACCTCACACAAATTCAAAATTCAATGCTCAAATTCACAGTCAAGGTCGGCACTACTGCGTACTAGGGCCCGGTAGTACCGCTGGCCGGCACTACCGTTCCCACGAAGCCGGTTGTGCTGCTCAGCTCAACTTAGAGAAAGCACTGTTCTTGGAGAATAACTATCGCCTAAGTAGGCCAGTAGCTCCCAGGGATGGCACTACCACTCTCCCAAGCCGGTAGTGCCGCCCAGCAATAATAGCAAGTCAAATTGCTTCAATTTCAAAATTGAATTCAAAACAAACTGAAACATGAGCACCTCATGCTTAATCATAGTCAAGAACTCATCACCAACAAGGATAGACCTCCACATGGTATTTCACTATGACAAGGGCACGTGCTCGACAATTGAATTATTAGTTGAACTCATTTCTAAGAGTTCATAGTTTTTCTATTGAGGATGGATTGCCACCTAAGTCATTTGATGTTACTCTACTCAAGAACCAAGGTTAGGGAAGCGGCACTACTACCACAGCAAGTCCAGGCTGACTGACAGGGCCCCAAATTCGATTTCGGTTTGTGCGGCTAAAATTAGCGCCAACCAAAATTTTGGCCGTAATTATTATTAACTTCCGACTGCAACGACTATCGTAAACTGCCACTTAGAATTTTTCAAACTTAACCAAAACATTTTGAACTAGAAACTTTCTCTAAGTCAGGGTTGAATTTTGATCCCAATCCAAAATCAAACACTAGTTTTAAATATGACTCAAAAATTGAATCGATTCAAGCAAACAAATAACTTCTCCTAGCCATATTACTAAATAAACCTTGTCATGCCCACACCCATGGGGGCAAAATAGTCAAACCACCAAAGCCAACAAATATCTAGCCACATGTGTGCATTAGAGCTCATTTTTTTCCCATCCTCATTTCTTCCCAAGCCAAGAAATCAGCCAGGGGGCAGCTCCTCCCCTAAGTCTCTCCTCCACGCCTCCTACCTCCTCCCTTGGCGCCCTTGGAGCTCCTCCCTGCAGCCCTCCCTCCATTGGTGGCGCCTCCCCCAAGCTCCCCAAGCAGCAGCTCCTTCCTCCCCTCCCCAAGCAGCTCATCTCCTTCCTCTCCCACCTCCTTCTAGGTAATTTCTCTCCTAGGGTTTTGATGATTGGGTGTGGATGGTATAAATGAGGTAGATGTATGGATTACATGCTTTGGATTGAAGTTTCATTGGTGGATTTGAGGAAAATCAATTTAGGGTTTGGTACAATGTTCTGTCATTTTCGAGCAGGAAATTGTGCTGCTGTGTTTCGTGTTTTAGAGCTAGTTCCCAGCATTTCCTGCTTGGTCCACTGAAGAAGAAGATGTAGGCAAATGAGTTACCTTTATTTTCCAACCGGAATCACTTGATTCCATCCATCCAAACGAAAGTTATGATGATTTTGGTACCTGCTGCACTGAGATGCTGAATCTGTGAAAGCTGAAACTTGGACTGTAGTTTAAAAATAGTTAGAGGCCGAATTAGCTTTGAGTTTTTCCTGAGAAGTTGTAGGAAATTTTTGTGTAGATTCCAAAACTGTCATCAATTGCTCAATTCCATTAGGTATAGCATTTTTTATGGCAAAAATGGTGCATGCTGTCCAGAAAGACTATAAATTCTGAACCCAAAAATCCACCCTCTGTTCATGGGCAAACTGGGCATTACTCAAGCAATAATTGAGAAATCGGCTAAAACTAAGTTGTAGATATATCTCTTAAGTTTCATTAGGACTTGGAATCACTCAATTTCATGTAACCATGTAGAAGTTATGCCTAAAATGGTGAAGTCGGTCTAGAAGGGTTAAAATCTGTCCAAATTTCAAAATGAAGGTTAGGATTTTTGTTGGAATTGTGTAAAGCATATCAAAGTATTGTTTAGCTATTGATACGTAGTGTCAACGTTTTTGCTTTTCGTTTTGTTGTAGAAGGATTGCATTTTGGAATTTTGTTAAAACTTCGAATTGCATTTCCTTTACATATGCATTTCATGCATCTCATTTTGCATCCATACATCGTGTAGAGAACGATCCCATGGCGGGTGACGATCCGTGGGAGTTGAAGAGCCAGTGGCTACTGAAAATCCAATTGAAGCACAAGGCAAGCACCTAAGCATCATTGATCCTTATATATTCTATCTTTGTGAATGAATTGCTTATCGGGTGTTTTAAGTAGTGCATTAGGAGTTGAATTGTGGGTAGACTGTTAGAACCTATTTACTGCATATGTCATCCTTGTTAATTGTTGAATTGTCATTTTGGAACCTAACATGGGTAATATTTTATGTCACGCTTAAATTGCTTAGCGGTCGGGTTCGGGCCAAGTGGTGGATGGTTCCATCACTTGTGATGTACTACTTCACACTTATGAACTTCATGGTTTGGAAATGGGAGTAGGTTGAAAATGTAAATGTGAATTGGAGACCGGGCGAGAGGGTTGGGACATGAGAGTGTGTAGACTCGAATGTGTAGCTCTCACTTTGTGTCGATTGAGGACCGCTCGAGTTTGACCTTTGATTGAGCAACCCTTGTTGATCACATGCCGTGATATGGGCGCGGTAAGCCACTCTTTCACCATTCCCTAGTCGATGGGGTGCAACTTCATGCGATGGTTGGGGTGGAGTTCGAGGCCTAGGTCTCCTCGGGAGAGCCAAGTTGGACTTGTGTTGCTCGGGGAGGTTGCTAGGTGCTCGTGCGCATGAGGCGGTTCATCGGATAGATATGGTGGGAGGCGGTTGATGCGGGATTCTGTGTGGGATTGATGTCGTGTGATTGATGATCCCTGCGGTGAATAAGCGATTTGAATCGCGCTGGATAAGAGCACGCTCTCTCATCGCTCGATTCATCGTAGTAACAACTTAAAACTGTAAAAGAAATGTGAGATGTTGATGAATTTGTTGTGAATGGTGGTGATACTTGTGTTACTTCATGTACTTAATTGCAAACCTTCAATGTAGTAGTAGATGCTTGTTATAAGCGCTTTAAAACTTGTGAATTGAGTAGTGTAGGTGAATCTACTACAAAGTTAAGCTTTTCGCACTTATTACACGTGGCTTATTCCATTGTTTTATCCAATGCATATTCCTTTGTGAGTCGGTCATATATGGACCACGGGTAAGACTTGCAGTACCTTACGTACTCATGCTTACGCTTTGTGGTTTTCGGTGAGGCGATGCAGGTTGTGAGTTCTGTCCTTATTGTCTCTCGGTTGTCGGGCGGGACACCGAGTAGAGGCTTAGCTCATTGATGCAAGCGCCGGAAGTGTTGATGGCGGGACACTTCGGATGAGTCTTAATTTTATTTACCTTGGGGTTTGGATAACTTTTGTTGTATATGTATGGGTTGTGTTTGTAGCATGTGGAGGCTTTAACTTTTGATACTTGATGTGGTTGTTATATGATGGTTGATGATCGTAGATCGTAGTTGGTCGTAGATATTTAGTTGTTATTGTTGATATATATATATATATATATATATATATATGCAATTTGTCTCTCTTGTCTTTGGGTGGATGTCCTCTGTTCTAGAGGCATCATGCCCAATTTTTTCGTGCTTTTGTTAGTCTTGTGGGTTTTGGTTTTTCGTCGGTCGTCTTTGTGCCGGGTTGGGTTTTGTTTTGTTTTGCTTCGCTTTGCGTGTGCGGTTGTGGGGTTTGAGTTCGTTGCCCCCTTTATGCAAATTGAGTTGGTATGACTTTGAAATCCGGTATGTGGGGATCTGGGTGAGTTTTGGATCGCATACCGGGGAATACCGGATCGGGTTCGAGTTATTTGGGTGTTTCGCCGTTGTCTCATTTGGGCTTGGGTGTTAGCAATGCGAGCACCATCGGTGATCCTTTGCTAACCTCCAAATCGATGTGGCGATAGCGTATCCAACTAGCCCGAGCACGGTGCGGGCGGCTCCGCGACAAGGTGGTATCGAGCAAGGTGCATAAAGACGAACCCAAAACTTGACATCCACTTAGGCGTCTTGAGTCGGGTTTATATTAACCCCTTAGTAGTAGTAAGCATCTTGTATTACCGCCCTATGTCTATAATTGTGATAGTACCGGTTAGATGGTGGGAATGGAAGAAGTGTTGACGTTGGTAACGTACATTTTATATCATGCATGCATGTAGTTGCACAAGGGCCATTGCATCTTACTTTATTAAAAATTGTAGACTTTAATTATTGTTGAGTGCTATTCGTTAAACCGGGTGTTGACCCCGATTTTAACCAAGTCTAATGTCTTGTTCCTTTCTTGTGGAGTCTAGAATGAGGAACCGTGGTGGAGCGGGAGATGATGATGGTGCGGGGCGATCACAGCCCCAAGGCAATGACCCGCCTCCTCCTCCCAACTTCTTTGGATGTTCGATGAGGTCGAGCAAAATCAAGAGCAACCAACAGGATTCGGAGATGTTGGTCCGTAATCGAGCTCCTCGAGGCGATCGTGATGGGCGGACCGGCCCAATGGGTACTTGGACTTCCTCCATACCCAGCCGCCTACATTTTCTCGTGCTAGTGAGCCACTTGAGGCGGATGGTGGCTGCGAACGATAGAGCGTAAATTTGCCATGATCCATTGTGAAGATCATTAGAAGGCGCTCGCCGCCTCCAGCCTTCAAGGTTCCGCCGGTGCTTGGTGGGCCAACTTCTTGGTGATGCAGCCCGCCGATCACCTTGTGTCATGGGCGGAATTCGTGAGGCCTTCCGGCATACCATATCCCGAAGGGCTCATGGATATTAAGAAGCGTGAGTTTCTCTCCCGAAGCAATTGAACAAGTCCATGATGGACTACTCACGGAGTTCAATTCCTTGGCTCAATATGCACGGAAGAGGTGGGCAATGATGCAAAGAAGCAATACGGTTCATGAATGGTATGTCGGCCAAGATGCAAGACAAACTCTCGATCTGTGACTTCCGACTTCAACACCTTGGTGAGTCGGGCTATCACGATGGAGCACAAAATGAAGAGCCATCAAGAGGAGAAGAAGAGGAAGAGGGTGCTCGATACTCGGTTGGCGGCGATTCACGGCGTGCTCGCGCAGATTTTCCATCTGCGCCGAGGGCACCTACTCCGCCCCTTTCGTCCGATGGGTTTTGTTCGCCCACCTATCGTTGCTCCCGGCCCCCACACCGCAGCGGGTTTGAGTGTGGGGATGATCGCGGTCGGGCCCGTGCTTCAATCATGGGCGAAGCGGGTCACTTCATCCGCGATCGTCTGTTCGGCGGGCACCAACTTTAATGCCCCACGGCCTCAAGGCGCAGCTTGCACTACCTCCGCGTCCCAATGGAAGGCCTCCTCAGCGGCAAGTCACGGCAAGTCAACTACACAAGCGCCGAGGAGATCCTGAGGGTGATCAAGTGCTTCTTGGTATGTTATGCATTAATGGGCATCTTTGCTAGGGTGTTGTTTGACTCAAGGGCTTCTCATTCTTTTATTCGTAAGGAGTTTGCCCTACATCATGGAATGAAGGTTAATTGTAGCCATACCTCTTTCCTCATTGAAGCAGGGTTGAAAGTTGTAGTGACCAGTTAGTCCAGGAGCCTCGTGATGATTCAAGGGTTCCATTCGTTGTCGACTTGCTACTCCTTGATCTTCGTGGGATGGATGTCATTCAGGCATGAATTGGCTAACCAAGCAAAGAGTCGTTCTAGATGTGCGATCGCTCCATCTCACTCAAAGAACCAAAGGGCGACGGTTGACTTTCCTTCTCGATAAGGGCAAGGCTGCTCTATATTCCTTAAATGGTGTTGAAATTAGAGAGTTGGAGTCCATTCGGTGGTGTCTAAATACCGGATGTGTTCCCGGAGGAACTGCCAGGATGCCCCGATAGGGATATCGAGTTCGTAGTTGACCTCAACCCGGCCTGCTCGGTTTGAAGCAGCCGTATAGAATGCCGCCAAATGAGCTGGCTGAACTGAAGAAACAGTTGAAGGAACTGATGGACAAGGGGTTTATTCGCCCGAGCTCCTCGCCTTGGGGTTGCTCGGCTCTGTTTGTGACCAAGAAGGACGGGTCCCTTCGCTTTGCGTTGACTATCGCCTTTGAACGCAGTCACCATCAAGAACAAGTACCCCCTTCCTAGGATTGACATCCTTTTTGATCAGCTTGCTGGTGCACGGGTGTTCTCCAAGATTGACCTGAGGCTGGGTTATCATCAAATCAAGATTCGAGCGGAGGATATCCCGAAGACAGCCTTCTCCACTCGTTATGGATTGTACGAGTATACCGTCATGTCTTTTGGACTGACGAATGCACCGGCATACTTCACCTACATGATGAATTCAGTCTTCATGGAGGAACTTGACTCATTCGTAGTCATATTCATTGATGACATCCTCATATACTCAAAGAATGAGGAGGAGCATGCCGAACATCTTCGCATTGTTCTCGAGAGACTTCGGGAGCATCGCTTGTATGCGAAGTTCAGCAAATGCGAGTTCTGGCTGACCGAAGTGTCGTTTCTGGGGCATGTCCTTTACGGAGCGGTGTCGCTGTTGACCCGAGAAAGGTACAAGATGTCCTCCAATGGGAGCAACCCAAGACTGTCCCAGAGATCCGCAGTTTTCTTGGGCTTGCGGGCTATTACCGTCGATTCATCCAGGACTTCTCCAAGATTGCCAAACCGATGTGAGTTCTTTGAAGAAGGTTCTCGAATTCAAATGGTCAATCGGCTGTGAGCGGGCATTTGGACATTGAAACAACGGCTTACTACCGCTCCTGTCCTCACACAGCCTGATATTCACAAGCCTTTCGATGTCTATTGCGATGCATCGGGCGTTGGTCTTGGCTGTGTGCTGATGCAAGAAGGCCGAGTGGTCGCCTATGCATCTCGGCAGTTGAAGCGCCATGAAGAGCACTACCCGACGCATGACTTGGAACTTCTGCGGTGGTGCATGCTCTAAAGATTTGGCGCCATTACCTATTGGGCAACAAATGCAATATTTACACAGATCACAAGAGCCTCAAGTACATTTTCACTCAGTCAAAGTTGAATATGAGGCAACGAAGATGGCTTGAGCTCATCAAAGATTCTGACCGAGGTACACTACCACCCGGGAAAGCCAATGTGGTGGCGAGACGCGTTAAGTCGCAAAGCACAATGCAAGCTGTCTCGATGTGCAACCTCGCATGCCACTCTTTGTCTTGAGTTTGAAGCTCGGCATCGAAATGGTTGAAGATGGGTTCTTGGCCAACTGGAGTTGAATTCCACTTTTTTGGACCAGATCGTAGAGGCAACAGATCGACGTGGGTGTTGCCCACATACGAGACGGCATGAGCGCCGACCAAGCTACACGCTTCCGTCTCGATGATCATGGTGTTCTGTGGTTCGGCGAGCGTCTCGTCGTTCCTAAGGACCATGAGTTAAGGAGAAAGATTCTCGATGAGGCCCACAATTCCTTACTCACGATCCATCCGGGCAGCAACAAGATGTACCAAGATCTGAAGCCGCGGTTTTGGTGGACTCGCATGAAGCGGGAGATTGCTCGCTATGTGGCAGAGTGCGATGTCTGCAAAAGGGTAAAGGCCGAGCATCTCAGGCCAGCTGGCACTCTTCAGCCCTTGCCTATTCCGAGTTGGAAGTGGGAAGATATCAGCATGGACTTCATTATCGGGCTGCCCACGACCTCTTCGAGTCACGACTCGATATGGGTTATAGTCGACCGGTTGACGAAGTCTGCACATTTCCTGGCGGTTCGCACCAACTATCGATCCATGAAATATGCGGAGTTGTATATATCTCGGATCTTGTGCCTGCATGGAGTGCCCAAGCGGATAGTGTCAGATCGGGGCTCACAGTTTGTTTCGCAATTCTGGAGAAGCCTACATGAGGCCTTGGGCACTAAGCTGCTTCACAGCTCAGCATATCATCCTCAAACAGACGGTCAGACCGAGAGGGTCAATCAGATTCTTGAGGATATGCTGAGAGCGTGTGTCTTGTCATATGGGAAGAAATGGGATGAATGCCTTCCATATGCAGAGTTCGCTTACAACAACAGCTATCAGACCAGTATCAGAATGTCTCCTTTTGAAGCTTTGTTTGGTCGAAGCTGTCGAACTCCCCTGAACTGGTCGGAGAGTGGTGAACGACCGTTCTTTGGGCCTGACTTAGCCATGGAAGCAGAAAAGAAGGTAAAGGCTGTTCAAGATAACCTGAGGATAGCACAATCACGACAAAAGAGTTATGCCGATCGTCGAGGAGACCCTCTCCTTCGACGTTGGTGATCATGTCTATCGAAGGTATCTCCATTCCGGGCACCCGTCGATTCGAGTCGAGAGGAAGCTAGCACCTCGCTATATCGGACCTTTCCGGATCCTGGTGAAGCGTGGTAAAGTGGCATACAAGTTAGAGCTTCCTCCTTCACTTGCGGCAATCCACGATGTTTTCCACGTGTCGCAATTGAAGCAATGCCTCCGCACTCCATTTGAGCAGTTTGATGTGGATGACCTAGAAGTTCAACCGGACTTATCTTATCAAGAGCATCCAATTCGGGTTTTGGAAGAAGCGGAACGCAAGACTCGCCGGAAGTCAATTAAATTCTTCAAAGTGCAGTGGAGCAACCACACTGAAGATGAAGCTACGTGGGAACGAGAAGACCGTTTGAAGGTCGACTACCCCGATTTCTTCCCTAGTATGTAAGTGTTGCGTCTATAGTCGTCTTATCGCATTTTGAGTCATCTTGTGAGATTATGACTCCTTTATCCAATTTGGGTTCTATTCGTCCATTCTTCGTTCCGAATCTGGGACGAGATTCTTTATGGGGAGGATTTGACAGGCCCCAAATTCGATTTCGGTTTATGCGGCTAAAATTAGCGCCAACCAAAATTTTGGCCGTAATTATTATTAACTTCCGATCGCAACGACTATAAATAGCTGCCACTTAGAATTTTTCAAACTTAACCAAAACATTTTGAACTAGAAACTTTCTAAGTCAGGGTTGAATTTTGATCCCAATCCAAAATCAAACACTAGTTTTAAATATGACTCAAAAATTGAATCGATTCAAGCAAACAAATAACTTCTCCTAGCCATATTACTAAATAAACCTTGTCATGACCACACCCATGGGGCAAAATAGTCAAACCACCAAAGCCAACAAATATCTAGCCACATGTGTGCATTAGAGCTCATTTTTTCCCATCCTCATTTCTTCCCAAGCCAAGAAATCAGCCAGGGGCAGCTCCTCCCTAAGTCTCCCTCCACGCCTCCTACCTCCTCCCTTGGCGCCCTTGGAGCTCCTCCTGCAGCCCTCCCTCCATTGGTGGCGCCTCCCCAAGCTCCCCAAGCAGCAGCTCCTTCCTCCCTCCCCAAGCAGCTCATCCCCTTCCTCTCCCACCTCCTTCTAGGTAATTTCTCTCCTAGGGTTTTGATGATTGGGTGTGGATGGTATAAATGAGGTAGATGTATGGATTACATGCTTTGGATTGAAGTTTCATTGGTGGATTTGTGGAAAATCAATTTAGGGTTTGGTACAATGTTCTGTCATTTTCGAGCAGGAAATTGTGCTGCTGTGTTTCGTGTTTTAGAGCTAGTTCCCAGCATTTCCTGCTTGGTCCACTGAAGAAGAAGATGTAGGCAAATGAGTTACCTTTATTTTCCAACCGGAATCACTTGATTCCATCCATCCAAACGAAAGTTATGATGATTTTGGTACCTGCTGCACTGAGATGCTGAATCTGTGAAAGCTGAAACTTGGACTGTAGTTTAAAAATAGTTAGAGGCCGAATTAGCTTTGAGTTTTTCCTGAGAAGTTGTAGGAAATTTTGTGTAGATTCCAAAACTGTCATCAATTGCTCAATTCCATTAGGTATAGCATTTTTATGGCAAAATGGTGCATGCTGTCCAGAAAGACTATAAATTCTGAACCCAAAATCCACCCTCTGTTCATGGGCAAACTGGGCATTACTCAAGCAATAAATGAGAAATCGGCTAAAACTAAGTTGTAGATATATCTCTTAAGTTTCATTAGGACTTGGAATCACTCAATTTCATGTAACCATGTAGAAGTTATGCCTAAAATGGTGAAGTCGGTCTAGAAGGGCTAAAATCTGTCCAAATTTCAAAATGAAGGTTAGGATTTTGGTTGGAGTTGTGTAAAGCATATCAAAGTATTGTTTAGCTATTGATACGTAGTGTCAACGTTTTTGCTTTTCGTTTTGTTTTAGAAGGATTGCATTTTGGAATTTTGTTAAAACTTCGAATTGCATTTCCTTTACATATGCATTTCATGCATCTCATTTTGCATCCATACATCGTAGAGAACGATCCTTGGCGGGTGACGATCCGTGGGAGTTGAAGAGCCAGTGGCTACTGAAAATCCAATTGAAGCACAAGGCAAGCACCTAAGCATCATTGATCCTTATATATTCTATCTTTGTGAATGAATTGCTTAACGGGTGTTTTAAGTAGTGCATTAGGAGTTGAATTGTGGGTAGACTGTTAGAACCTATTTACTGCATATGTCATCCTTGTTAATTGTTGAATTGTCATTTTGGAACCTAACATGGGTAATATTTTATGTCACGCTTAAATTGCTTAGCGGTCGGGTTCGGGCCAAGTGGTGGATGGTTCCATCACTTGTGATGTACTACTTCACACTTATGAACTTCATGGTTTGGAAATGGGAGTAGGTTGAAAATGTAAATGTGAATTGGAGACCGGGCAAGAGGGTTGGGACATGAGAGTGTGTAGACTCGAATGTGTAGCTCTCGCCTGTGTCGATTGAGGACCGTTCGAGTTTGACCTTTGATTGAGCAACCCTTGTTGATCACATGCCGTGATATGGGCGCGGTAAGCCACTCTTTCACCATTCCCTAGTCGATGGGGTGCAACTTCATGCGATGGTTGGGGTGGAGTTCGAGGCCTAGGTCTCCTCAGGAGAGCCAAGTTGGACTTGTGTTGCTCAGGGGAGGTTGCTAGGTGCTCGTGCCGCATGAGGGCGGTTCAACGGATAGATATGGTGGGAGGGGCGGTTGATGCGGGATTCCTGTGTGGGATTCAGTGTCGTGTGATTGATGATCCTGCGCAGTGAATAAACGATTTGAATCGCCGCTCGCGGATAAGAGCACGCTCTCTCATCGCTCGTTCATCGTAGTAACAACTTAAAACCGTAAAAGAAATGTGAGATGTTGATGAATTTGTTGTGAATGGTGGTGATACTTGTGATACTTCATGTACTTAATTGCAAACCTTCAATGTAGTAGTAGATGCTTGTTATAACCGCTTTAAAACTTGTGAATTGAGTAGTGTAGGCGAATCTACTACAAAGTTAAGCTTTTCGCACTTATTACCCGTGGCTTATTCCATTGTTTTATCCAATGCATATTCCTTTGTGAGTCGGTCATATATGGACCACGGGTAAGACTTGCAGTACCTTACGTACTCATGCTTCGCTTGTGGTTTTCGGTGAGGCGATGCAGGTTGTGAGTTCTGTCCTTATTGTCTCTCGGTTGTCGGGCGGGACACCGAGTAGAGGCTTAGCTCGCTGATGCAAGCGCCGGAAGTGTTGATGGCAGGACACTTCGGATGAGTCTTAATTTTATTTACCTTGGGGTTTGGATAACTTTTGTTGTATATGTATGGGTTGTGTTTGTAGCATGTGGAGGCTTTAACTTTTGATACTTGATGTGGTTGTTATATGATGGTTGATGATCGAGATGCGTAGTTGGTCGTAGATATTTAGTTGTTATTGTTGATATATATATATATATGCAATTTGTCTCTCTTGTCTGTTTGGGTGGATGTCCTCTGCTCTAGAGGCATCATGCCCAATTTTTTTCGTGCTTTTGTTAGTCTTGTGGGTTTTGGTTTTTCGTCGGGTCATCTTTGTGCCGGGTTGGGTTTTGTTTTGTTTTGCTTCCGCTTTGCGTGTCTGGTTGTGGGGTTTCGAGTTCGTTGCCCCCTTTATGCAAATTGAGTTGGTATGACTTTGAAATCCGGTATGTGGGGATCCTGGCGAAGTTTTGGATCGCATACCGGGGGAATACCGGGATCGGGTTCGAGTTATTTGGGTGTTTCGCCGTTGTCTCATTTGGGCTTGGGTGTTAGCAATGCGAGCACCATCGGTGATCCTTTGCTAACCTCCAAATCTGATGTGGCGATAGCGTATCCAACTAGCCCGAGTACGGTCTGGGCGGCTCCCGCGACACTGACCCTGTTTCAATTCTAGACCAATTCGATGTCAATCTGATAGGCCCAAGTAAAATGATCATAACTTTCACATACCGAGTCCGTTTGAGGCGTTCATGTACTCAAATCAAAAGAGGACGGTGAGACATTTCCAACGGATCAATTTCCTCCTTCAAATTCATTTCATACTCATCAAAAAATCAAAGGAATGTTTTGCACCACCTGTTGGGCCAACTTTGGCCTTATAATAGAGTTGGAATCCGATTCCACTTGTGTGTGCGCCCTCTCCAATTGGAGAACGTCGGCTCCCCTTTATGTCCTTTGTGGCTGTCACTTTTAGGGTTTAGGATTGTTTAGATTGTTTTTTTCATTCAAAAAACATCAGTTGTTTACTTGTGTCGACTAGACCAACTTCAGCAACTTCAAGTTGCGCTCGTTTCTTTCTTGCTTGATTCTCGATTGCTTGCAAGAAATATCAACTGTGTTGGGCACGGTTGATAACAACAAAGGGTGTGGTGTAGCGATTGCAGGACATACTTGGTTATCTCGGTTAAGTAGCCTCATAGTTAACGTCACATCGATCAATCGTAATTATCGCTGTCATTGGAAGATCAGGCCAAACTAGTTTTCATCAGGTGGTATTAGAGCCTCGGTTGCCCGATGAGAATTTCAGTACCTTATATTAGTTTTTATTTTCTATCCTAAATTGAAAATTACTCCACAAAAATTCAACCTTTAGTTTCAATCTGGTATTTTAACGAGTTTTGTTAGGTGCTGATCCATTAGAGTCCATGTGTACAGTTGCTAATCGTTTTTTTCTTCACGTAGCTTCAATCCTTCAATTCTGTCCAGTTCGATATTTCAAGCATGACTTTTGCATATGAACTCAGATATTCACATTCTTGCACTTTCCTGAAGCCTTATGAAAGGGTCTTCAAAATATCTTTTGGGCAGCCGTCCAGATTTGCTACTTATCTATGAAATCTAATGCCATCAAAATCGGTGCTCCAAATTAGGGTTTAAAGATTGATTCGGTATTGTAGCCATAACATTTACATCAAAACTCCGATTCCAAAATTTTTTGACTTTCCTAAATCGTTAGAGAGTCCTCTACAAAAATGTTTTTGGATGACCTTCGCTATTCGGGCTCTTTCAAAACGAATTTCATTTGGATTCAGAATCGGTCTCGTGAAGCTGAAATTGGGACTACTCAGTGGTGATCATTTTTTGTGCCTTAACTTTCACACCCGAGCACCAAATTGAATGTTCTTATACTCTATTGAAAGCCGAGGACATAAGTTTCAATTCATTCCATAGTGAATTCGATCGTTTTCAAACATTAATCTAGGCGACAACTCTAATATACTAGAAAAGCTGAATTAGGGTTTCTTGGATCGTTTTGAGTTTAAGCTTGTTCCTTTGAGTACAGTAGCATCCATAAATCATAAAATCCCAAAACTATCAATACACAGACATTTGGGAACCAATTCGTCCTATGTGAATACTTTGATCCTATTTGAGACTAGCTTGTTGATATTGCTTAGGGATGCTCTACTTGATACATTGCATAATCTTGAATTATCATATCATACTATCTTGTGACATCGAGTTAGGGATTCTAAAACTTTGTTCATACTAGTGTTGGCTGAAACTCACCAAAAGAAAGAAAAGAGAAGGAAAGAGCCAAAAGGACAAAAAAAAAGAAAAAAAATGAAAAGAAAACAGAATAGTAGCCGACAACACTACATTGACCAAAACCCTAATTTGTGTTCATTATTTTCGGATTGTGCAATTGTATTCATTAGTGAGCAGTCTTATGCTCTTTTACCTTATGCAACAGGAGCTTTGGTGCTGAAATTATTCTTACTTAGCTCATTCCATTGGTAGCATTAAGTTCCATCATCTTTGCATGTGAGTTATCTTGATTTTCACTTATATCTTTGAGATCGGCAACTAGCTGTCGATTTTTGTGGTCGGCAATGAATTTATGGGGTAGGCGCTAGATCTCAAACTCGAAGGTCACACAAGACAAAGGATTAAACAGGTTCAGGCCCTCGACGGAGGAGGTAATACCCTAGTCCTGTGAGCTAGGATTATTTGGATCTCTTGGATCTAAGATTGCTCGATCTCTCTGTTGTTGCCCGCCCTCTACCTTATATAATGGGGGTGGGGCGGTTTACAGAGTCCCGATCGGTTATTGGATACTAATCTGTTACAGGATAGAGTTTACATCTTTATCTTACCCTGCTAACAAATCGGATTACAATCGTATCTCTTATATCTAAATACTTGTTCAACTATCTCTAGGATATATTCCCTTCTACACGGCAGCAAGCTTGGCGCAAAGTTTATCCTCTGGACCTTCCACTCGGCCCTGTCTCTCCCTTAGGCACTTCTGGGCCAGTTATGAAGATACCTGGGTTCTTATATTCCACAGTAGCCCCTAAGTGATTCATGATCTGTAACACCCTAATTTTTGCTCTAACTTAAATTTTGGAGTATTTTTATTTTTGTGAATTTTTTTGGGAATTTATTTAAACTTATTTGGATTTATTCAAATAGGGATTTTCTTGAAAACAATTTAATAATGGAAAAGTTTTTGCAAAATTTTATTGCGAATATTTTAATTGAGTTCCAAATATCTCAAAGTAATCTCTGGAATTTTTCTAGATTTTTTCTGCTATTTTAAAAGCTCCAAATGATTTAATTGAATTTCTAGAATTATTTTAAATGTGAAATGATTTTAAAATCAGTTGAACAGTAATGGGCCGAGCCCATTACTGTGCGTGTCGCAGCCCGCCCCGCCGAAACCCTAGCACCGCCTAGCCCAAGCCGTCCGATCTGGATCGCACGCCTGTGCGTGTGCCACGTCGCCCGTGCGCGTGAGCCTTCGGATCATCGCCGCACGAACGCACAGGATCGCGCCACGCCGCCGTCCCGCGCGCGATCATCGGAGACGTGGCGTTGATGGCCGTGACTTCGCCGCCGTTTCGCGCACGTCGAGGCAGCCCTTAAGTCCCCGTTGAAGGCGTCGTGCAGAGGCCTTTGCTCCGCGTCTTTTGACTCCTAGCACGCACGCCGAGACCCCCTCTAGCGCCCGTACGAGCTCGCCGTAGTTGCTTCTTTGTGCCACCGCTGTTTTTCGCCGTTTGCTTCGCCGCCGGTTTCTCTCCGCCGTCGCCAAGGTCACTGGAGTAACCCTTCCGTCAAGCCGCGTCGAACGAGCCACTTCTTCTCGCCGGTGAAGCCCCGCATCGCCGTCGCCGAGGTCGTCTTCCCCAGCTCCGGCAACCTTCGCTTCTTCGCCGCCGCCAACCTCATCGAACCGCGCTGACCGTCCGATTTGCATCGTTCGGTTCTGGTGAGTCCACGTAGCCTCCATCTCTGTAGATGTTTAGATTGAATCGTGACCGTTAGATCTTGATGTGTACGGTAGGGATTAGATCTAGATTCTGCAGCTAGATTTAATGCGAACCCTTTGATCTTTTTTGGACGCATAGGATTGAGCCACGTCGCGCCTTGAACAGTAAACCGCTCGGGTACCGTGGGCCGTTAGATTAGATTTAAGCGGTAGAGATTGGATCTGGTTTTGCCCTAAGGATCCGTGCCGTTCAGATTTGAACGTGCGGCGGAGATGGCACCGTACCCTCGCCAAATCGCGTGCTGACGCATGGGCGTTTTGACCGGGGCGGAGACCAGATCCAGCCGTCGATTTCGGGTGCACCGTCGCGATTGCGCCGCGTGTCGTCGCATCAACCGAGGCGTCGCCGCGTTGGATGCGTGGCTGACCGCTGGATGCGCGACGCGTGTCGCACGCATCTCGGGGCGCTGCGGTGCGCGTGAGGAGATCTGGCCGTTGATTCAACGAACGGCTCGGATCTTGCCGCGTTGCTGCACTGTTCTGGTGAACCGAGTCCATAGACCAGAGCCGAGCCGTGAACCCAGTCCATAGACCAGAGCGACGTGGCGCGCCTGCAGGCGCACGCGTGACGCTGACGTCATAAATATGTTTTATATAAAAATATTTTGACCGAAATTCTTTTATGTGCTGACGTCATCATGATGCTATGCTGACGTCAAAAATGCGAATTTTCAGTATAAAAATAATTGGGAAAAATCGGATTTCTTAATTTCTGTATTTTCAGATTTTATTCAAACTTCAAATGACTATAACTTTTGCATTTTAACTCGGATTTGGGTGATTCAAATTCCTAAAAATTCATAAAATTATGATCTATTTAATGATGAATTTTATTTGAATTTTTGAGGCCATTTAGTCCTCTGTATTAGATTTTTATTGTATATTTTGTTTGTACACGTAGACGCAAATTTGCCGGAAAGTTTCGAGGAAGAATTCGTCGCTGAAGACCAAGCTTCGGAACACGACCAGCAACTCTTTGAAGGCAAGTGATGCTTTGATCATTTTGATCCCAGGTTTTTAAAATGTAGTTTATGCTTTGAAACTATGCATGCTTATTTATTTAAAATGAATTTAAATGGATTTGGGATAATGTAGTTAATCAACCCATTTTGTTATGCCACCTTGAATTATTAATTGTATGCCCTAAATCTTTGTCACCCTAAGTTTGATTATATTAGTTGGATGTTAATATTGTGCCAACACGGAGGCTAGACCGTGAGTAGATGCTTAGCCTTGCAACGAGTCATGAATGATCTTTCAGAAAAATGCTACAAAATTGACTAATGGAATATTGAATGTATTTTGGAAGTGGTGTGATGATGCCACAAGATGATATGGAAGTATGGTGACTGTGTGGTTCCATATCGATGTTGAGTTATTCTTGGTATGTGTTGTACAATAATCAACTGGGTGGGAAATGATTTAGACCGGGGCAAGTGGCAAGAGGTCAGTGTGCCAGTGGGCTGTGTGGCATTGGGTTGATGAGTGTTGTGAGTCTGTGTGCCACAATGGGCTGTGTGCCTTTGTTGAGTGTTGGAAGTCTTGCCTTGGTCGATTAAGGACTTCACCTTGCAAGCCTTTGATCCGAGTCACCCGTACAACCACATGTCCGATATGGGACAGACCTAGTTGACTAGGGTTCGATATCTTTCCTCGATACTCGGGGTGACAAGACACAGGGGTGTATCTGTATGGGGAGCGCACTGCTACGGCTTGGTGCCCATCCAACGGTGATTGGCCGGTCCTATACTTCGCTCTGTGTGAGGGAAGTGATAGTGAAGGCACACGAGAGGTTCTTTAGTTAAGGTAGAGGTTCTGAAAAGCTTTGTTGCGGACAATCACATGTGTGTGGTGAGCGCCAGATCTTGTGGGTAAAGTGTACAACCTCTGCAGAGTGTCAAAACTATTCGAATAGCCGCTCATGTATTGAGCATTGCTCGGGAATTACAGTCAAGGGGTAGATTTTCATAAACAAAATGTGGGAAGGGTGGCTGTGTGCCAAGTGTTAAAAATGAACTGTTAAGGCTGTGTGCCGAGAATCTTCGAGGAAAAACCATTTGAAGAAATTAGTATTACTTATAACTGTTCCAATGCTTTAATCTAATTAAGATATTGGTTTAAAATTGCTGTTTGATGCAAAAGAACCATTTAAGCCAACCCTTTGGAATAAGCTCGCATGTAGTAATAGCATCGCATTCATGCATTACTTGTTGAGTGCCTTGTGTACTCACCCCACCTTGCTTATCAACCCCAACATCGGTGGATGAGACTACACCGCTTGGGAGGAGGAGTACATCGAGGATTCGAACAACTAGGGGCAAGCCCAATCGGTTGCTGTGGCGGATGAAGGCTTCACGACCTTTGTTTATGTTCCACGCTATTTCTTTTCTCTGAATAATGTAAGCCCCGTGTGGCTGTCTTATCTGTAAGGAGACCATAAGGTCGTACAACTCGGTTTATATACATGTTTGCACTAATTATTCTTATATCTTCGTGAATGTCTGTGATGTGCAACCCTGTATGACTGTGTGTGCTAGTGTGATCCTGGACTGGCACAGAATACACAGAGGGTCCGGATCTGCAGGTTCGGGTCCCGACATGATCCAATTGCTATATCTTTATCTGGGTCTCAACTTTAGATTAACGTTCTCAGCTTCCAGCATAAACCTCTTGACTGGTTTCTTCTTTGATTTGAATGCTTCTCCTTGCAGCAAGGGGATTATGAAGGACTCGAATATAACCCTTGATGTTTTGCTCCAACTGATTATAATCTCCCGTCCAACAGGTTTATTATGGTAGCATCGTGGATCTGGCCCATATCTCATATGAAGATTAGATATTTCTTCCCGCTCGAGGCGAAACCCTAATATCCTTCCTCTTCATGGATCAATACCGGACAGTCTTCGAAGTTGTTTTGACTTCCTGTGCTAATTCGTTTTACGAGAAACTCTTTGGCTTCTGAAACTATCTTAACTCCAAGTCTCCTCGGCTTCTGATGTCTTTATATCTTCGCACTTACTTCAACCTTACCGTATCAGCTATAAAAGGCGAACCAGTGCTTTTAGAACTCATTCTCTCACACTTAGTTCTCCATTTTCTTGCACCAAGCTCCACCTTCTTCCTGAGTGATTTCATGGACGGCCAAGATCCAGAACTTGCCGAGGAGTGGACGCTATTCGACGCTGCCATGGCCGAATGGGCTGAAGAAGAGGCCATCGCCCACGACCGCGCCGCCGTTGACGCCTTCCTCGAAATCGTCCCCGCCCTTTATAGGGCTAAGGAAGCTCTCGTGGAGGCGCTTGGTCATGTGCGCCGTGGAGAAGTATAACACCCATGTAAATGTTAGAAAATCTTTTCCAAGGCATAATGCCTGAGGAATTTATATAATAAACAAATACCTTACGATTGATATCTATGACTGTCGTTAGACATAGCTTAGACCCAACTTGGGATATATCAAAGCTTGCATGGCTCTTTGATCGGGTGATATCCATATCCGACTGTCGCAGGATATACCTTAGGTCCAACTCGGGACATATTAAGATTTGCGCTGCTCTTGGCCGAGTGATACCCATATCCGACTGTTGTAGGATACACCTCTGGTCCGACTTGGGACATATCATATTCATGTGGCTCTTGGCTGAGTGAAACCCATATCCGACTGCCGTAGGATATAGCTTAGGGTCGACTTGGAGCGTATCATACTTACGTGGCTCTTGGCCGAGTGATACCCATATCCGACTGTTGTAGGATATAGCTTAGGCTCGACTTGGAGCGTATCACGATTTTCTCGGCTCATGGTTGAGTGATACCTATATCCGACTGGTGTAGGATATAGCTCTGGTCCGTCTTGGGACATATCAAGGTTTATCCGAACGGTATCCGTACTCATTTATTACGATGCACAGCTTATCGACCCATCTTGGGGCATACCATTGGAACCGTGCCTTATCAGGCTCAACCCGTGATATATGATTCCGCCATATGATAACCAACTAGTGACCCAACGTGGGGTATATCACAAGAAGATATTTTTAATCCAAACTGGAGGACACCCACGTCTCGCTTAGTTCGATAGGTGGTTAAACATCCCATCGTGGGGAGCAACGTGTCCCAAATATGACTTGGTCAAACCATGACTGCCTCCGCATGTCAGGACGCCGGGCTAGCAAATCATTACGAAGCATAGAGCAGGGTTAGGTGTTCTGCAATCTTTTTCCCGCCGATTCGGCGAAAACTTAATTTTCCCCCTTTTAAGACTAAACCGCGCATTGACCGATGGTTCATTCTTTCACCGGGCGCTCCTGCCCCTTCTGCTTCCTTCTCTCTCTGACTTCTCCGCCGCTAGGGTTAACTTCTGCTACGCTCACATTCTTGCGCTGTCGTTGATCAATTCTTGCGCTGTCGTTGATCTTTCCTTCGAAAATGTCTTCTCATTCTTCCAAAGACACCTCTTCGCTACCTTTGCACCAAGATTGGACCA
This sequence comes from Otatea glauca, assembly GCA_036346275.1. Classification (NCBI taxonomy): domain Eukaryota; kingdom Viridiplantae; phylum Streptophyta; class Magnoliopsida; order Poales; family Poaceae; genus Otatea; species Otatea glauca. Next base: position 5,176,026 of record CM070720.1, on the reverse strand, counting down.
CCTCGATAACGACGGAAGAGCGGTTGCAGTCCATGGCAGATGACGGGGTTCTTCCAGCCCAGACTTTGATTTTCGCACGATCGGGCACAGGTGAATCCATCCCTACCCCTCATTCCGAAGAAATTGTGGGTTTCGAATCTTTCTTCCAACGCGGCCTGGGCCTTCCTTCCTACGCCTTTCTTCGCGGTCTTCTCTTTTTCTATGGTATTGAATTGGTGAACATGAATCCCAATTCTATCCTGTAAATCTCTGTCTTCGTCCACCTCTGCGAGGCCTTCTTGGGCATCCGCCCTCATTTCAATCTATTTCGCCACTTTTACCTTTTAAAGCCTTATCCCTCAAAAAGCGACCCAAAGATAATTGGGGGAGCCGAATTTCAATTGCGGGAAGGATTAAAGAAAAACTACTTTGCCATTCCCTTCAAATCTTCAAACAAAGGCTGGCACCAGGAATGGTTCTTTTGTGCCAATCCTGATCCTGCTCTCCCTTCTTTTGTCGGGCGCCAGCTTAAGGTATCCCTTTCTTGGACATCTGTTCCCAATGCTGGCCACATGGATCTGGTGCAGGATCTCTAATTGATAAATTAAAGGAAGACGATCTCACGGAAGTTGGTCTGGCCCTCCATTTTGTTGCTCGCCAGGTACAACCTTTAAAGGAGTGAGTCTATCTGGGATATGAATTTGAAGGAAGGGACGATCTGACCCGGGAACTGCCCGAATCAGCGTTGAAGGAGCAGGTATATGCTCGGGTTGGCGACTTTTTCATCCCGAGTGTAGAGATGTCCACCACCAGATGCCCAAGATCCTTTACTGCATCAAATCCACCTCCTGAGGTAAGAAAGTTTAGCTGATAGACTTCCACATTCATCTCTGAACGACTTTTAACAGTTGTAATACTCCTTTTCTGGATCGGTTGGCTTTCTTTAGTGATGCGCCTCTCCCAGAAATGCCTGTACATAAGAGCGCCCACTGGAAGCGACCTGCCAGCTCCCAAGCAGGAGACCCGACCGCCAAGAAGGGGAAGAAAACAATCATCAAGGACCCTCCGAAGCCTCGGCGCCCGACTGGTGGTCCCAAAATCCAAGAACCATCAACACAAGCCCCGGTGCCTTCAGTTCCACTTCCACATAAGCCGGTGGTGCAACCGAGTCCAACTACGAGTGACTCAAGCAATCGGGAGGAGCCCAGGGTTCCAGATCATAGCGCCCCGACTGGTACCTCCGAAAGTGGTTCAGCCACTCAACAGAAGCCCCCGATGAGGATAAAGAAGTCCGACAGGTTGGATGTCCCATCGACTCTTATTCGACGCATTTTGCCGGCTCATTCACCGATCGTTCTTCTTATAGGAAACCTTCTCATGATATCCCCGTCGAGACACCATCTGGGACCCCTGAAGGAACTGAGTCCTAGGACGTGCCTGACCTGGTTGGGGAGGCCCCACAATTTGCCTCGCCTGGAGTAACAGGGGCGCCCTCCGAAACTTAGCCGCCTTCATCGACACCCCGTGCTTCGGCATCGGGTCCCGCTGCTCAAGAGCCTATCTCCCATCCATCCCCCGAGGTAGAAGAGATCCCCCGAGATCCGTCGGCTCTTGCTCGCCCCCAACTTATAATGCAAACCGCGTGGGTTGATGAGGAAAATGGCTTGAAGTCCCTTAACGATCTAGCGGAGGAGAAAGAAAGGAACGACTTTTATAGTCACGCCGCCGCTTGTGCTCGCCTAGCCCGAGTAATATTTTCACTACTCTTGTCACCTTCTTGCTTGTGCCGGTTAGCATGTTGTCACCTTTCCCTGTGATGGTTATAGAAATTGGGAGAACGCTCTGCGAAAAAGTTTGAATACCTCCAAAAGATGCTCCCGGAGGTCAGGACGAGCCAGGAATATCTGGTGGACTTGGAGCAGATCAAGGCTAGACATGCATCCGAGCTACAGGTGTTAGTGTTATGCCCTTGAGGCAATCATTTAGATGATTGTAACATGACTATGTTTATGAATAATAATATGATTATTGGTCCAATGAATGTATATCATTGTATTGATTAACAAGTATGTGACTTGGTTATGAAGCTCTTTACTTATTGATGTAATTCGATAAATATCTCTGATCGGATATCATCGTATAGGACAACGATGAATAGATCAGCACATGTGGTGATCGATGATCATGCTTCATAGATCATGGGATATGGAGATATCATCTATATATTGTGGACGCATGTTGAAGAATATGAGTTAGATAGACCCGCAATGAGACACTGCGAGAATGTTTCATTCTTATGTGTCATCAGTGTATCTCATACATAGTAGATGTATGATCTTTAGACCTGAGATTGTCATATTCCCTACATGTGTAATATTTTTCCTTGGGGCTATCAAACACTACTTCCTTACCAGATAGTTAAAAAGGTAGCTTTCATGTTTACTATAAAACGTGCAGAGGGAAGTGAGCAGTCAAGATGGAATTTGCCACTCCAATGAAACAGAGATATATGATAAGGCAACTCGTGTGATATGATTAAGGAAGTGCATAGCCATGCCGTGATTGAGGAGTCAATCACAACTTATTAATATATCACGGATACGAGAGATGGATTGAATCTTCAAAGGATGACATGCTTCTCGCCTTGAGTTCAATCTTCACATGCTTTGCAAAGGGATTATTACATGAGTACTTTTCATAGGTTCTGTCCGATTTGATCATAGTATGTTTGGGAGTTGGCATACTTTGCAAGGAGCCGCTACCAACTATTGGATTGAAAAGGAGTTTTTCCGAATCCATGTCCAAACGTACGTGAACCTGCAGGGTCACACACTTAATGGGCTGGGACGCAATAATTTGGATTGGATCCGTAATTAATGGACCTCGTAGGCTTAGCACGCTGATGGGCCCTGGTTTAGGGTTTCATCTCGTGGCTATATAAGAAGGGGAGGAGGGTGGGCACAGGGTGTGCTTTTCCACGGTTTAGAAGTGATTCACCCGAAACCCTAGCCTCCTCCTCTCGCTACCCCTGCCAAGTGACCAGGTGCTTGCACACCGACGCACGCCGTTCCATCCTTGGACGTGTGGACTACTGTGGTGATTCTGCTGCGACTGCGGCGTGGGAGGATAATCCACGGCGAGGTGAGGACGATCCACTCCATCGACGCAACGACTGCGGCGAGGACGATCCACTACATCGACGCGCGAAGGATTCCGCAACTGTGCGTCTAGTGGTAATCTAATCTGTGATCCCCTTCTTGCGAGTAGCTTTCTGGTTATGCGGTAGATTTTTTTTGTGCTAGTGTAGCATACCGCGTTCCTCTTCAACAGGATCTTCGGTCAGAAGTCCAGGCCTTGTGGGAAGAGAAGAAAATCCTATGGCAGGAGAAGCTAGATGTTGTTGGCTCCCTTCGAGGTAGATATTTCCTGGACCATCCCGTGCTCTCATTTAATCATCTGGTCTTTTGATTTCCTTATCTCTGTGTCAGTTCAGGATTCTACTATTGCAAAGCTCCAAGAGCAACTTAAGGCCTCGGAGGCCTCCAAGTTGAAATGAGGGAAGGAGTTAGAAGGTACGCTCAGCAGCTTGGCCCTCCCTTGCCTTCGTTGTCTTCTTGGTATTTCTTAATAATCTGTTTTGCTTGCAGACTACAAGTTCAAGACGCGGGCGCAATACGCTGCTTATAACGAGAATGTCGAGGCCCTTGAAACATCTTGTGCTAAGTTTCGCAAGGCCTCTGAGCCATTGTTGAGGTTGCTTCATCCCGGAGGCGAGAGGCCACTCTGTAGGGGCCACGTTATCTCCCAACTGGAGGAAGCCCCCAAGGAGCTTAAGAGACTCTTGAAGGAAACGACGACCAACGGCGCTAGCCAGGCTCTGGCGATCACCAAGTTGCTTTATCCCTGAGTGGATCTTGAAGCCATTAAAGATGGCTATGCCTGCAACATGGATGAAGACCGGGCTGCCGAACTCTAGGATGAAGTTAAGGATGCTTCTTCGGCTGTCACAGAAACTTTGGATTTATGAGCAAATATTTGAAAATGTTTCTTTGACCTTGCATTTTTTCTTCAAATATGCTGCTATACTTGATGAGGCCAGCCGAGTAGTTTTGACATCTTAAATATCACGTCCGACTAGTTCAGCCCCCAGTCTCTAGGGCATGGTTCATGATGCATCTCAGAGTCTTAATATTCGTAGGAGCGAAGCACTCAGACGCATAATTTTCGAGAAGATTATACGAGAACAACTTTAAGAGCAAACATTCATTCATAAATAAGCAATTGAATTACAAAGTTCAAGTAAAAAAATGACGTAGCTGTTCTATGTTCCAGGTGTTGTTGACAATTGTGCCGTCTTCACGCTTGAGCTTATAAGCCCCAGGACGCATCATCTCATCGATGATGTAAGGGCCCTCCCAGCTTGAGGAGAGCTTATGCTCGCAATTCTGATTCTTTCTAAGGACAAGATCTCCGTTGGAGAATGCGCGGCTCCTTACATTGGGACCGTGATAGCAACATAAGCCCTGAAGGTACTTTGCCAACTGAATTGTTGCGATGTCCCTGGTTTCTTCCGGTCGGCCGAGGTCTTCTAGCCAGCTTTCTTCCGAAGCGACCTCTTCATAGCTCCGAACCCGTGAGGATCCGAATTCTAACTCGGTGGGTAGGACCGCCTCTGATCCATACACCAGGAAGAAAGGTGACTACCCGGTTGCTCTGTTGGGGGTGGTTCGCAGCCCCCAGACTACCGAAGGCAATTCTTTGACCCATCGAGTGGCGTATGGTTTGAGACGATAAAAAATCCTTGCCTTTAGGCCTTGTAAAACCATGTCGTTGGCTCGTTCGACCTCCCCATTACTTCGGGGGTGTGCTACTGATGCGAAGCAAATTTTTATGCCGAGTTCCCCGCACCAGTCTTGAAATATGACACCTCTGAATTGGGTGCCGTTATCCGTGATGATTCGGTTCAGTACGCCAAATCTAACCACGATTTCATGGAAGAATTCTTTGGCCTTTGTGGTTGTGATTGTGGCGACTGGCTTGGCCTCAATCCATTTGGTGAATTTATCGACGGCCACGAAGAGATGAGTATAACCACCTTGAGCCTTCTTCAAAGGTCCCACCATGTCGAGCCCCCAGACCGCAAATAGCCAGGTGATTGGGATGGTCTGTAGTTCCTATGCCGGTTTGTTCACCTGTCGCGCAAAGAATTGACATCTTTCGCATGTCCGGACGATGCCCTCTGCATCAGTGACAACAGTCGGCCAGAAAAATTCCTGACGATAAGCCTTGCCGACTAGGGTTGTTGATGCCGTGTGATTCCCACAAATTCTCGAGTGGATTTCCTTGAGAAGATATCTTCCTTCTTGTTCTGATATGCACCGTCGTAGTACACCAGAGGAGCTCTTGCGATAGAGTTCTCCCTTGATTACCACATAGCTCTTGCTTCCACGCATTATTCGCTCGGCTTGCATGCGGTCTTTGGGTAGCTCGTCCTTCGTCAGATAGTCCAGATACGGAGCTATCCAATCGGGGGTAATGATCAGAACTTCTGCCTCTACGTTCTTCTCCATTGGGATGTCCGACTTTGACCGAGTGCTTATTGTGGGCTTATGAATTTCTTCGACGAATACTCCTACGGGCACTGTGGTCCGGTCGGATCCCATTTCTGCTAGCTCATCGGCCGCTTCATTGTCCCGACGGAACAATGAACAAGTTCCAAACCATAAAAATTGCCTTCTAGCTTGCGTACCTCCTGGCAATAGGCAGCTATGTTGTCTTCGATGCAGGACCAATCTTTTTGCACCTGATTGACCATGAATATTGAATCTCCATGAACCATCAAACGTCGGATGCCGAGTGATATGGCGATATGGAGCCCATGGATGAGCGCCTCGTACTCGGCGGCATTTTTCGACGTGGGGAAAAGTATTTTAAGAACGTACCTCAACCGTTCTCGACTTGGTGATATGAGCACTATACCAGCCCCTGCGCCGCTGAGCATGAGGTAACCATCGAAGTACATCGTCCAATACTTGAGTTCCTTGATGAACACTAGGTTTTGAAGTTCTGTCCACTCGGCAGTAAAATCGCCGAGTGCTTGAGACTTGATGGCTGTGCGAGGTTTGAATAGGATATCAAAAGCTCCAAGCTCGACTGCCCACTTTGCAATTCTCCTAGTGGCCTCCTGGTTGTGAAATATATCTCCTATTGGGAAGGAAGTGACCACCGAAACAGTATGCTCTTGGAAGTAGTGCTTGAGTTTGCGAGATGTAAGAAGTACGGCGTATAATAATTTTTGAACTTATGGATACCACACCTTAGATTCACTCAGGACCTCGCTGATGAAATAGACCGGGTGTTGGATCTTCTCCACGTGACCCGGCTCCTCCCTTTTTACTATGATTGCAGCGCTGACTACGCGAGTCGTCGCCGTGATGTAAAGTAACAAAGGTTCCTCTGGCATCGGTGAAACCAAGACCTAGGGTGTCGTTAAGAAGGTCTTCAAATCTTCAAACGCTTGTTGTGCCTTGGGCGTCCATTGGAACTTGTCCTGCTTCTTGAGGAGTTTAAAGAATGGCATACCTCGCATACCCAGTCGGGAAATAAACCTGCTGAGTGCGGCCATGCACCCTGTAAGCTTCTGGACGTCCTTTTGGCAAGTCGGTGGTTCTATATTTGATATGGCCTTGATCTTTTCTGGGTTGGCCTCAATGCCTCGATGGGATACGATAAACCTAAGCAGTTTCCCCGAAGACACTCCAAAAACATACTTCTCGGGATTAAGCTTCATGCTGAAAGTCCTTAGACTTTCGAACGTCTCGGTTAGGTCGCGATAAGGTCCTTCCTTTCCCAAGTCTTTACCACGACATCGTCCACATATGCATCCACATTGTGCCCGAGTTGGGCCTGAAACACCGCTGTATTGCACGTTGATACGTTGGACCAGCATTTTTCAACCCGAACGCCATTGTGGTATAGCAAAAGGCCCCAAAGGGCGTGATGAATGATGTCTTGATATGATCTTCCGCCTTTAGGCGAATCTAGTGGTACCCTGAGTAGGCATCGAGGAAACTCAGGATCTCGCACCCAGCGGCTGAATCAACCACCTAATCAATTCGAGGTAGCCCGAAGGGATCCTTCGGACATGCCTTGTTGAGATCAGTATAGTCAACGCACATGCGTCAAGTTTTATTCTTCTCTTGAACTAGTACAGGGTTCGCCAACCAGTCGGGATGATACACTTCTTTGATAAAACCTGCAGCTAATAGCTTGGTGATCTCCTACTTGATGGCGTTCCGACGATCTGGAGCGAACCGCCGGAGTCTTTGCTTGATTGGCCTTGCCTTTTCATCGACGTGTAAGGAATGCTCAATCACCTCCCTAGGAACACCCGGCATGTCGGATGGTTTCTAGGCAAATATGTTCTTGTTAGCCTGGAGGAAGGTAACGAGCATGCCTTCCTATTTATCCTCGAGCCCTATCCCAATCAGAGTCATTTTGGATGGATCAGATGAGTCGAGAATAATTCTCTTGGTTCCTTCGCCAGGCTTTATCCCTGACGTGGCCTGCTTCTTGGATGGGATGTCGCCATCTTCCTGCAATTTGTTAACCTCTGCCTGGATATTCTTCCCCTCGGCGCTTGCCTCCTGCAGCTCAGCAAGTTCATAGTTCTCTCGACCGTATTCCAAAGATCGCTTGATGTCACTGCGAACTGTGATGACGCTTTTGGGTCCCAGCATCTTCATCACCAAATAGGTGTAGTGTGGGACGACCACGAATCGAACCAGACCGGGCCTTCACAAGATAGCGTGATACGCTGTCTCGAAATCCGCTACCTCAAAATTTATATACTAGGTCCGATAGTTGTTTTTGGTACTGAAGGTGACGGGCAAAGCAATTTGCCCGAGTGGAAACAAAGACGCCCTAGGGATCACCCCGTGGAACGGCTGTGAGCTCGGCCTTAGCTCGGAGCAGGGGATGTTCATGTCGTCGAAAGTTTTGGCGAACAAGAAGTTGAGTCCACTTCCTCAAACAATCAAGACTTTCTTGAGCTTTACATTGCGAATAACAGGGTCGAGCACTAGAGGATACTTACTCAGGTGTAGAACTCGGTTGGGGTGATCTGAGCAGTCAAAGGTGATCGGGACTTCAGACCACTTTAGATACTGGGGGGTTGCCGGTTCCACCGCATTGATCTCCCGAGCGGCAAGCTTTTGCTTCCGCTTGGACTCGTATCCGGTGGAGCCCCCCATATATGTAGTTCAGCTCGTGCTCGGGTTCTTGGTAATTGTCCTCACCAGGAGGGTCTTTCTTCTTGGCAGTCGCATCCTTCGCTGGAGCCGGTTGCTTGTTGCTTTCACACGCAAAACGCTTCAGGGTAAAGCAGTCTTTGGCGGCGTGGTTTCCCTTAGGGTGGAAAGGACAGATCGCATCCATGACAGTATTGTAATCGGGCGCCTCCCTCCATGTGGCTCAGGGTTGGCTGTGCTCTGCTACTACAACTAGCTCCTCGCCTTTCCATTTTTTGTCTCTGTGCTTTGAGGACTCGGCCTTGTCGCCTTTGTTCTTCTGTTGCAGGCGATCTTCTTGGCGCTCGGCTAGGGCATCTGAAGCTGTGTCATAGCGGTCGGCCAATGCAAACATCTCCTTTACGGAGGCTGGTGGTTTCCTGGACATTTTCTTAATCAGATCAGGATCGCTGACCCCTTTCTGAAATGCTGCTACCACCACCGCATGAGATACATCTCTGATGGAGTTCTTCTTTTGCATGAAACGCCGGATGAAATCTCTCAGCGTTTCGTCTTTCTTCTGGTGAAACTGATATAGGTCCCATGGGGTGCCAGGCCTCTCATAGGTTCCCTGAAAGATCGCGATAAATTGATCGCAAAGATAGCTCCAGGAATCCACCGAGTTCGCAGGAAGTCCTGTGAGCCATGCTTGAGGTGAAGGGGTGAGATTGACTGCAGATAATTTGCCATCATGTTTTGATTGCCCCCAGCAGCTTTAACCGCCAGGGCATAGACCTGCAGCCAAGCTTTCGGATCTCGTTCCCCATCAAACTTAACGATGCCCTTGGGGTTGAAACCTTCGGCCATACTACTCGGCGTAACCGAGAAGTGAACGCTCGGATTCCGTCGATGGATCTGTCATCATGATGAGGGGGAGTATGGCATGGCGAGCCTCTGGCTCGGCGATTGTCATCAATGCGTCGGGGTGGAGTTCGGCGCGGCGAGCCCATGACTCGGCAATCGTCGTTGTCGTTTCGACCCCGGCGATGATGGTCTCTATAGTCGTTGTAGTGGTCATACCTTTGATCACTTCGTTGATCGTGGCCGGTATCGAAACGTTCATGGTCGTCGTAGCGCCAGCGTTGTTCTTCCTCGTCCCGCTCTTGCTGTATGGCGGTGATGTCTTGGCGGAGGTCGCGATTGAGATTCCGGCGGGCGTCTCTGACGGGTCGCGTGGGGCGCCGACTGCCAGTACTCCAACTGGTAACAGTCCGACTGCTAGTAACGCGAGTAGCCGCGTGGGAGCGTGAGTGCACTTCTCCTACTGGCTTTTCCTGATTTTGCTGAATTGCTGCCGCTGTCACCATGGCCTTGATCTGGGCCACGATCAGAGCCACCGGGCTATCAGATGGAATCATCGGGTCCAGCGTGTAGAGAAGTGTCTTGGAGGCGACGACTCTGCAGCGGTGTATGGAAGACAGCTTGGTCTCCCAATTTTGACTGTAGGATGTCCTCGTGGACATTGCGGCCGCGAGATCGAAGCGATCGCGGCTGTGCCTCCTTAGCCTTACGAAGAAGGCGATCTTCCTCTGCGACTTCTAGAATCTCTTGTTGGCGTTGAAGATCGGTCTTTTGCTCTTCTATTGCGAAGGTGCCACGAATATTGTAGCAATTCTTCGCGACACCGACTGGTTCGCTGTCCGAGTCGGAGTGCCATACCTGAGATGGGTCGGCCTGATCTTTACCAGATTGGATCTGGTTTAGGTCTAGGCAGACATGTTCTCCGCGTGTATCTGCGACGAAGTCCAGGTTTCCAAATCGGAAAGCCTGGCCAGAGATGAAGGTGGTGATGATTCCGCTGATTGCTGCCATCGAGTTTGTAGGAAAAGATTATAGCGCTCCCCCTACCTAGCGCGCCAACTGTCGACTTTTGTGGTCGGCAATGAATTTATGGGGTAGGCGCTAGATCTCAAACTCGAAGGTCACACAAGACAAAGGTTTAGACATGTTTAGGCCCTCGACGGAGGAGGTAATACCCTAGTCCTGTGTGCTGGGATTATTTGGATCTCTTGGATCTAAGATTGCTCGATCTCTCTGTTGTTGCCCGCCCTCTCCCTTATATAATGGGGGTGGGGCGGTTTACAGAGTCCCGATCGGTTATTGGATACTAATCTGTTACATGATAGAGTTTACATCTTTATCTTACCCTGCTAACAAATCGAATTACAATTGTTTCTCTTATATATAAATACTTGTTCAACTATCTCTAGGATATATCCCCTTCCTACGGCAACAGGCTTGGCGCGAAGTTTATCCTCTCGGCCTTCCACTCGGCCCTGTCTCTCCCTTAGACACTTCTGGGCCGGTTATGAAGATACCTGGGTTCTTATATTCCACACTAGCGCTTGTCAATTCTAGTTTGGATTATTACTTATCATTACAATAACTAGAATTATCTGATTGCATAAGAAATAAATATTACATGTCCAAGCTCCACCTACTACTGACCAAATAGGTCTTGACTTACCGTAAATGCAATATCATCACCCCAGTCAGGTTATCACGAACCAGCCACCAGTTGCATCACCTGTTTGCTTGGTAAGATTCTTGTAATATTTTGATAAGAGTTTGAGAGTTTTTGACATCTGTAACCTCCAACACCTAGTAGTTCATAGGGAGCTAACCATTTTTCTTGTGAGTTTCTTGTTCTCTACTAACAATGATAGGTTCACAAAGTTCAAAATATGGTAACAAGGGTGATGAGCAGTATGCTCAGCTTGAGAGTGCCAGACCGCTCACTCCTCGCACGAAGATGCTTGTGCAACACTTCAACTAACATGTCAACAAGAAAACAAAAGAGATCAACAATGTGTTGGATCAGCTCAATGAGACTGTCACCACCATCAACAACAGAGTTGAGACCCTTGAGCGACGTCCACCTCGAGCTAATCGACGTGCCTTGAATCCCACCCACTCTTCGGCAAACAAGGAAGAGGATGACAACATCAAAGAGAACAACTACACCGCCGACACTGAGAGTGAAGACTCCGACGTCCGTGACCATCGTCGACTTTGAAAAAATCGATGAGGTATGGGTAGGTTACAAACAAAGGTACGAGATGATGAAGCGTTAACAAACATCAAGTTTACAATTCCTTCATTTGCTGGTAGATATGATCCTGAAGCTTATCTAGATTGGGAATTTCAATTAGGTCAAAAATTTGCATGCCATGATTTTCCTGACAATAAAAGAGCTATGACTACTACTTGTGAATTTAATGATTTTGCATCAATTTGGTGGAGGGAACAATATAGACTACCAAGTGTACCTAGAACTTGGGACGCCTTAAAAAGAGTCATGAGATTTGTGCCTTCATATTTTTCTTGTGACCTGTTAAATAAATTGCAAAAATTAAAACAAGGCAATAGGTCAATAGAAGAGTAATATTAAGAATTGTAAATTGGGTTATTGCGTTGTGGTTTAGAAGAAACCGAAGAAGCTAAAATGGCCAGACTTTTGGAAGGGCTTAAATGGGAAATTCAGGACATTGTTGATTATAAAGATACAATTTTGTCACCCATTATTTCATCTTGCATATAAATCTGAAAGAGAAGTACGGAGGTGACAAATAAGAATAAGCGGCAATTTTGGAGGTTCTTCTTCCCTAAAACCAAGTGCCTGAACACCAAGGGTGCCTATTCTATCTACCCCAAACCAAGGTGCTCTACCTCTACTTCCACGCCCTCGCATGCACCCAAAGCAAGTAAGGTGACAACCGTTCAAGCTCTCACCAAATCTGCTCCAACAAAGAGTGCATCTTTAGTTGCTTCCACTGGACGTACAAGGGACATCCAATGTCACAAGTGTACAGGTTTCGGGTATATCATGAGAGAGTGCCCAAGTCAACGAGTTCTCATTATGAGAGAAGATGGTGAGTATACTTTAGCTAGTAAAGTTGATAAAGAAAATACACTTGTTACAAATAAACATTACAAATAACCATGCAGGTGATGAGATTGACACTACTAATGAACAAGAAGAACGCTTGGGAGCTGAAACTTTAGACAAGTACATGAGCCTTATAGTGAAGCGTGTACTTAGTGCACAAATGGAGAGTGTCGAACAGGACCAACGGCACACTTTGTTTAAAAGCAAGTTTGTCATCAAGGATCGATCGTGTCATGTCATCATTGATGGAGGAAGTTGAAATAATTTGGCTAGCTTGGAGATGGTCGAAAAGATTGGCTTGACAACAAGTCCTCACTCATGGCTTTAATGCATCCAATGGTTCAACTCATGTGGTAAGTTGAAGGTAATTAAAACTGTGAGAGTACATTTTTCGCTTGGTTCAAATCATGATTATGTTAATTGCGATGTTGTACCTATGCAAGCGTGCTCCTTACTTTTAGGTAGGCCATGGAAATTTGATAAGAACTCCGCTCATCATGGTAGAACTAATCAATATACTCTCAGTCATAAGGGCAAGAAAATTGTTTTACTTCCAATGACTTCTGAAGCGATTATTAAAGATGAAATTGAACGATCTGAATGTGAGAAGAAGAAGAATGCTAAAAGTGAGAATCAGATTGTAGCTAAAGAATGCTTTCCATCTTAAAAGAAAGATGCTAGAGAATCAAATGCTAGAAAGAATGAAATTAAATTGAAAGGTGCTGTTCTTTTAGCTACTAAATCTGATTTTAATGACTTGGAGGTGGATAATTCTGTTTGCTATGCTTTACTTTGCAAAGATGCTTTGTTTTCACTTGATGATTTGCCTACATCTTTGCCTCCTGCTGTTACTAACCATTTTACAGGACTTTCCTGATGTCTTTCCATATGAAATACCTCCAGGGCTACCACCTGTTAGAGGAATTGAGTATCAAATTGACTTGATCCTGAGAGCTTCTTTGCCAAATCATGCACCATAAAGGACTAATCCAAAGGAGATGAAGGAAATTCAGTGTCAAGTGCAAAACTTGCTTAACAAAGGGTATGTATGTGAAAGCCTTAGTCCTTGTGCCATTCCTATGATTTTAGTTCCTAAGAAAGATGGATTAGGGCATATGTGTGTTGATTGTTGAGCTATCAATAATATAACTATTAGATATCGTCATCCTATTCCTAGGTTAGATGATATGCTTAATGAATTAAGTGGCTCTACCATATTTCTAAAGTGGACTTGCGTAGTGGTTACTACCAAATTAGAATAAAACTTTGGGATGAATGGAAAACTGCATTTAACACTAGGTTCGGGTTATATGAGTGGTTAGTGATGCCTTTTGGATTAACTAATGCTCCTAGCATTTTTATGAGATTAATGAACGAAGTTTTACGTGCTTTCATTGGAAAATTTGTGGTGGTTTTCTTTGATGATATATTTATAGCAAGTCACTTGATGAACATCACGAACACTTACGTGTTGTTTTTAATGCTTTATGTGATGCACGTCTTTTTGGTAACCTTGAGAAGTGCACCTTTTGCACCGATCGAGTTTGTTTTCTTAGCTATGTTGTTACTCCACATGGAATTGAGGTAGATGAAGCCAAGGTTGATGCTATAAAGAGTTGGCTGACACTAGAACCGGTCACACAAATGCGGAGCATTCATGGACTTAATGAATTGACAAAGTATTCATTTCCAAAGGGGACAAACGCAAGAAGAAGCTAATTTCAACCTTCTCAAAGAAAAACTCACAAATGTACCATTACTCCAACGTCCTGATTTTGGTAAGATTTTTGAACTTCAGTGTGATGCTAGAGAATTGGAATTGGTGGTGTATTTCTTTAAGAAGGTAAACCTATTTCTTACTTTAGTGAGAAATTGAATGGGCCAAGTCTGAATTATTCAACTTATGATAAACAATTATATGCTCTTGTACGTGTGCTTGAAACTTGGCAACATTATTTATAGCCAAAAGAATTTGTTATTCATTCTAATAAAGAATCATTGAAACATATTAGGAGTCAAGCTAAACTGAACCGTAGACAAGCTTGTTGGGTTGAATTCATTTAATATTTTCCTTATGTCTTAAAACACAAGAAAGGGAAGAAAAATGTGATTGCTGATGCTTTGTCTAGACTGTATACTTTTTTGTCTCAACTTGATTGTAGAATTTTCGGCTTAGAGACAATAAAAGATTTATATGCTTGTGATGATGAATTAAAAGATGCTATGTCCAATTGTAGAGATGGTAAATGCTGAAACAAATTTGTTGCCACATTGAAAAGAGCAATTCGGCAACACAAACACAAGAAAAGAATTTTCAATAAATTTGGAAAGTTCATATTTGGAAGGTGCATATTTGAAAAGTGAATCTTTGGAAAGTGCATATTTGGAAAGTGCATCTTTTGAAAGTATAAATTTGGAAAGTGCATATTTGGAAAGTGCATATTTGGATGGTACACTTTTGGAAAGCCCAAATTCAGATTCAATTCGTCACATCTAGTAACACCCAGTTTGGAATGGCCATAACTTTCTCATACGGAGTACAAATCAAGCAAATAAGTACTCGTTTGAAAGGTATTTTTGAGCACGTTGCAATGGATATGCTCTTGAAGGATGATTCCTTATGGTTGCTCTGTAATGTCTAAAACAATCTGGCAGAAGTTAATCTGCATATTTTTTTACCTTTTTTTTAGTAGAGTCTAATTAGAAAACTAGAGAAAGAGTTTGATTGTTGTACCAATAGTAGGGAGGACATCCAACCGGTTATAAATACCCATGTAATTCATGGCCTAAGGCTTAGACCACATTATTCGGATTAAACACAACAGCTTCTATGCTATGTTCTTCTCGTTTGCAACCTACAAATTGAGAGAGAAGCTGAGTGTACCCCCAGAGTACTTGTGCACCCCTTGCTGGTGCACATACTCTTTGCATATATTTCCCGGTGGTTGAGTAGACGAGGATCATGATTGTTTCTGAGTGAATTCTATGACGTCCAAGTCGGTTGTTCACAACTGGTTGGCCTCTCTTCGTTTGGAGAGCATCGAGAGCACTATAACGAGGGAATTTTGTGAGAAGTGTTAGAAATTGGCTTTAATTCCAAAGCATGCATGGTTTAGGACCATATTGCCTAGCCAAGTGGAGGAAAGGCAACTTAAAAGGTGGAGTCCTTGCCACCTCTTGAATAATGACACTTGGCATGAGAATGGCATAGGGTGTACAGTGGCTAAACACGCACGCGCGCGTTTGCGTATTTTCGCGTGAAAATTCGCGTGACTTGTAACTTGCGACGAGCGACCACGTCGCATCGTAGTGTGTCTCCTAGCTCTTCGAAATCACCTTTTGTTTTGTTGAACCTTGCAATAATCTCTCCATCAAATCTGTTTAAATGTGATTTAAACATCTCTTTCAATTCAGTGTAATTTTCATAAACACCGTCAGTTACTACTGAGTTAATTAACATTAAGTTGTCAGTTACTAGTAACTGCCACATCTAACTGACATAATGTGGTCAGTTACTAGTGTGCATGTATATAAACTCATGGAGACGTCCAGGATAGGTACACTGAATTCCTCCTCCATTCTTCCTCCTCATCTCTGAATTGCTGTACTGTTGTGTTGAGCTATTGAACCTCGCCAGCCTTCCTGCTCGTCGTGCATTGTGAAGGAGGGTGAACGGTATCAGCGAGCCTTTTGCCGCAGGGTTAACCTGCACGGGGCGGCAACAAGGTTTCTAGGCAGCGCATTAGCATGACCGCTCTGCGTCATCCTCAATATCGATGACTTCCACGACTGCGTCTGCGCTGCGCTGCTTCCTATTCTTCAGCAAGCTGGATTGTAAGTCGTTCGTGTGATAAATCGCATATTCGTGAAGAACAATGTGTTACCTGCTGTTTTATGCATGTATAGTCTTTTGTTCCATTTGCCTCAATATAAAATCTATAATAAAAATATAGCGCATTTTTCTGACATTCGAGAAACCTTACTGTGAATAGTTTTGTGATTCAGCAATGGCTGGTGCTTCGGATGCCATGAAACCTGAGAGGTTTTCTGGTGTGAACTTCCATAAATGGCAGACAAGGGCCATGTTTTGGCACATGTCATTGGGGCTGTGGTGGGTAATCCATCCACAGTATCCATTTACGGTTGACCAGAACTTATAGTTTGATAGTGCGAACAACACTGCACTAGGCTGCCTTCTAACTATTTTGGCAGATTAGCTCTATGATGTATATATGAACTACACATCTGCCACTGAGTTGTGCGATGCACTTGACCAGAAGTATGCCGAAGCTAAAGCTGGTCACTGGTTGTACGTGTGTGAGCAATTTTTTGATTTTAGCATGGATGATGCTAAGTCGATTGTTGCACAAGCACACGAACTCCAGCTACTAGTTGGCGAGATTGCGCATTTGGGTTGTGCATTGCCTCCTAAGTTTGTGGCTACGGGCATTGTTGCCAAACTTCCCTCAACTTGGAGGGATTTTGCCACTAGCTTAAAGCACAAAAGGGAAGAGATTTCTGTTGAGGATCTCATTGCACCAAGCACCTCTAATCAGAACAATGCTAATGTCGTTGAGAAGAAATCATATGGAAAGAACTTCAAAGGCTATAAACCAAAGAAGACAACTAGCTTTAAAAAGAATAAAATTGAGAAAAGGGACATGAAGAACATCACCTGTTTCGTATGCGGAAAGGTTGGTCATATGGCAAAAGACCGTCGCTATCACAAAAACAGGACGAATGAACCGGGCAAGAAAAATGCCAACATGACCATAGGCGAGGCCTCGACTTCAGGAGGGTATGGTAATTCTCCTGTTGTCTTTTCAGCATGTCAATCCACTGATTGGTGGGTTGATACTGGTGCTAATGTTCACATGTGTTATGATGTTTCCTTGTTTTCTTCTTTCCAGGTAGCTGGGGCTTCCTCCGTCCTAATGGGGAACGGGTCGCATGCTTCTGTTCTTGGTGTTGGCACGGTGGATCTGAGGCTTACTTCAGGGAAGATTGTCCACTTGAAGAACGTGCAGCATGCGCCAACAATAAAAAAGAACCTCATTAGTGGTTCTCTCCTATGAAGGGATGGTTATAAGCTAGTATTTGAGTCAAATAAAGTTGTAATATCAAAGTATGGGAACTTTGTTGGTAAAGGCTATGAGAGTGGAGGCTTGTTCCGCCTTAGTACTCTAGAGTCTTGTTATATTATGAATATTGCAACTGGTTTGAATAAATGTGAGGTCAATATTTGGCATTCTCGTTTTTGTCATATTGGTTTTGATAGCATTGCTCGAATGTCCAGATTACAATTAATTCCAAAATGTGATATTGTCAAAGGATCAAACTTCCATTCTTTTGTGCAAGCAAAGCAACCTAGAAAACCCTTTAAGGGATTAGAGGAAGAAAAGAACTTAGCACCACTAGATCTTGTCCATTCTGACCTGTGTGAGATGAATGGATTGTTGATAAAAGGAGGCAAAAGATATTTTCTAACTTTTATAGATGATGCAACACATTATTGTTATGTGTATTTGCTAAAAACAAAGGATGAAGCTTTAAACTACTTCAAAATTAATAAGGTCGAGGTTCAGAACCAACTAGAAGAGAAAATTAAAAGACTAAGTTCTAATCGTGGAGGAGAGTATATCTCTCATGAATTCTCCTAGTTCTGTTCAGAGCATGGTATAATCCATGAAGTTACACCACCATATTCTCCCCAATCAAATGGGGTAGCTGAGAGGAAAAACCGAACACTAATAGACTTGGTGAATGCCATGTTGGAGAGTGCTGGTATGCCTAAAATGTGGTGGGGGTAAACTATATTAAAGGAAAATTTTATCCTAAACAGAGTAATCACTAAAAAGTGTTAGATTACTCCCTATGAGGGATGGAAGGGGAGAAAGCCCAATGTTAAATTTTCTGCGAACTTGGGGGTGTTTGGATAAAGTCAATATACCATTGCAGAAAAAGAGAAAGCTTGGACCTAAAACAGTCGATTGAATTTTTCTAGGATATGCACATAACAGTACGGCCTATAGATTTTTAGTAGTAAAATCAGAAACTCCTGAGATTATTGCTAACACAATAATGGAGTCTAGAGATGCTTCATTTTTTGAGGATATTTGTCCTATGAGACCAACAGGTTGTACTTCACAAACTGAGAATAATCAAACTGATAATAATAATAATAATGTTGAACCTACCACTATTTCTGAATCAATAAGTGATACACTACCAGTAGAAGTTAATTCTGAGGACAACAATTTAGTCGCAGAGGCTCCTCGTCGGAGCAAGTGACAAAGGGTTGAGAAAACCTTTGACGACGATTTTGTTATATACCTCGTGGATGATGTGCCAAAATCTCTTTCAGAGGCTTATGCACTACCTGATGCTGAGTATTGGAAAGAGGCGGTCCGTAGCGAGATGGATTCCATCATGGCTAACGGGACTTGGAAGATCACTGATCTTCCTAGTGGGTGCAAACCTGTTGGATGCAAGTGGATCTTCAAAAAGAAGATGAGGCCTGATGGTACTGTTGATAAGTACAAGGCAAGACTTGTGACCAAGGGTTATACCCAGAAAAAAGGAGAGGATTATTTTGATACTTATTCTCCTGTTGCCCGGTTAACCACCATTAGAGTGTTCATTGCATTAGCTGCTTCCCATGGTCTACACGTCCATCAAATGGATGTAAAGACAGCTTTCCTTAATGGAGAGTTGGAGGAAGAAATCTATATGGAGCAACCAGATGGTTATGTGATTACTGGACAGAAAAATAAAGTGTGCAAGTTATTAAAATCCTTGTATGGCCTAAAGCAAGCACATAAGCAATGGCACGAAAAGTTTGATAAAACTTTGACATCTACTGGTTTTGCTGTTATGAGGCAGATAAGTGTGTATACTATCGTTATGGTGGGGGTCAAGGTGTTATTTTGTGTTTGTATGTTGATGACATACTTATATTTGGGACAAACACTGCTGTAATTGACGAGGTCAAAACTTTCTTATCTCGATGCTTTGATATGAAAGACTTGGGAGAGGCAGATGTTATTCTGAATATAAAATTGATCAAGAATGAGGATGGGATCATTTTGCATCAATCCCATCAGGCTGAGAAAATATTGAGTCAATTCGGCTTTGAGAATTGCAAAATTTCCTCAACACCTTATGATCCGAGTGATAAGCTTCGAAAAAATCAAGGGTTAGGGAAAGATCAATTGAGATATTCACAAATTATTGGGTCCCTTATGTATCTAGCTAGTGCCACAAGACCTGATATCTCATTTGCTATGAGAAAATTAAGCCGGTTTACATCTAACCCAGGAGGATGATCATTGGGAGGCACTTGAAAGAGTGTTCTGCTACTTGAGAGGCACAACATCTTACGAAATTCAATATATTGGATATCCTACTATTTTAGAAGGATATAGTGATTCCAATTGGATCTCTGATGCGGATGAGATCAAAGCCACAAGTGGTTATGTTCTTACTTTAGCTGGTGTTGCAGTTTCATGGAGGTCTTGCAAATAGACCATATTAACGAGATCAACCATGGAAGCTGAACTCGTAGCACTAGACACAGCCACTGTTGAGGCTGAATGGCATAGAGAGCTACTGTTGGACTTGCCATTGGTTGAGAAACCAATACCGGCGATCTTAATGTACTACGATAACCAAACAGTGTTGACTAAGGTTATGAGTACTAAGGATAACATGAAGTCCTCCAGACATGTGAAGCATAGGCTTAAAACTATCAGAAAATTGAGAAACTCTGGAGTTATTGCTGTGAATTATATTCGTACTAAGAAAAATCTGGCAGATCCTTTTACAAAAGGACTTGCAAGGAAAGCGATTTCCATTGCGTCTATGGACATGGGCATGAGGCCCATTTGAGTTACACCACAACGGTAACCCATATCTTCCTGATCGGAGATCCCGTGAATTAGGTAATGGGAAAAACAAGTTGATGTTGTAACAAGAGAGTACATATTATTAAATTGTACCCGTGTCCTAATAGACAAAGTACTCTTGACTGTACGGAAGGTTGGCTTAAAGCCTTAATGTATTCTAGTGTTTAAAAATAAAGGTATTGGCCTACATGATACCTATAATGAATACACCTACTTGAGCTCAACTGTGAGGTCGCAGTTCTCGAGGATTGGGCATTCTCTAGAAAGCTCATGAGCAGATAAGGGAGCATGACTATATAACGCTCCGTTTAGGTATGGTTTATTGGCAGCCAAGTATCAGTTGTGATTTTTAAGTGAAGTTGATCACAAAAAGCTGTAAATTCAAGGCATAGTCCATTCATCAGCTGTGAGACGATGAACCTTGCTAATCTAGGTGCAAGTTCAACCCGTACGGGACATACACCAAAAGACTGGTATATTAACAACACATCAGTATTGCAATCTTTGTTATCTATTCGGCTGTTTGCTTTGGAATTGGTGGGGGATTGTTAGAAATTGGCCCATTTTGTGGCCCATTTCCTTTAATTCCAAAGCATGCATGATTTAGTACCATATTGCCTAGCCAAGTGGAGGAAAGGCAACTTAAAAGGTGGAGTCCTTGCCACCTCTTGAATAATGACACTTGGCATGAGAATGGCATAGGGTGTATAGTGGCAAAACACACACACGCGCGCGCGCGTTCGCGTATTTTCGCGTGAAATTTCGACGAGCAACCGCGCCGCATCGTAGTGTGTCTCCTGGTACTTTAAAATCACCTTTTGTTTTGCTGAACCTTTCAATTATCTCTCCATCAAATCTGTTTAAATGTGATTTAAACATCTCTTTCAATTCAGTGTAATTGTCATAAACACTGTCAGTTACTAGTGAGTTAAGTGACATTAAGTTGTCAGTTACTAGTAACTGCCATATTTAACTGACATAATGTAGTCAGTTACTGGTGTGCATGTATATAAACTCCTGGAGATGTCCAGGACAGGTACACTAAATTCCTCCTCCATTCTTCCTCCTCATCTCTGAATTGCTGTACTAGTGTGTTGAGCTGTTGAACCTCGCCAGCCTTCCTCCTCGACGTGCACCGTGAAGGATGGTGAGCGGTATCTCCGATCCTTTTGCCATAGAGTTAACCTGCATGGGGCGGCAATAAGGTTTCTGGGCATCGCATCAGTGTGTCCGCTCTGCGTCATTCTCGACATCGATGACTTCCACGACCGCGTCTGCGCTGCTTCCTATTCTTCAGCAAGCCCGATTGTAAGTCGTTCGTGTGATTTTTCCAACAATGTGTTACCTGCTGTTTTATGCATCTCTAGTCTTTTGTTCCATTTGCGTCAATATAAAATCTGGAATAAAAATATTGTGCATTTTTCCAACAAGAAGCAAGCTTTCTGTTCAACCGGATTGTTGGCCTCACTTTTCTTGCCAAGTTATCCAACCACGACAAGCTGTGAAGGTTGGGCAAACCCTCCGTATTATTAGGTATCAGAGTTTTGGTTGCCACGGTACATCGATTATCTGTAGCGAAGATTTTATTTCAGTCCTATTATAGAAAATAGCCATACTAAAATATTTGTGGAGTTGCCATAAATTATCAATTGAAAATTCAGTACACTTTGCTTGGTTTTAACCCAATTAGATCTTAGTTTAGTCGCTGGCAAATTTCTTTTTCTTTCCCTTTGAGATGCTTATCATTGAAAACTCAAAAAAACGTGATACCAAATAGGTCTATTTTGCGTGCACTTTGTTCGTCACTTATATATGAAGTTATGCACTATATACCTTTGTGAGCTTAATATGCCTTTTGCCTATACTTTGATCCTAATCTTAAGACTAGCTGTTGATGATTGTTAGGGCTTTGCACGTGTATCATTTCATTGCAATTGTTGCAGAACTTGCTACGTTAATTCAAAAGCTCGTATATCGTTGTTTCGTGTGGTGGCAATTGTACCAAAAGTGAAAAAGAATAGAAAAATATTCAAAGTGCCACTGAACCATCACACATACCTTGTGAGAGCTATCTCGTAGTATGGACGCTTTGCATCGTGTGCAAATCTGTAGCCTTTTCCTTCTTGCAATCTAGCTAGCGTCTTTTCGGTTATAGTAGCAACGAGCATTCGGCAACTTTATTCCTATTATTTTTCTCACTCTTTGGGTGAATTTAGCCACAATATCTTGGTGCATGTCTTGTTGCCTTTTTGCTTCTTTTCATTAGAAAAACTAATTTGAGGTCAACAACTCAACTGTGGCTCTTGTTTTGGGTTATTACTTATCATTGAAATATTTGAGATTTATTTTGATTAGGAACTAATGCTCCAAGCTCCACATATTAGCTAACTGTGTTTCAGCTCTTAACATTCAGAATTCAATTTGTTAACACTCTAAAACAACTGTACTAACCCCGGGGTAGTGTGCTGATCCATGAACAGTTGAAGGGAGCACAAGTGCTCTGGTTGGTAAGTGAGGGAGTGATTGAGTGGTTTCCATATCCTATTTGATAAAAAAATTATTTTGTATTCTTGTTATCGTTGACCATGTCAGGTCACAGCGTGAACAAGGATGACGATGATGATCCTAATGCCCTAGTGCCACAGAGTAGGTTTGATGCACTGAAGCATCATCTACAGTGAGAACTTCGAAAGGATGTTGATGTGTTGGGTTCTGATATCCAACGAGTTGATGATAACATGAAAGATTTCAAAATCGATCTCGGACAACAAATGAAAGTTTTACGAACTGACCTTGTACTAGATATTGTTTAGCAATTGTGTGGTGTCAATCTTTATGCTGCAGGTGACTACGCACATGGCCACGATATCGATGAGACCGATGTAGAGACAGTCTAGCGATTAGATCAAGCCAAGTGCAATCGTGTAGCTACCGAGGCATGTGAGCTTGCTGCCCAAGCACCTCATCATATGGTCACGAAGGTACAATGACCTTTCATGCAAACCATGATCACAGCCATGGTCATGCCCAAGGAGGACGAGGCCATGGAAGAGGCTCCCCGAGAGACTACGCTGATGAGTGTGACGATTACTACTCCGACAATGACTACAACATGCGCCGCAACGACGACTACCGACATCGCGACAGCAGCAACAACCCTGAGGAGAAGTTTGGTAAGCTTAAATTTACCATTCCTATGTTCACAGGTAGCTTGGACCTGGAGGAGTATCTCATTTCGGAAAATTCATTATCATGAGCATACAAATATTTAAAATTCTCTAATCTAGGAATTTTGATTTCTAATTGAATTAAAAACACAAATTTTCTAGCAAGAGCATCAGGAACAACATTCTCTTTGCCTTTCTTATATTTAAAAACATAAGGAAAAGTTTTAATGAATTCCACTGACTTAGCATGTCTACGGTTCAGATTTGCTTGGCCTTTCAAATACTTCAAAGATTCATGATCAGAATAAATAACAAATTCTTTAGGCCAAAGATAATTTTACCAAACTTCAAGCGCTCTAAGCAAAGCATACATTTCTTAATCATAAATAGGATAATTCAATTGAGCTCCTCCCAATTTTTCACTAAAGTATGCTACCAGTTTTCCCTCTTGCATTAAAACACCACCAATACCAATCCCACTAGCATCACATTCAATTTCAAAAGTCTTAGTGAAATCTGGTAGAACAAGCAATGGTATCTCAGTTAAGCATTTCTTAAGTTCATTAAAAGCATGCTCTTGAGCTTCACCCCAAGTAAACACAACACCCTTTTTAGTCAATTCACTAAATGGGGCAACAATGGTACTAAAATCTTTAACAAAATGACGATAGAAACCAACAAGACCATGAAATCTTATAACTTAACTCACATTCATAAGAGTATACAAATTCTTAATTGCTTCAATTTTAGATTCATCTACTTATATGCCATCTCTAGAAACTACGTAGTCTAAGAATACCACTTTGTCTTGACGAAAAGTGCATTTCTCAAAATTTGCATAAAGTTTCTCATATGGAAGCACATCAAGAACTTGTCTAATATGTTTAATGTGTTCATCCATCGTTTTGCTATAGATAAATATGTCATCAAAGTATATCACAATAAATCTTCCAATGAAAGCTCTTAAAACAAGATTCATTAAACGCATGAATGTACTAGGTTCATTAATTAACCCAAAAGGCATGACTAACCACTCATAAAATCCAAAATTTGTTTTAAAAGCATTTTCCATTCATCACCAAGTTTCATCATAATCTGGTGGTATCCACTACACAAATCAATCTTAGAGAATAAGATAGTACCACTATGTTCATCAATCGTATCATCTAACCTAGGAATAGGATGACAATTTGTAATATCCTAAAAATTTGAGAAAAATAAGAAATCAAATAAAAGATAAAATTAAGTTTTATTTTGTAATTTCCTTGTTTTTCTGAATTTTCTTGTATTTTTCTTGGTTTTCTTTGATTATTGCTCTAAAGGAGAAACCCTATAATATAATCCTAAGTAATAGATAAAGAAAAGAGTAAAACGTTTATAACAATAAAATAAACAAAAATTTTATTTCATCCTAGAAAATCTTCAGAGATCTAATTCTAAATTTAAAAAGTCATATCAAAGCTATTAATTACAAAATGAAAGGGAATTAATGATTCTTGACTAACAACAATAATCTTGTCATATTTGAATAAACATAATACAACAATAATTAGACCTAAACATTTTATAATATCTTCTATCTGGATAGATATATCAACAATAAAAATATCAAGAAATAATAAATGAATTTGATGAATTTACAAATTCTAAAACAGAAGAGCAGAAAATCCGAAAATACAAATGTTAGAATTTTTGTAAATTAAATATAAATTATCTGGAGCTCAAAATTTTATAGGAGACTAATATGGACATAAGGAACCTTTAAAAAAAGTTTCACAAATATTTGATAAGTTATAAAGAATCAGAAAATTTAAAAACATAAACTAAAATCTGTGCACAGTGCATTGTTAGAATTTTTATAAATTCTACCAACATCATCTCATCCTGAAATTTTGACAGTATAATCTAACTTGTCTTAAGTAAGTGCATTAAAATCATCATTAAATTACTTATTGGATAGGTAACCGATTCAGTTAACCTCATGTAGATCAGCCTGCAACGGTTCTTGATTTCGCATTGCTTCCCCTCTTCCTTCACTTACATGCGGGCCGATTCACTGTTTGGGGCCACTCGACAACCATAGCCATCGTCTTCATCTTCCTCCCATCGCAGGAGCCTTAGAGTAGAGAAGAATTCGCACCGCCTGTAGTAACCGCCATCCACTGTTGCTCGTGCCACCTAATGTCCTTGCAACATCATCACCATGCCACGCCGCCACCCTCACCGTGTTTCTCGGAAGCCGGCCATACCATTCCCTATGCAAGCGCGTGGGTTCATCTCACCGAGTTCTCACCCGAGGTTGGGCTCATCCACATTATCTCCTCAGCTATATAACGCACCACCGAATTCGCAAGGATCTCCACAACATTTCCCCTCTCCTTCCCTTACTTCCCTCTAGCTAAAACGCTCCAATTTGTCCTCTTTCTGCCATTAACCGAAGAACCCTAGTTTCAGATCAAGCCCGAATTGAGACGATACACTTGATCATTTCCAAATTCCTTTGTACCAAAGCTTCAACATCCCACAAAGATCAAAAGCCCTCAAAACTCAAGGTTCATCGCAATAAGATGAAACAAATTTCTATATTCATATAAAATCAAGAAATTTTAGAATATCCAAAAATATTTTGAAAAAGAGAAATGGGTAAATTTGAAATTCAAATTTAAAGAAAAGGCTGAAAGATAGGCTATACATAGAAATGATGCAAATGAACTGAGAATTGAATGAAACCAATTTTATTGGAATCCTTAGACTTCCAGAAACCCAAATATATAAAAATACTTAAATTTCATCTTTGTTTGAATCATTTTCTATTAAAGGTTGTTCTCAATACATTAAATATTCAAAAATGTATACTTTGTCCAGAAGAAATCCAAAATGAGTAGAATTGATTTCTAAATGCTATTATGCCAGTAGATTACCTGAGTAAGCTAAAATACTTAAGGAATAATCTTGACTTGAATTATTTCATGAATAAGAACGAGACCCTTGTGTAAAAGATATGTATATGCATATAAGGATTAACTAGCAGTAATATCTATATACATGCATATATTCTAGAATGACCATGAAGCTGATTTAATTCAATTGAAAGGTTTGAATAATAGCCACAATAGTTTGCATATACAGAAACTTAATTGGCATGAAAACCAAAAGCTTTACCTCTATAAAAGACTTTAATTTTCATATGCTTATAAACAATCGCGGCCAAAATCAAAATAATGCAAAATCAGTTTTGAAACACTTCTAGGATCATACCCTACTAATACCTGAAAAATGAGTGCATAATCATGTATAGTGTAGCCGCAAACTTAAATAAAAAATGAACCTTTATCGCATAGATTTTAGAAACGCTTAAGCCTTTTCGGAATGACGTGAGGTTGTGTCCCGATCTTTCGATGAGAGCGATAACTATCAATTTGGTGGAACCGACTTTGATGATCCGACTACAACATACGACGATGATGCACCATAGCAATCGCTAAACCAACTCCGGAGTGTTATTGATCTTGCCGTGGGCACGATCAACTTGAACACGAGGTTCAATTCCTGCAAGCAACCGAAGAACAAGCAAGAACAATAGTAAAAGCAATCTGAAATTGCAAATAAGAATGGAAGGCAAAATCAAGGTGCGGTTCTATTGCGGATCTTAACAAGGTGGCTGTCCATCACAACTTGAAGAAAGAAAGTTTAAACTTGGCTAAATTAATCAAACAAAACCCAAGTGTCTAAAGCGGCGGCTACTGAGTTTATAAGAGGGAGGGACATGAGAGGGACGTCCTAGGGTTGTGTGCAGCCAGGGGAGGCGCACACAACCTGGTCTTGGTGTTAGTGTTATGCCCTTGAGGCAATCATTTAGATGATTGTAACATGACTATGTTTATGAATAATAATATGATTATTGGTCCAACGAATGTATATCATTGTATTGATCAACAAGTATGTGACTTGCTTATGAAGCTCTTTACTTATTGATGTAATTTCATAAATACCTCTGATCGGATATCATCGTATAGGACAACGATGAATAGATCAGCACATGTAGTGATCGATGATCATGCTTCATTGATCATGGGATTTGGAGATATCATCTATACATTGTGGACGCATATTGAAGAACATGGGTTACATAGACCCGCCATGGGACACTGCGAGAATGTTATATTCTTATGTGTCATCAGTGTATCTCATACAGAGTAGATGTATGATCCTTAGACCTGAGATTGTTATATTCCCTACATGTGTAATAGTTTTCCTTGGGGCTATCAAACACTACTTCCTAACTGGATAGTTATAAAGGTAGCTTTCATGTTTACTATGAAA
Organism: Otatea glauca; assembly: GCA_036346275.1. NCBI lineage: Eukaryota > Viridiplantae > Streptophyta > Magnoliopsida > Poales > Poaceae > Otatea > Otatea glauca. Next base: position 5,148,476 of record CM070720.1, on the reverse strand, counting down.
CGTGCAGAGGGAAGTGAGCAGTCAAAATAGAATTTGCCACTCCAATGAAATGGAGATATAAGAAAAAGCCACTCGTGTGATATGATTAAGGAAGTGCATGGCCATGCCGTGATTGAGTCAATCACAACTTATTAATATATCACGGATACAAGAGATGGATTGAATCATCAAAGGATGACATGCTTCTCGCCTTGAGTTCAATCTTCATATACTTGGCAAAGGGATTGTTACATGAGTACATTTGATAGGTTCTGTCCGATTTGATCATAGTATGTTTGGGAGTTGGCATGCTTTATAAGGAGCCGCTACCAATTATTGGATTGAAAAGGAGTTTTTCGAATCCATGTCCAAACGTACGTGAACCTGCAGGGTTACACACTTAATGGGCTGGGACGTATTAATTTGGATTGGATCCGTAATTAATGGACTTCGTGGGCTTAGCACTAATGGGCCCTGGTTTATGGTTTCATCTCGTGGCTATATAAGAAGTGGAGGAGGGTGGGCGCAGGGTGTGCTTTCCACGGTTTAGAAGTGTTTCACCTGAAACCCTAGCCTCCTCTTCTCGCTGCCCCTGCCGAGTGACCAGGTGCTTGCACACCGACGCACGGAGTTCCATCACTGGACGTGTGGACTACTGCGGTGATGCTGCTGCGACTGCGGCGTGGGAGGACGATCCACGGCGAGGCAAGGACGATCCACTCCATCGACGCAACGACTGCGGCGAGGACGATCCACTACATCGACGCGCAAAGGATTCCGCAACTGCGTGTCTAGTGGTAATCTAATCTATGATCCCCTTCTTGCGATTTGCTTTCTGGTTATGCGGTAGATTTTTTTTGCTGGCGTAGCATACCGCGTTTTTCTTCACTTGGGCCCCCACACGCTTACAAGGCCCGAAACAGCCCAAAACAGTATTGTAGTGTATTATTTTGCTGATTTCGAATGATCTACGATGTATCTGGATATGGGATTAGATCCATTGGAAAGATCTCATTGTAAGCTTTCAATCAAGTCCAAGATCACCCAAATCGGAGTCCGTATGCAAAAAGTTATTCATATTTAAAGTTGGTGCTGTCCCAGGAGGCCGAATTGGATTCCAGAACGTGATGGATTTGATCTCTCTCTCTTCTTGGCCTGTGGATGACGTGTTGGAGTTGGCACAACCAAATGTGGTCATATCCATAGTAGTGATGTCCTCATCATTATCCCTTTCTTGAATTTGAGTTGTCCTCGACTCATGCTCAGCTGTGGAATATATGAAACCAGGTGTCTTCATAACGGGCCCAGCATCGTCTGAGGGGAAGAAAAGGCCGGGAGGAATGCCCAAAGGATGAAGCTTCGTGCTAAGCCTTGTTGCCGTGCGGAAGGGGATACATCCTATAGACAGTTGAACATGTATTTAGATATAAAGATACGATTGTAATCCGAGTCGTTAACAGGGTAGATAAAGATGTAAACTCTATCCTGTAACCGATTAGAATCATATAACCGATCGGAATCCCTTAACCGATCGGGACTCTCTAAACCTCCCCACCCCCGCTATATAAGTGAGATGGCGGGCAATAACAGGGGCATCGAGACATCGAGCAACAGAGCTCACGAGCAATCTTAGATCCAAGAGATCCACATAATCCCAGCACACAGGACTAGGGTATTACCTCCTCCGTCGAGGGCCCGAACCTGTCTAAACCTTTGTCTTGTGTGACCTTTGAGTTTGAGATCTAGCGCGTGCCCCATAAATTTATTGCCGACTACAAAAGTCGACAGTTGGCGCGCCAGGTAGGGGAAGCACTATAATCTTTTCCTACTGCACTGATGGCAAGAATCACGAATCATCGCCACCTTCGTCTCCGGCCAGGCTTTCAGCTTTGGAAGTTTGGACTTCGTCACAGATGCGCGCGGAGAACTTGTCTGCCTAGACCTAAACCAGATCCAATCTGGTAAAGGTCAGGCCAATTCATCTCAGGTATGTCTTCTGACTCGCCAGCAAACCAATCAGTGTCGCGAGGAATTACTGCGATCTTCGTAGCGTCTTTGTAATAGAAGAGCAGAAGACCGATCTCCAACGCCAACAAGAGATTCAAGAAGCTGCGGAGGAAGATCGCCTTCTTCGTAAGACCAAAGAGGCACCGCCGCGATCGCTTCGATCTCGCGGCCGTAATGTCCACTAGGACATCCTGCAATCGAAATTGGGAGACCAAGTTGTCTTTCATACATCGATGCAGAACATCGTCGCCTTCAAGACTCTTCTCGACACGCTGGACCCGATGATCGCATCGGACAGCCCGGTAGCCCCGATCGTGGCCCAGATCAAGGCCATGGTGACAGCGGCAGCAATTCAGCAAAATCAGGAGAAGCTGGTAGAAGAAGCGCGTTCGTGTTCCCACGCGGCTACTCGCGTCGCTAGCAGTCGGACTGCAACCAGTCAGAGAATCAGCAGTGGGAGACGTCCGTCGGAACCTCAACCGCGACCCTCGCCAAGACATCACCGCCAGACGAAAATAGCCGGACGAGGAAGAACGACGATGGCGCCATGACGACCACGAACGTTTCGGCACCGACCACGATCGACAAGGTGATCAACGGCGCGACGACCGCAACGACCATAGAGACCATCATCGCCGGGGTCGGAGCGACAACGACGATTACCGAGTCATGTGCTCGCCACGCCGAACTCCACCCCGACACGTTGATGATGATCGCCGAGCGTGAGGCTCACCACGCCGGACTCCCCCTCATCACGACGACAGATCCATTGACAGAATCCGAGCGTTCACTTCTCGGTTACGCCGAGTGGTATGGCCCGAAGGCTTCAACCCCAAGGGCATCGTTAAGTTTGACTGGGAGCGAGATCCAGAAGCTTGGCTGTAGGTCTATGCCCTGGTGGTCAAAGCGGCTTGGGGCAATCAAATCGTTATGGCAAATTATCTGCTAGTCAATCTCACCCCCTCGACTCAAGCATAGCCACAGGACTTCCTGCGAACTCGGTGGACTCCTAAAGCGATCTTTGCGATCAATTTATCGCGAATTTCCAGGGAACCTATGAGAGGCCTGGCACCCCATGAGATCTATATCAGCTTCACCAGAAGAAGGACGAAACGCTGAGAGATTTCATCCGACGCGGTGGTGGTGGCGGCCTTTCAGAAAGGGGTCAGCGATCCAGATCTGATCAAGAAGATGTCCAGTAAACCACCAGCCTCCGTAAAGGAGATGTTTGCATTGGCTGACCGCTATGCCACGGCCTCCAACGCCCTGGCCGAGCACCAAGAAGATCGCCCGCAACAAAAGAACAAAGGCGATAGGGCCGAGTCCTCCAAGCACAAAGACAAAAAGCGGAAAGGCGAGGAGCTAGTTGTGGTAACAGAACGCAACCGGCCCCGAGTCGCACGAAGGGAGGCACCTGACTACAATACCGTCATGGAGGCGATCTGTCCTTTCCACCCTAAAGGTAAACACACTGCTAAAGACTGCTTTACTCTAAAGCGTTTTGCGCGCGAAAGCAACAAGCAGCCGGCTCTAGTGAAGGAGGAGGCAGCCAAGAAGAAGGACATTCCTGGCGAGGACGACTACCAAGAGCCCGAGCCCGAGCTGAACTACCGCTCGGGAGATCAATGCGGTGGAACCGGCAATTCCCCAGTATCTGAAGTGGTCTGAAGTCCCGATCACCTTCGATCGCTCGGATTACCCCAACCGAGTTCTACATCCGGGTAAGTACCCTCTAGTGCTCGACCCTATCATTCGCAGTGTAAAGCTCAAGAAGGTCTTGATTGATGGAGGGAGTGGACTCCACGTCTTGTTTGCCAAAACCCTTGACGACATGAACATCCCCCGCTCCGAGCTAAGGCCGAGCTCACAGCCGTTCCACGGGGTGATTCCTGGGGCGTCTTCGTTTCCTCTCGGGCAGATTTCTTTGCGTGTCACCTTTGGTACCAAAAGCAACTATCGGACCGAGTATGTAAATTTTGAGGTAGCGGATTTCGAGACAGCGTATCACGCTATCTTGGGAAGACTCGGTCTGGCTCGGTTCATGGCCGTCCCGCACTACACCTATTTGATGATGAAGATGCCGGGACCCGAAGGCGTCATCACGATTCGCGGCGACATCAAGCGATCTCCGAATGCGACCGAGAGAATTGTCAACTTGCCGAGTCAGAGGAGGCAACCACCGAGGGAAGAATATCCAGCCGAGGCGCCACGTTGCGGGGAAGAAGACGACGCCCCATCCAAGAAGCGTGCCACGCCGTGATAAAGCCTAGCGAAGGAACCAAGAGAACTATCCGCGACCCATCCGACTCGTCCAAAACGACTCTGATCGGGATAGGGCTCGGGGATAAATAGGAAGACGTGCTCGTCACCTTCCTCCGGGCTAACAAGGGCATCTTTGCCTGGAAACCATCCGACATGCCGAGTGTTCCTAAAGAGGTGATCGAGCATTCTCTACACGTCGACGAAAAGGCAAAGCCAGTCAAGCAAAGACTCCGGCGGTTCGCTCCAGATCGTCGGAACGCCATCAGGCTGGAGATCACCAAGCTTATTAGCTGCAGATTTCATCAAAGAAGTGTATCATCATGATTGGTTGGCAAACCCTGTACTAGTTCAAAAGAAGAATAAAGCTTGGCGCATGTGCGTTGATTATACTGATCTCAACAAGTCATGTCCGAAGGATCCCTTCGGGCTACCTCGAATTGATCAGGTGGTTGACTCGACCGTCCGGTGTGAAATCTTGAGTTTCCTCGATGCCTACTCAGGGTATCACCAGATTCGCCTAAAGGCGGAAGATCACATCAAGACTTCATTCATCACGCCCTTTGGGGCCTTTTGCTATACCACGATGTCGTTCGGTTTAAAAAATGCTAGTGCAACTTATCAGCGCGCAATACAGCGGTGCTTTCATGCCCAACTCGGACGCAATGTGGATGATGTCGTGGTAAAGACTCGGGAGAGGAAGGACCTTATCGCCGACCTAACCATGACGTTCGAAAGTCTAAGGGCCTTCAGCATGAAGCTTAATCCTGAGAAGTGCGTTTTCGGAGTATCTTTGGGAAAACTGCTCGGGTTTATCGTCTCCCAACGGGGCATTGAGGCCAATCCAGAGAAGATCAAGGCCATATCAAATATGGAACCGCCGACTTGCCAAAAGGACGTCCAGAAGCTTACAGGATGCATGGCCGCACTCAGCAGGTTTATTTCCCGACTGGGTATGCGAAGTATTCCATTCTTTAAACTCCTCAAGAAGCAGGACAAGTTCCAATGGACGCCTGAGGCACAGCAAGTGTATGAATATTTGAAGACCTTCTTAACGATGCCCCCAGTCTTGGTTTCTCTGATGCCAGAAGAACCTCTGTTACTGTACATTGCGGCGACGACTCACGTAGTCAGCGCTGCGATCATCGTAGAAAGGGAGGAGTCGGGTCACATGCAAAAGATCCAACATCCGGTCTACTTCATCAGCGAGGTCCTGAGTGAATCTAAGGTGCGGTATCCGCAAGTGCAAAAACTATTATACACCGTGCTTCTTACATCTCGCAAACTCAAGCACTACTTCCAAGAGCATACTGTTTCGGTGGTCACCTCCTTCACAATAGGATATATACTTCACAACCAGGAGGCCACTGGGAGGATTGCAAAGTGGGCAGTCGAGCATGGAGCTTTTGACATTTTATTCAAGCCTCGCACAACCATCAAGTCTCAAGCGCTCGCCGACTTCACTGTCGAGTGGACAGAACTTCAAAATCCGGCGGTAGTCAAGGAACTCGAGTATTGGATGATGTACTTCGATGGTTCCCTCATGCTCAGCGGCGCGGGGGCTGCTATTGTGGTCATATCACCAAACGGAGAACGGTTAAGGTACGTTCTGCAAATACTTTTTCCCGCGTCAAACAACGCCGCCGAGTACGAGGCACTCATCCATGGGCTCCGTATCGCCTTATCACTCGGTATCCGACGCCTGATGGTTCGTGGACATTTAATGCTCGTGGTCAATCAGGTGCAAAAAGAATGGTCCTGCATCGAAGACAACATGGCTGCCTACTGCCCGGAGGTAAGCAAGCTAGAAGGCAATTTTGACGGCTTGGAGCTTGTTCATGTGCTCCGTCGGGATAATGAAGTGGCTGTTGAGCTACCAAAGATGGGATCTGGCCGGACAACAGTGCCCGTGGGAGTATTCGTCGAAGAAATTCATAGGCCAACAATAAGCAATCGGCCTAAGTTGGACGTCCCAATGGAGAAGAGCGAAGAGGCAGATGTCTTGGTCATTACCCCCGATTGGATAGCTCCGTATCTAAACAATTTGACGAAGGACGAGCTACCGGAAGACCGCATGCAGGCCGAGCGAATAATGTACTGAAGCAAGAGCTACGTGGTGATCAGGGCAGAACTCTATCGCAAGAGCTCCTCTGGTGTACTACAACGGTGCATATCAGAACAAGAAGGAAGAGATCTTCTCAAGGTAATCCACTCGGGAGTTTGTGGGAATCACGCGGCGTCATCAACCCTAGTTGGCAAGGCTTATCGTTAGGGATTTTTCTGGCCACTGCTGTCACTGATGCGAAGGACATCGTCCGAACATGCAAAGGATGTTAGTTCTTTGCACGACAGGAGAACAAACCAGCATAGGAACGGTAACACCCCAATTTTTGCTTTAAGTATTATTTTATTGTCATTTATGCAATTTGAGATTTATTGGGATCTTTCTGGATTTATTGGAATTTATTTTGAAAATTAAGTAATTAGCCTCCTTGAGAAAACTAATTAAATATCTGCATAGTCAAAATAAAGTATTGCCAAAAATATTTTATTTAAACTCAAAATGTCTCAAAGTATTTATCAGAATTTTCTGGGATTTTTCCTGATATTTTAATTGCTTAAAAAAGATAAAACTAATTTTGAGAATTATTTTAAATCATAACTCGGGAAAATCCTTCGGAACAGTGTTGGGCCGAGCACAACATCTGGCGTATGCGTTCGCTCGCGACGCGTGCGGGGGCCGCCACCATTCCCCCGCTCGCGTGTGGCCGTTGGATTTCCATCGGACGATCTGCATCTCGCCGAATCCCTAGCGCGTTCGGCCGTTGGACCAAGATCGGACGGAGAGGATTCCTCGCGTTGTTTTTGGAAGGCCAAGATCGCGCCCGTCGGTTTTGGAAAGAACGGATCGGATCGTATCGCTTCGGATCTAATCCTGGCCGCTCGTTGCAAATCGGACGGCTGCCAGCTTTCATCTCCGAATCGGGTTTCCAAACCCGTCGTCGCTCACCGTATCCGCCGCGGACTGCTAGACCTTCCTTTTGCGCGCGCATGCCGAGGCTATAAAAGCCATCATCCGCACCCCGACGTTCACCATCCCAGAGCGCATCCGCCAGTGCTAGCCTTCGCCGTGGAGTCACCGCTGTAGCCTCACAGGAGCTCGCCGGAGTTTGCTCTTCGCCGCCACGGTTTTCTTCGGGTTCCTCTGTCATCAAGCCGCCGTCCGTCGCAAGGGTTCCAGATCCGAGTTCCTCGCGTCGTGCCGCGTCGAGTCTGCTGCTTCTTCATCGCCGGAGTCGTCTCATTCGCCGTTCGGGTGGTCGTCTTCTTCCACTCCGGTGAACCTACGCCACCGTGCTGCCATCCGCGTCGGGAAGCCTCGTCGACCGTTGAATCTCCAGTGAACCGCTGCGATCGTGCCATGTCGCCGTGTGATCAAGTAACGATTCAGTAAGTGTCGGCCATTGGATCTGTTTGAACAGTACGGATCGTGCCGCGTGCATGTAGACGGGTGGCCGTTGGATCAGTGGACGGATGTGAGACACGTGTCGGTGCAAGGACAGAGGCGCCGTGCGCCGAGTCTACCGTGCGCAAGCGCTGTGCCGTGAACCAAGTCCATGCGCTGAGCCGCGTGTCGACCCCTGATTGGTCCACGTGTCGCCTGTGTGATAAATCAGGTTTTCTTAATAAAAATAATTCGGGAAAATCGGTTTATCTGTTTTCTGTATTATCAGTATTTATTCAAACTTCAAAAGGCTATATCTTTTGCATTTTAACTCGGATTTGAGTGATTCAAATTTCTAAAAATTTGTAAAATCAATATCTATTTATTGGTGAATTTTATTTTATTTTTGGAGTTTGTTTGCTTGCTGTTTTGATGTTTATTTGCTTCTTCGACCTCGGTTCGCGTAGACGTTGAGTTGCCCGGAGGAAGATTCATCGCTTCAGGACCCAAGCTCAGACCAAGACCAGCACCTACTCCAAGGCAAGTTGTGCTTTGATCATGTTGCACCTAATTTTCACCAAATTGCTATTTTGTGTCTTAAACTTTATGCATGATATTTTATGTGTATAAATGATTTCAATTAATCTAGGAATTAGATATTATGCCTATTTGAATTAAATCATACCTTGTCAATCATATGCCATGATCTATTTGTCACCCTAGGATGTGGAACTATAGTTGGTTAATATTGATATTCAACATGGGCTAGTTAGACCGTCATAGATTGCTTAGCCATGCTACGTCATCACGTGTGTCCGAAGGTTGATACTTAATTTTGACTAATAGAATATGGAACAATGTTTACAAATTGGTGTGTCATGTGTTGTCACACAGTGATATCAAGTTGTCGTGGCGAGGAGGTCACACAACTAGATTGAAATGTTGGTGGCACGTGGTGCTTGGTAATCAACTGGGGTGGTAATGATTTAGATTGGGGCAAGTGGCAAGGGCAGTGTGCCAAGGTGGGCCAGGATTGGCAGGGGTATGTGGAAGTCTTGCCTTAATCACTCTAAGGACTTAACCTTGCAAGCCTTTGACCTGAGTCTTCCTTGCAACCACAAGTCTGGAATGGGACAGCCTAGCTGAATAATTTGTTAAGCCTAGATTTCGGTACTGTCGTGGTGAATAGTGAGTCCCGGGTTTACGGTTTAACTCACATGGCGCAAGAGGGGGCCCCTGTTGTGGTGGTTTAACCCTTCAGTGTTGAAACCTTAGCGAACAGTACTGGGTCTAGGTGTAGCATTGTAAAGGCTTTGTTATGATCACTCGCCTTGGTGGTGTTTGGTTGTATCGTGTGGGTAAAGTGCATAACCTCTGCAGAGTGTACAATCTATTCGAATAGCCGTGCTCACGGTATTGGGCAATGCTCGGGAATTACAGTTAAGGGTTAGACTTTTGTTAAACAAAAACCTGTTGGGATGGCAAGGTGCCATGGAAAGTGGAAATTGATTTAGGATTGAAAAACTTGGTTTACATCAAAAATGCTGAATCTATTAATTATTGTATTTGTTTTATTGCTTTTCAATCTATTTATTTTATTCTTGTTAAATGCCGATTTATTGCAAAATAGCCAAATTAACCATTCCTTTAGATTAGGCCAAGCATATAGAATATTATACTTGCATTGCTGTGCACAACTTGTTGAGTGCTTTATGTACTCACCCCAACAACAACAACTTCACAAGAAGAGGAATCTATGCCTTTCGTGGAGGAGGATTGTCTGGATGCGAATGCTTAGGTCCGAGCCTCGTCAAATGCCTACGGTGAACTGGAGAGCTGCTACGCTTATTTATTTTCCGCTGCTGCTTATTTGCTATTTCTTTTATAAGCACTGTGTGGCAATAATCATGTAAAACAACAGTTACTATTAATTATTAAAGTTATGCTATATTCCGCTGTGTATGACTGTGATAGCATCTATGTTGAGCCTGTGTGCACTAGCGTGATCCTGGACTAGTGCGGTATACAAAGAGGGTCCGGATTTGCAAATTCGGGTCCCGACAGAGATGGTATCAGAGCCATACTGACTATAGGTCTTGGCCCTAGGTAGTTGGTATCTCTTAGGAGTGTCCAAAATTATTTTCTAAAGAAAATCTAAAATTGACTAATAAGAAACTCTTGGCTTATCTCGTTCTTCTACTCTCATCCTTGCTAAATTACCTTCTTTTCGTTGTCGTTTCGAGTGGTGATCTTATTCAAAATTTTGTTTTGAATAGATGCCGATCTTCCAGTCCTTCGAGTCGAGGCAGGGTGGCTATGCCATGGAGCTATGGAGAGTTCTTCAAGTAATTGGAGGCTTCGATCGTCCAACTGGAACGTCAACGGTGTACATCGGGGGTTCTTCTGCAAACTGACCATCTTCGCTCGAGAGTGCGACGAGACCACCAGACCGATCCACATCACCACCCGGAGGTTCACGTACGAGGCTGGAATTCAGGAGGCTGCCAGACTTGCTCTTCAACTGATCTGCCACGACTACTCCTACGAGCTTCGTGACACCGTGTTTCGGCTTCACCCGACAAAGGCGAAAGCGTGCAAGATCGACGGATCGTGGAGGGGAGGTGCATCGCAGACGCCTTGCCGAGTTTGCCACCGCCAGAGGATCACTCGAGGGACATCGCCAGAGCCGGAGGCGCGGTACGAGGCGCCAAGGTGACCGAGCGAGAGCTTCAGAAGACCCGTGATGCCGCAGCCAGAGTCATTAGCGAGCTGGAGGAGGCCTTGCATGTAGCTGAGGAGCTAGCAGACCAGGTCGTCCAGGAGCCGAATGAGGTCGCCGAAGAAGAAGAGGAAGAAGAAGACCCGGAGGAGCGTGAGTGGGAGGCTGAGGAGCCAGCAGAGGGTCATCAGGATAGGTTTGCACCCATGCCAGCCCACCCACCGGTGTATGCGCCGGATCAGTCTCAGCCAGGGTGGCTGGATGAGTGAGAGTCAGTCTTAGAGTTGTGGTGAGGCTCGAGTGTTGAGTCGCGTCTTTAAGTTAGTCTTTGTCTTTAAGGATGGAAGCCTTAGAATGTGGATTGATTACCGTGCACTTAATGAAGTGACAGTTAAGAATAAGTATCCGTTGCCAAGGATTGATGATCTGTTCGACCAATTTAGAGGAGCTGGAGTTTTCTCCAAAATAGACCTTCGTTCAGGATATCATCAGCTAAAGATTTGGGCGGAAGATGTTCCGAAGACCGCATTTTCTTCAAGATATGGACATTATGAGTTCACGGTCATGTCTTTTGGATTGACCAATGCGCGGGCATATTTCATGAACTTGATGAATAAGATTTTAATGGAATACTTGGACAAGTTTGTTGTTGTGTTCATAGATGATATTTTGGTGTATTCAAAGACCGAAGCAGAGCACGCAAATCATCCGAGGCTAGTGTTGGAAAAGCTGCGTGAGCAACAGCTGTATGCTAAATTCAGTAAGTGCGACTTTTGGAAGGAAAAGGTGGAATTTCTCGATCATGTTATGACTGCAGAAGGAGTTGCTGTCGACCCAAGCAAAGTGGAGGCAGTGTTGCATTGGGCCAACCGAAGTCTCTCACTCAAGTCCGTAGTTTTCTGGGAATGGCAGGATATTATCGCCGGTTCATAGAAGAATTTTCGACGATTGCGAGACCTCTTACGCAGTCGGATATAGGTATCACTCGGCCAAGAGCCGCGTGAATCCTAATATGTCCCAAGTCGGACCTAAAATATAACCTACAACGGTTGGATGCGAAGATCACTCGACCAAAGAGCCATGCAAGCTTCGGCGTACCCCAAGCTGTGATGAGGAACGCGGTATGCTACACTAGCACAAAAAAATCTACCGCATAACCTAAAAGTTACTCGCAAGAAGGGCATCACAGATTAGATTACCACTAAACGCGCAGTTGCGGAATCCTTCGTGCGTTGATGTAGTGGATCGTCCTCGCCGCAGTCGTTGCATCGATGGAGTGGATCGTCCTCGTCTCGCCATGGATCCTCCTCCCACGCCGCAGTCGCAGCAGCGTCACCGCAGTAGTCCACACGTCCAGGGATGGAACGCCGTACGTCGGTTTGCAAGCACCTGGTCGCTCGGCAGGGGCAGCGAGAGGAGGAGGCTAGGGTTTTGGGTGAATCACTTCTAAACCATGGAAAGCACACCCGGTGCCCACCCTCCTCCCCTCCTTGTATAGCCACGAGATGAAACACTAAACCAAGGCCCATCAGCGTGCTAAGCCCACGAGGTCCATTAATTACGGATCCAATCCAAATTAATGCATCCCAGTTCATCAAGTGTGTGACCCTGCAGGTTCACGTATGTTTGGACATGGATTCGGAAAACTCCTTTTCAATCCAATAGTTGGTAGCGGCTCCTTACAAAGTATGCTAACTCCCAAACATACTATGATCAAATCAGACAGAACCTATCAAAAGTACTCATGTAATAATCCCTTTGCCAAGTATATGAAGATTGAACTCAAGGCGAGAAGCATGTCATCCTTTGATGATTCAATCCATCTCTCGTATCCGTGATATATTAATAAGTTGTGATTGACTCCTCAATCATGGCATGGCCATGCACTTCCTTAATCATATCACACGAGTGGCCTTGTCATATATCTCTGTTTCATTGGAGTGGCAAATTCCATCTTGACTGCTCACTTCTCTCTGCACGTTTCATAGGATACACTGATGACACAAAAGAATGAAACATTCTTGCATTGTCCCATGGCGGGTCTATCTAACCCATGTTCTTCAACATGCGCCCACAATGTATAGATGATATCTCCATATCCCATGATCTATGAAGCATGATCATCGATCACTACATGTGCTGATCTATTCATCGTTGTCCTATACGATAATATCCGATCAGAGATATTTATCGAATTATATCAATAAGTAAAGAGCTTCATAAGCAAGTCACAAACTTGTTGATCGATACAATGAAATAAATTCGTTGGACCAATAATCATATTATTATTCATAAACATAGTCATGTTACAATCATCTAAATGATTGCCTCAAGGGCATAGCACAAACAATCTCCTACTTGCACTTGAGTCAATCAATTAAGTATCTAATACCAATAGACCTCGTGTGTGCCTCATGCTTTGGCTGTGGCAGTGGCTTTGTCAACGGATCGGCCACATTGACTTCCGAATGTACTTTGCGTATTCTCACGTCACCTCTATCCACAATCTCACGAATAAGGTGAAATCGCCGGAGTATGTGTTTAGACTTCTGATGTGATCTAGGCTCTTTTGCTTGTGCAATGGCACCACTATTATCGCAATAGATGTCCATTGGACTAGAGGCACTAGCGATCTCACCAAGCTCTGTGATAAACTTCTTAATCCACATAGCATCTTTTGCGGCCTCCGAAGCCGCAATGTACTCCGCTCGTCGTCAGAGTCGCCACCGTGTTTTGCTTGGAACTCTTCCACCATCGCTTCCTCCATTAAGTGTAAACACAAACCCGGATTGCGATCGAAAATCATCTTTGTTAGTTTGGAAGCTTGCATCGGTGTAACCCTTTGCAACCAGATCTTCCTCACCTCCAAAAACAAGGAACATACCCTTAGTTCTTCTCAAGTACTTCAGGATATTTTTTACGGCTATCCAATGACCATCACCAGGATCCGCTTGGTATCTGCTTGTGACACTTAGAGCATATGAGACATCTGGGCGTGTACAGATCGTGGCATACATAATAGACCCAATAGAAGAAGCATATGGAATCTTGCTCATCCTGTCTCGCTCATCAGATGTCGAAGGACACTGATTCTTGCAGAGACTAATGCCATGTGACATTGGCATGAAACCTCTCTTGGATTCATGCATATTGAACCTTTTCAATATCTTGTCAATGTACGTTTCCTGACTTAATCTAATTAACCTTTTTGATCCATCTCTATAGATTTTTATGCCCAAGATATAGCATTCTTCTCCCAAGTCCTTCATTGAGAAACTCCTTTTCAATGAAGTCTTAACATCTTCAAGCATATGAATATCATTCCCGATCAATAATATGTCATCCACATACAAAATCAGAAATACAAGTGCGCTCCCACTAGCCTTCTAGTAAACACAAGGCTCTTCTTCATTTTTGATAAAGTCAAACCCTTTGACTACTTCATCAAAACGAATATTCCAACTCCGAGATGCTTGCTTTAACCCATAAATGGATCTTTGAAGCTTGCATACCCTTTTAGCATATTTAGGATCAACAAAACCTTCAGGTTGTATCATGTATACATCCTCAGAAAGATTCCCATTAAGGAAGGTTGTTTTGACATCCATCCGCCATATTTTATAATCAAAATATGCAAAGAATAGCTAAAATGATCCGACAGACTTGAGCATGGCTACCAGTGAGAAGGTTTCATCATAGTCAACTCCTTGAACTTGTTTGAAACCCTTTGCCACCAACCGTGCCTTATAGATCTGAACATTTCCATCTACGTCTATCTTCTTCTTGAAAATCCATTTGCATTCAATGGTTTTTACACCATCAGGAGAATCGACCAAGTTCCAAACTTGATTGTCATGCATGGATTGAATTTCGGATCTCATGGCTTCAAGCCATTTTTCGGAGTTTGGGTCCATCAATGCTTCTTCATAAGTCGTGGGCTCATCATTGTCCAACAATAATATGTCATTCCCATATCTTATAGGTACATGACGTGGCCTCCCCGACCTACGTGCGGCTGGAGTCTCTTCCACAGGTTGTACAACACTTTTTACATCTTGTGAAGGTTCAGTGGTAGCTTGAATATATTCATGTGATTCTCGAACTTCATCGAGATATACATCACTCCTACTGAATTCTTTTGAAAGAAACTCTTTCTCCAAAAAGACAGCATTTCGAGCAACAAAAACTTTGTTCTCGTTTCTTTTGTAAAAGTAATATCCTTTTGTTTTTTTAGGATACCCCACAAAAAAGCATTTTTTTTATTTAGGTGCGAGTTTATCTGATTGTAAACGTTTTACATAAGCCTCACATCCCCATATCTTGAGAAATGACAACATGGGACTTCTCCCAGTCCATATCTCATATGGCGTCTTCTCAACGGATTTTGATGTGACCCTATTCAAAGTGAACGCAGCTGTCTCTAGAGCGAAACCCCAGAAGGATAATAGCAGATCTGTTTGGCTCATCATTGACCGAACCATATCTAATAAAGTTCGGTTTCGTCGTTCGGACACGCCATTCCTTTGAGGCGTTCCTAGCGGAGTAAGTTGCGGAACGATTCCACATTGCTTTAGATGATCACCAAACTCTTGGCTCAAGTATTCGCCACCACGATCTGATCGTAAGTGTTTTATTGATTTGCCATGTTGATTTTGTACTTCATTTTGAAACTCTTTGAACCTTTCAAAAGTTTCAGATTTATGCGTCATTAAATAGATATATCCATATCTACTAAAGTCATCGGTAAAATTTACAAAGTACAGAAACCCGCCCTTAGCAGTCGAGCTCATTGGTCCACATACATCTGTATGTACTAGGGCCAATAACTCACTCGTTCTCTCACTAAATCCTGTGAAAGGGGCTTTTGTCATCTTGCCAAGTAAACAAGATTCACATGTTTCAAATGATTCAAAATCAAATGGGGTCAGAAGTCCATCACCATGGAGCTTCTTCATGCGCTTCTCATTTATATGACCTAAGCGACAATGCCATAAAAATGTAGGGTTCATATCATTAGGCCGATGCTTTTTTACATTAATGTTATAGACAGGTTTCTCTTCGAGTTCAACGACGTACAACCCATCCACCATGGGGCAACGACCATAATACATATCATTCAGAAATATTGAACAAACAAAGTTCTTTATTATGAAATCATAACCTTCATGTTCCAAACAAGAAGATGAAATAATGTTTCTACTCAAAGATGGAACAAAATAACAATTATTGAGTTCTAAAACTAATCCTGAAGGCAAATGCAATGGGTATGTGCCAACGGCAAGACCAAAGCAACTCTTGCTTTATTCCCCACGCGAAGATCCACTTCTCCTTTTGCCAAGTCTCTACTCTTTATCAGCCCCTGCATCGAATTGCAAATGTGAGCAACCGAACCGGTATCATATACCCATGAGCTGAGTGAAGAAGTAGAAAGATTAATTTCTATAACATTAATACCTAAAGTGGAAACAACATTTTCATTCTTCTTATCTGCCAGGTACTTTTCGTAGTTCTGTTTCCAATGTCCTGATTTCTTGCAATAGAAGCATTGGGTATCAGGTTGAGGGCCAACTTTAAGCTTCTGAAGCTTATTTTTGAGGCTTGCGATCTCATCTTGAGCCTTGCCCTTGCCCTTGCCCTTGCTATTTCCTGTTCCCCCAGCCTTAGCCTTCCTCTTTTTGAAAGCAGTTGTTTTCTGAACCATCATCACATGATTGGGTTTTTTCTTAATGCTTTCCTCGGCAGCCTTGAGCATCCCATGTAGCTCGGTTAGGCTCTTCTCCATGCTATTCATATGAAAATTCATAATGAATGGCTCAAAGCTCTGAGGCAGAGACTAGAGGATAACATCTGTGGCCAAACCGAGGCTAAGGGGAAACTCAAGTTTTTCCAATCTCCCAATGTAACCAATCATCTTGATCACATGAGGTTTGACCGGACTGCCTTCAGCCAGCTTACAAGCAAATAAAAGCTTTGAGATACCATACCTCTCAGCTCTTGCTTGATTCCCAAACATGCCCTTCAAGCCCACAATCATATTGTAAGCATCCTGGTCCTCATATTGCTTTTGGAGCTTAGAGTCCATGGTGACTAGCATGAGACAGCTGACCTCTACAGAAGCATTAACATGCTTTTCATATTCAACCTTCAAATTGCGAGGAGCATTTTCGGCTGGTTCATCAGGAATTGGATTCTCTATAACGTAGTCCTTCTTTTCATGCTTGAGAACAATTCTTAGGTTGCGATACCAATCAACAAAATTAGTTCCATTAAATTTTTCCCTTTCCAAAACTGATCTCAAAGCAAAACCAGGTATAGCAGGAGTAGGAGAAGGTGCCATTGAAATACAACAAAAACATGCAAAGATTCTAAGCACTATGTTTATGTAAAAATTTTATTAAACATTTTAATAAAAGACACTCCTATTTTATGTCCCTTTTATAGACACATAGTGAGTATTCAAGATCTATATTCATCAAACACTAGTGAGCTTTGGCATCACTGCTAGAAATTTAATGACATAGGTAAGCAACACCTTTTCTAATTACATCTTATGTAACTCTTGTTTGTTGAGTATGAAAACAAGTAATGCATGCCTCCGTCAACTTGACTCATGGCCAGGTCAACCTGCCCCTAGGGCTCACATGAGGGAGGGAGCACTTCCCGTATTCGGGTGCCAATTAAGAAACTTGCCTCATGTGTGTTTTCCTAGACACCAATTGTCTTGTATAGGTTCCTTCATTACTGAAATCAAATCCCAACCACTTATGTCCTCAAGCCCAAAACCGTTTTGATAGCTTGATTAAATCTACCATTGTTATGCGTGATGTGTCCAACACATCCCTATCATCTATTAAGATAGCCATTGATATACTACTTAGGCAGTCATATCAATAACGATCTAAATCTTGATAGGTGCAACAATTGGATGGACATTTTGATTTAAAATTTTAACTATAGGGATGAACAAAATCTACTAAGAACATGGCATCACATGCAATGAGCATAAAGAAAATAGCAAGGATTAAACACACATCCACAGAAAATCAAAACAAGCTGTGAAATATCATGGCCCTTAGCATTAAGATCTCCATCATCATGCTTGTTTGTTCACCTTGCCACCTTGCTTAATTTGTTCACCTAGCCACCTTACTTGATACCATCGTCTTCATCATTCAACACCTTACAACTTTTGATAATGAATTTTACATGATGGTTTGAAGCATCACAAGTCGACACGCAGGTCGTTATACAATTTAAATAGCCTTATGGCTTGACATGGCACGCAGGCCATGTGGAAATTACATGCATCACATACACATAGGCCATACTATTTCACATAATTACCTGCAAAAACGAGTTAAACAAAAGCAACACTACGACTCCGGGGTCCGAGGGGCAGCGCCCCTTGCGGGGGCCCTTGGAAAAAAATTTTAGAGGCATGTCTTCTATTAAAGGAAAACTCCCTCAAAATTTCCACGGATCAACCAAATTGACCCAATCCGATTTAATCTGATTGGCTTGGTCCCATATGGATACGTTTCAGAAACCCTGATGGCGGTAACCCGACCGGTAAGGGTAACGTCGTACCATGAACGGACTCACCCAAATCAATATTGAATCAGTTTGCGCTTACCATGGAACAACTAGATTGACCCAATCCAACTCAACTGATTGGCTTGGTCCCATATGGATACGCTTGAAACCCCGATGGCGGTAACCCGACCGGTAAGGGTAACGTCGTACCATGAACGGACTCACCCAAATCAAGATTGAGTCGGTTTGCACTTTCCTCAAACTCTAAACCGATCGATCTCATCGATGGCTGCTGTCACCAATTCATCACATGAACCGGCTGAACATGTAATAGATCCAATCTACTAACCTCACACATCATATGTGCAACATCCATATCACAAAACTATACGAGATGGCTCTGATACCACTGAAGAGGAACGCGATATGCTACACTAGCA
This sequence comes from Otatea glauca, assembly GCA_036346275.1. Taxonomy (NCBI): domain Eukaryota; kingdom Viridiplantae; phylum Streptophyta; class Magnoliopsida; order Poales; family Poaceae; genus Otatea; species Otatea glauca. Next base: position 5,130,094 of record CM070720.1, on the reverse strand, counting down.
CACAAAAAAACTACCGCGTAACCAGAAAGCTACTCGCAAGAAGGCGATCACAGATAAGATTACCACTAGACGCGCAGTTGCGGAATCCTTCGCGCATCGATGTAGTGGATCGTCCTCGCCGCAGTCGTTGCCTCGATGGAGCGGATCGTCCTCACCTCGCCGTGGATCGTCCTCCCACGCTGCAGTTGTAGCAGCGTCACCGCAGTAGTCCACCCGTTTAGGGATGGAACGTCGTGCGTCGGTGTGCAAGCACCTGGTCGCTCGGCAGGGGCAACGAGAAGAGGAGGCTAGGGTTTCGATTGAATCACTTCTAAACCGTGGGAAAGCACACCCTGCGCCCACCCTCCTCCCCTCCTTATATAGCCACGAGATGAAACCCTAAACCAAGGCCCATCAGCGTGCTAAACCCATGATGTCCATTAATTATGGATCCAATCCAAATTAATGCATCACAGCCCATTAAGTGTGTGACCCTGCAGGTTCACGTACGTTTGGACATGGATTCGAAAAACTCCTTTTCAATTCAATAGTTGGTATCGGCTCCTTGCAAAGTATGCCAACTCCCAAACATACTATGATCAAATCGGGCGAGAAGTATGTCATCCTTTGATGATTCAATCCATCTCTCGTATCCGTGATATATTAATAAGTTGTGATTGACTCCTCAATCACGGCATGGCCATGCACTTCCTTAATCATATCACACGAGTGGCCTTGTCATATATCTCCGTTTCATTGGAGTGGCAAATTCCATCTTGATCGCCACTTCCTCTCGCACGCTTCATAGTAAACATGAAAGCTACCTTTATAACTATCTCGTTAGGAAGTAGTGTTTGATATCCCCAAGGAAAACTATTACACATGTAGGGAATATGACAATCTCAGGCCTAAGGATCATACATCTACTAGGTATGAGATACATTGATGACACATAAGAATGAAACATTCTCGCAGTGTCCAATTGCGGGTCTATCTAACCCATGTTCTTCAACATGCGTCCACAATGTATAGATGATATCTCTATATCCCATGATCTATGAAGCATGATCATCGATCACTACATGTGCTGATCTATTCATCGTTGTCCTATACGATGATATCCGATCAGAGATATTTATCGAATTATATCAATAAGTAAAGAGCTTCATAAGCAAGTCACATACTTGTTGATCAATACAATGATATACATTCATTGGACCAATAATCATATTATTATTCATAAACATAGTCATGTTAGAATCATCTAAATGATTGCCTCAAGGGCATAGCTCAAACAAATAGAATTTCCGATTTTCCCGAAATATTTTTCTATTGAAAAAGATTTTTTTTGCGCAACGCTGATGTCAGTACCGCTCGAGCCAATCAGCGCCGACATCGCCGCTGGCGCATGCATCCGGTCCACGTAACCGCCTCGGTCCACCGTGGACGCGCTCACGGTGCTCGCGCCGCGCCGCCACGCGGCGACGCCGGACTAGCTACGACGCCGCCCGTTCCGATGCTCGACACGCGGCGCGCCTCCGGGCGACGATCCGATGGCTACTGCTCTAACGCACACGCGATGCGATCTCAACCGAACAGACATGATCCAATGATCCACGCTTACTCGAGCTATTCACTATAGACGAAGCGACGCGGCACGATCTGAGACGTCCACGGAAGATCCAACGGCTGTCCGAGCTCTGAGACAAAGATGGCAGCACGGCGGCGGACTGGCACTAGAGTGGAGGAAGAAGACCACCTGAACGGCATTTCGGCACGACTCCGGCGAGAAGAAGTAGTAGCTTCGGTGCGGCTCGACACGACGAGACTGAATCTGGAACCGGCGCTGCGAACGGCCGCTTGACAGCGGCGAAAAAGGCGAGAAAGCTAGCGGCGGTGCTTGCGCAACTACGACGAGCTCCCGAGCAACGACGGCTGCGAAACAAGCGAAGAGGCTAGTGCTACTTGCTGCGCAAGGGAACGAGGAACATCGGAGTGCGGGTTGCGGCTTCTATATCCTCGGTATGCGCGCAGGGAAGGAAACCCTAAGCAATCCGCGGCGGAGATGGCGCGCGGCGGCGAACTCGAAAACCGAATCGGAGACGACGACCGACGACTGTCCGATCCAAGATGAACGGCCACGATTGATTCCCGGGCAATACGATCCGATCCGCCCTTTCCAAAATCAATGGATGCGATCAAATCTTTCCAAAACAAAGCAAAGCGATCCCGACCGCTTGATCTCGATCCAACGGCTCACGCGCTAGGGTTTCGCCGAGGAAAGAGGACCGCACGATCCGATCCAACGGTCCACACGCGCGGCGGCGGCGGTTGGTCAAGCGGGTCACACAAGATCTTCGGACTTCGCCCAAGATCGTTCACCGATTTTTCAAAAGCTTTTTGATTTAAAACAATTCCCAAAATTAGATTAATTCATTTAAGGTAATTAAAATACCAGGAAAAATCTAAGAAAATTCTCATAAATACTTTGAGACATTTTGAGTTTAAATAAAATATTTTTGGCAAAACTTCATATTAGTTTTATCTATATATAATTAGTTTTCACCAAAGGTTCAATATACTTAATTAAAATAAATTCAATTAAATTCCACAAAATCCAATAAGTTCAGAAAATCACCAAAAAAGCACATAAGTGAAACTATAGGCCAAATTCGGGATGTTACAAACCTGCCCCCTTAACAGAATCTCGACCCCGAGATTCAGGGCTAACTAAGGAATAGGTTTGGAAATTTTGACTTCAGGTCCTCTTCATGCTCCCAGGTTGCCTCATTCTCAGAATGGTTGCTCCACTGAACTCTGCAAAAACGAACTGACTTGTTCCTGGTTCTGCGGTCCATGACATCCAAAATTTTCATCGACTGCTCCTTGTAGGTCAAATCCTTCTGCAACTCAATCTCTTCCAAAGGCGTCTGCTCCGCTGGCACCCGAAGACACTTCTTGAGCTGAGACACATGGAACACATCATGGACGCCTGCTAGTGACTGCGGCAATTCCAACTGATAAGCAACCTCCCCTCAATGGCTCAAAATTTTGAACGGTCCAACATATCTTGGGGCAAGCTTTCCTTTAGCGTGAAACCTTTCAACTCCTTTCAGAGGGGTAACTCTAAGATACACAAAATCGTCTGGCTCGAAACTCAAGTCACGGCGTCGATTATCAGCGTAACTCTTTTGTCTTGACTGCACGATTTTCAACCTCTCTCTTATCATGGCAACTTGCTCTTCAGCTTCCTTGAGAACATTAGGGCCAAATATCATACGCTCTCCTGTCTCATTCCAATTCAGCGGGGTACGACAGGCACGACCATATAAAGCTTCAAATGGCGACATCTGTAAGCTAGACTGGTAACTGTTGTTATAGCTGAACTCTGCATACGGTAAACATTTGTCCCATGAAGTAGTGTAGGCTAAAGCGCAAGCCCTCAACATATCTTCCAAAATCTGATTTACTCTTTCTGTCTGACCATCGGTCTGTGGGTGATATGCTGTACTGAAGTTCAATCGCGTTCCCATAGCTTTGTGCAATTTATCCCAAAATCTCGAGGTGAATTGAGTACCTCTATCTGACACTATTTTCCTGGGTACACCATGCAAACACACAATTCTGGCCATGTATAATTCTGCTAACCGGTCTCCTGAGTAAGTTGTCTTAACCAGAATGAAGTGAGCAACTTTGGTCAATCGATCCATAATGACCCATATAGAATCATACCCACTTTGAGTTCTTGGCAATCCAGTGATGAAATCCATACCGATTTCTTCCCATTTCCATTCTGGAACCCTTAACGGCTATAGTAATCCTGCTGGTCTCTGGTGTATTGCCTTAACTCTCTGGCATATATCACACAACGCAACATGCTCAACGACTTCACGCTTCATATTCGGCCACCAAAACCTCTCCTTTAAGTCCTGGTACATCTTGGCGCTTCCTAGATGGATTGAATACTTGGAATCGTGAGCCTCTTCCAAAATCAACTGCTTAATTCTGGTCTGTGTGGCACACAGATTCGACCCTTGAACCACATGGTACCCTGGTCATCCATAGTAAAATCTGCCGCTAATCCTTCATCCTTTTTAGCTTTGATTCTGTTGATTTTCTCATCATCCTTTTGCCCTTCCCGAGTCTGATCCTCAAGCGTCGGCTTTACTTCTAATGCAGCTATGAATCCTTCTGGAATCATTTCCAATTTTAACTTCTGAAACTCCTTACATAGCTCCGATTGATCTTCTTGTACCATCATATTTTTAACGTGGCTTTTTCGACTCAAAGCATCAGCCACTACATTAGCCTTTCATGGATGGTAGTGGATTCCCATATTATAATCCTTTATCAGTTCGAACCACCTTCTTTGCCTCATGTTAAGATCTGACTGAGTGAAAATATATTTCAAACTCTTGTGGGGTCCGTATATATCTCACATCTATTTCCAATGAGATAATGACGCCACAATTTCAAGGCATGCACCACGGCAGCCAATTCCGAGTCATGCGTCAGACAATTTCCTTCATGCGGTCTTAACTGCCTTGACGCATATGCGACCAATTTACCCTCTTGCATCAATACGCATCCAAGTCCTTGTCTTGATGCATCACAGTATATGTCAAAACTGTTCTGGACATCAGGCAATACTAGCACTAGGGCTGTTGTCAAACGCTTCTTTAATTCCTCAAAGCTCTTCTCACACTCTGGCGTCCATACAAACTTCTTTTCCTTTTTCAGCAATTGCGTGAGAGGTCTCGCAATTGTTGAGAATCCTTCTATAAACCGTCGATAGTAACCTGCCATTCCCAGGAAACTACACACCTGAGGAACAGACTTCGGCTGCTCCCAGTCTGGGGACTGCTCCACCTTGCTCTGCCCATCGCCACTCCTTTCGCAGTCATCACATGACCAAGAAATTCAACCCTCTCCTTCCAAAAATCACACTTGCTGAACTTAGCCTACAATTGTTGTTTTCGCAACCTTTCTAAAACCAACCTCAAATGTTCAGCATGCTCTTCTTCTATCTTCGAATAAACCAGGATATCGTCTATAAAGACAACAACAAACTTATCCAGATACACCATGAAAACCTTGTTCATCATATTCATGAAATATGCCGGCACATTGGTCAATCCGAATGACATCACTGTAAACTCATAATGTCCATATCTCGTCGAGAATGCGGTCTTCGAGACATCTTCTGCTCGAATCTTTAGTTGATGATATCCTGAACGAAGGTTTATTTTGGAGAAGACTCCTGCTCCCCTCAACTGATCAAATAAGTCGTCGATTCTTGGCAATGGGTACTTGTTCTTAATTGTTACTTCATTAAGTGCTCGATAATCGATACACATCCTTAAACTTCCATCATTTTTCCTTACAAACAAAACTGGCGCTCCCCACAGCGATGAGCTTGGTCTTACGAAGCCTTTCTCCAACAGCTCTTCAATCTGCTTCTTCATCTCTGCTAGTTCATCAGTAAGCATCCGATAGGGTCTTTTTGCTATCGGTGCTGTTCCAGGTGCTAACTCAATGACAAACTCGATGTCACGGTCTGGCGGCATTCCTAGTAGATCCTCTGGAAATACATCTGGGTATTCCCTGACCACTAGCATTTCTTCTATGCTGACGGCTTTTACGCTATTAACCATTAGTTGACCATCGCGAACTGTTGTCGCTTGGAATTCCACTTTCTCTCCTCTAGGGCTCTCAATGGATACAACCCTTCGACCGCAATCCAATACTGTCTTATGCTTGGTCAACCAGTCCATACCAAGGATAACATCTAAAACTTGGGTATCTAACATGACCAAGTTCGCTAGGAACTCTACCCCATTAATTAGCAACATAACTCCCAAGCACCCAAGGCTAGATCTTAACTCAGATCCCGGGGCTTGGACTAACATCATACAATTAAGATTTTTCATAATCAAACCATTTTCAGATGCAAAAGCCCGAGAGACAAACGAATGCGAAGCTCCCGAATAAAATAAGACTGTTGTAGGTACTGAGTTTACCAAAAACTTACGCAGCACAACGTCTGACGCTTCCTGAGCTCCATCTGCAGTGATGTGGTTGACTCTGCCCCGAATAGTAGCTTGAGGCGTTGCTCCTGCCAGTCCAGTTCCTCGGTTCGCTCCCGTCATCGGTGCCTTAGCAGGCGTCGTTCCAAGGTTGAAACGTACTGGCATGATACCTCCTTTCTGGTGACATCTATTAGCATAATGCCCCAGTTCATTACAACTGTAGCACTGTGGAATATAAGTACCCGGGTACCCTCATGCCAAGCCCAAGAGGGAGACCCAGAAGATACTCCCCGCGTCAGGCCCCGCTGTCGTGCGCGAGGGGACATATCCTAAAGAAAGTTGAACTTATATTTAGATATGGTAGATACGGTTGTAATCTGAGTCGTTAATAGGGTAGATAAAGATGTAAACTCTATCCTATTAACTGACTAGAATCTTGTAACCGATCGGAATCTCCAAACCGATCAGGACTCTGTAAGCCGCCCCACCCCCGCTATATTAGAGAGAGGGCGGGCAACAACATAGGGATCCGATTATCCAAGCATAGAGCGATCAAACCATGGAGCATAGCACACCTCATATCGCCCAGAGCATATTGCGCTTTGAGCAATCTTAGATCCAAGAGATCGCATAATCCCAAAGACACGTGACTAGGGTATTATCTCCTCGCGAGAGCCCGAACTGTCTAAACCCCTTGTCTTGTGTGACCTTCGAGTTTGAGATCTAGCGCCTACCCCATAAATTTATTGCCGACTACAAAGTCGGCGGCTGGCGCGCTGTAGGGGAAGCGCTATAATCTTTTCCCACGCACTGATGGTAGCAAACGGTGGATTCGCCGCCACCTTCGCCTTCGCCAGCCTTCGCCGAAACTGGACTTCGCCGCAGATGCGCGCGGAGAGCTTGTCTGTTCGGTCCAAAACCAGATCCGATCCGTAAAGATCAAGCCAACCCATCTCGGTATGTCATTTTGACTTGGCCGTAAACGACCGGTGTCGCGAGGAATTGCTGCGATCTTCGTGGCATCTTCGCGATAGAAGAGCGTAAGACCGATCTCCAACGCCAACAAGAAGAACAGAAGCTGCGGGGAAGATCGCCTTCGTAAGGGTAAGGAGGTGCAGTGCGATCGCTCGATCTCGCGCCGCAATGTCCGCGAGGACCTCCCGCAATCCGTGTTAGGAGATCGCCGTTTCCGTGACGCCAATGCGAACGCCGTCGCTTCCAAGACACTTCTCGACAAACCGACCCGGCGATTGCATCGATAGCCCGGCGGCCCCGATCGTGGCCCAGATCAAGGCCATGGTGACGGCAGCCACAATTTAGCGAAATCAGGAAAATCCGGTAGGTGAAGCGCACTCGCGCTCCCACACGACTTTCGGCAAGACAGCCACGAGCCCACGCCGCGCCCGAGCGCCACTTCGGCGATCGCCACGAGCCTACGCTGCGCCCGAGCGCCACGCTCGCACGACCACGAGCCTACGCCGCGCCGAAGCGCCACCATCGGCACGCCACGAGCCTACGCCGCGCTTCGAGCGCCACCTTTCGACGGCCACGAGCCTACGCGCGTGCCCGAGCGCCACTTTCGGCGACGCCACGAGCCTACGCGCTTCGAGCGCCACCTTCAGACGCCACGAGCCACGCCGCGCTTCGAGCGCCGCCTACAGCTCATCTACAATCCTACGCCTGCGCCACGAGCAAAGATGGCATGATCGTCAGCAACATATGGAGCATAAAGCAGCTAAGTCGCTTTTTACTCAATTATGTCATTATAAATAAAATTGTTGACTTTCCTGATTTGCTACTTAGTTGACCCACAACTAAGCAGTAAGTCGGGGGCTACACCTAATAGTGTGCGCATGCGCACATCTTTTTCTGAGTTGTATTTTTCTTCTTTTGCTTAACGATTGCGAGTGAATCCGAGTGCGATAACTCCAAATTGTGAAGCTCTGACCCCATGAACGACAAACTTAAGTCACCCAAAACACGTGCCTGGGAAAAAGAGCCATGAGCCGACTCCCAACGCTCGGGGGCTAGACTAGTCGGGCAGAGTGCTTAAACAAAAAGAGTCAAACCACTCGGATGAATTCAAAATCAATAAGGAAAAAGAGTAAAAAACTCTAAAATTATATATACACTAGTCGGACATCACATCCGAGTGAATTGTTTTTACATTGCCTAAGTTCTACATATACATGATTCCAGGGCTACTAAATTTGGATGCGACGTGTGTGAGCCAACGCTTCAACGACGACATCAGCAACTTCGGCGACGAATGAATTTCGCCTCGAGCGGGAAAAGCGTTTTGACTTCTGCATATCGTTTGGGATACAGTATGTCCCAAGATGAGCCGACTGCCATAATTCCAATAATGGGGCTAGGAACCACTCAGAAAGTTTAACACAAGGAACTCTATTGAGTCCTTCATGATCTCTTTGCCTACAACGGGGCACAACACTGTAAAGGAAAACTAGTCGGGAAGCTGCATCAAGAACTGGAAGCACTCAACGTGAAGCATGACTCAGTTGGGCTACAACCAGGAAGGAGGCAACTCGATCGCAAAGGACTCGGGGACTACTGTGGAATATAAGAACCCGGGTACCCTCATGACAAGCCCAAGAGGGAGGCCCAGAAGATACTCCCCGCGTCAGGCCCACTGCCGTGAGGGTACCCGGGTTCTTATATTGCACAGTAGCCCCCGAGTCCTTTGCGATTGAGTTGCTCCTTCCCGGTTGCACCCAACCGAGTCATGCTTCACGCCGAGTGCTTCCAGCTCTTGATGCACTTTCCGACTAGTTTTCTTACGTTGTTGTGCCCTGCTGTAGGCAAAGAGATCGTGAAGGACTCAATAGAGTTCCACGCTGCTAAACTTTCGTGAGTGGTTCCTAGCCCCGTTATTGGAATTATGGCAATCGACTGAGTAGCACCTTCTCGCGGCCGATCACGTGACTCCTCCTTGAGCATTGTTACCCGAATCGCGCGTCGATAACTCGTCACCGTGGTCGCGTGTGTGTTGCTGGTTTACTAACAGCTTGCGGTTGGAACATGGCAAACTGTTGCGGGGTCATCCTCATTCGTAGGTGGTTAGGGCGTCCACCTTGGTTGGTCATCAAGCGCTTGCGATTTTCCCCCAGTTCTTTGCGTTTATCCTCCAAGATCAAAGCCTTGTTTACCAATTCTTGAAAATTCGGAAAAGTGTGCGTAATTAGCCCCACCTACAGCCCCGAGTTTAGTCCTTTCATGAAGCGGGACTGCCTGACCTTGTTCGTCGCTACGTCTTCTGGAGCATAGCGAGCTAACTGCGTGAATTTGTTCAAGTAATCGGCCACCGGTTGGCCTCCTTGCTTAAGCACCCTGAACTCTTCCTTTTTCAGGTCCATCATCCCTTCCGGTACATGGTACTTGCGGACCCTAAGCATTCACATCCATATAATCCTAAGCATTCACATCCATATAATCCCCAGTTCACCGCAGGCAACTGACGAGGCTCGGACCCTAAGCATTCACATCCATATAATCCCCAGTTCACCGCAGGCAACTAACGAGGCTCGGACCCTAAGCATTCACATCCATATAATCCTCCTCCACGAAAGGCTAGATTCTTCCTCTTCTGAAGTTGTTGTTGTTGGGGTGAGTACATAAAGCACTCAACAAGTTGTGCACAGCAATGCAAGTCTAATATTCTATATGCTTAGCTTAATCCAAGGGAATGGCTAATAAGGATATTTTACAATAAAGCGGCATTTAACAAGAATACAGTAAATAGATTGAAAAGTAGTAAAACAAATAACAGTAATTAATAGATTCAGTATTTTTGAAGTAAACCAAGTTTCCAATCCTAAATCAATTTCCACCTCCCATGGCACCCTGCCATCCCAACAAGTTTTTGTTTAACAAAAATCTAACCCTTAACTGTAATTCCCGAGCATTGCCCAATACCGTGAGCACGGCTATTCGAATAGATTTTACACTATACAGAGGTTATGCACTTTACCCACACGATACAACCAAACACCACCAAGGCGAGTGATCATAACAAAGCCTTTACAATGCTACACCTAGACCCAGTACTGTTCGCTAAGGTTTCAACACTGAAGGGTTAAACCACCACAACAGGGCCCCCGTCTTGCGCCATGTGAGTTAAGCCGTAAACCCGGGACTCACTATTCACCACGACACCACCGAAATCTAGGATTCACAAATTATTCAGCTAGGCTGTCCCATTCCGGACATGTGGTTGCTTGAAAGATCAGGTCAAAGGCTTGCAAGGTTAAGTCCTTAAAGTGATTAAGGCAAGACTTCCACATACCCCTGTCAATCCTGGCCCACCTTGGCACATGCCCCTTGCCACTTGCCCCAATCTAAAACATTACCACCCCAGTTGATTACCAAGCACCACGTGCCACCAACATTTCAATCTAGTTGTGTGACCTCCTCGCCACGACAACTTGATAGCACTGTGTGACAACACATGACACACAAATTCTTAAACATTTTCCCATATTCCATTAGTCAAGATTAAGTAACAACATTCGGACACATGTTATGACGTGGCATGGCTAAGCAATCTACGCGGCCTAACTAGGCCCATGTTGATTATTAATATTAACCAACTATAATTCCACATCCTAGGGTGACAATTAGATCATGGCATAAAATTGACAAGGTGTGATTTAATTCAATTAGGCATATCATCTAATTCCCAGATTAATTGAAATCATTTATACACATAAAATATCATGCATAATATATAAGACAAAATAGCAATTTGGTGAAATTGGGTGCAACATGATCAAAGCACAACTTGCCTTGGAGTAGGTGCTGGTCTTGCTCTGAGCTTGGGTCTTGAAGCGATGAATCTTCCTCCGGATCACCGAGCAGTTCAACGTCTACGCGAAACGATGCCAAAATAGCAAATAAAAACCAAAATAGAGAGAAACCAAACTCGAAAAATAAAATAAAATTCACAAAAAATAGATCTTGATTCTATAAATTTTTTGAAATTTGAATCACTCAAATCTGAGTTAAAATGCAAAAGATATAGCCTTTTGAAGTTTGAATAAATACTGAAATACAGAAAATAGAATTTCCGATTTTCCCGAAATATTTTTCTATTGAAAAAGATTTTTTTGCGCAACGCTCATGTCAGCCCTGACCCGAGCCAATCAGCGCCGACACGCCACTGGCGCATGCACCGGTCCACAGAATCGCTCTAGTCCACAGAGGACGCGCTCACGGCGCTTAGCCCCGCGCCGCTTCGCGGCAACGCCGGATCAAGCCGACGCCGCTTCGTGCCGATGTTCGACACGCGCGCGCGATCCGGCGATTTATCCGACGGCTACTGCTCTAACGCACACACGGCGCGATCTCAACCGAACAGACCTGATCCAACGGTCCTTGCTTACCCGAGCTGTTCACTGTAGACGTAGCGACGAGGCACGATTTGAGACATCCACGGAAGATCCAATGGCTGTCCGAGCTCCTAGACAAAGATGGCAGCACGGAACCGGACTGGCACCGGAGCGGAGGAAGAAGACCACCCGAACGGTGTTTCGGCGCGACTCCGGCGAGAAGAAGTAGCAGCTTCGGTGCGGCTCGACGCGACGAGACTGAATCTGGAACCGGCGCTACGAACGGCGGCTTGACGGCTTTTATAGCCTCAGCATGCGCGCAGGGAAGGAAACCCTAAGCAATCCGCGGCGGAGACAGCGCGCGACGGCGAACTCAGAAACCGAATCGGAGACGACGACCGACGACCCGTCCGATCCAAGATGAACGGCCACGATTGATTCCCGGGCGATACGATCCGATCCGCCCTTTCCAAAATCAACTGATGCGATCAAATCTTTCCAAAACAACGCGAAGCGATCCCGACCGCTTGATCTCGATCCAACGGCTCACGCGCTAGGGTTTCGCCGAGGAAAGAGGACCGCACGATCCGATCCAACGGTCCGCACACACGGCGCGGCGGCTGGTGGCGGGCGCGACAATATTGGTCGCACAAGACAAGCAAATGCTTCGCCCAAGATCTTTTCACCGATTTTTCAAAAGCTTTTTGATTTAAAATAATTCCTGAAATTAGATTAATTCATTTAAGGTAATTAAAATACCAAGAAAAATCCAAGAAAATTCTGATAAATACTTTGAGACATTTTTAGTTTAAATAAAATATTTTTGACAAAACTTCATTTTAGTTTTATTTATATATAATTAGTTTTCACCAAAGGTTCAATATACTTAATTAAAATAAATTCTATTAAATTCTACAAAATCAAATAAGTTCAGAAAATAACGAAAAAGCACATAAGTGAAACTATAGGCCAAATTTGGGATGTTACACAGCGTCACCGCAGTAGTCCACACGTTCAGGGATGGAACGCCGTGCGTCGGAGTGCAAGCACCTGGTCGCTCGGCAGGGGTAGCGAGAGGAGGAGGCTAGGGTTTTGGGTGAATCACTTCAAAACCGTGGAAAGCACACCCTGTGCCCACCCTCCTCCCCTCATTATATAGCCACGAGATGAAACCGTAAACCAGGGCCCATCAGCGTGCTAAGCCCACGAGGTCCATTAATTACGGATCCAATCCAAATTAATGCATCCCAGCCAATTAAGTGTATGACCCTGCAGGTTCACGTATGTTTGGACATAGATTCAGAAAACTCCTTTTCAATCCAATAGTTGGTAGCGGCTCCTTGCAAAGTATGCCAACTCCCAAACATACTATGATCAAATCGGACAGAATCTATCAAAAGTACTCATGTAATAATCCCTTTGCCAAGTATATGAAGATTGAACTCAAGGCAAGAAGCATGTCATCCTTTGATGATTCAATCCAACTCTCGTATCCGTGATATATTAATAAGTTGTGATTGACTCCTCAATCACGGCATGGCCATACACTTCCTTAATCATATCACACGAGTGGCCTTGTCATATATCTCCGTTTCATTGGAGTGGCAAATTCCATCTTGATCGCCACTTCCTCTGCACGCTTCATAGTAAACATGAAAGCTACCTTTATAACTATCCGGTTAGGAAGTAGTGTTTCATAGCCCTAAGGAAAACTATTACACATGTAGGGAATATGACAATCTCAGGTCTAAGGATCATACATCTACTATGTATGAGATACACTGATGGCACAAAAGAATGAAACATTCTCGCAATGTCCCATGGCGGGTCTATCTAACTCATGTTCTTCAACATGCGTCCACAATGTATAGATGATATCTCCATATCCCATGATCTTTGAAGCAAGATCATCGATCACTACATGTGCTGATCTATTCATCGTTGTCCTTTACGGTGATATCCGATCAGAGATATTTATCGAATTATATCAATAAGTAAAGAGCTTCATAAGCAAGTCACATACTTGTTGATCGATACAATGATATACATTCATTGGACCAATAATCATATTATTATTCATAAACATAGTCATGTTACAATCATCTAAATGATTGCCTCAAAGGCATAACACTAACAAGCTCGGCCTAAGCTATGTCAAGCGACAAACATGGAAAACACTTGAAAAAGGTATTTCTTTATTATATATAAATTCCTCAGGCATTATGCCTAGGAAAATATTACATTTACAGGGTCTTACACCTCTCCACGGTGCACGCGGCCAAGCACTTTTATGAGAACTTCCTTGACCTCATGAAGGCGGGGAAGATCTCGAGGAAGACGTTGACAGTGTTGCGGTCGAGGGTGGCGGTTGTTTCCTCGGCCCATTCCGCCATGGCGATGTCAAAAAGCGCCCATTCTTCAGTGAGCTCTGGGTCTTGGTTGTCCATGAGCTTCTTCGGGAAGAAAGTGAAGCTTGACATAAGAAATGGAAGACTAAGCGTGAGAGAATTCTAAAAGCGTTGGTTCACCTTTTATAGCCGATGCGGCAAGGTTGAAGTAAATGCGAAGATGCAATGACATCAGAAGCCGAGGAAACATGGAGTTAATATAGTTTCAGAAGCCAAAGAGGTTTTTGGAAATTGGTTTTACGCAAGAAGTCAATACGACCTCGAAGACTGCTCGGCATTAATCCTTGAAGAAGAAATATATTAAGGTTTCGCCTCGAGCGGGAAGAGATATCAGATCTTCAAATAAGGTACGGGTCAGGTCCATGAAGTTACCCATAACAGGTTTGTCAGATGGAAGATTATAATCAGTTGGAACAAAGAAAAACCGAGGGTTATGTTCGAGTCCTTCATGATCCCCTTGCTGCAAAAAGAAGCATTGAAATCGAAGAAGAAACCAGTCGAAGGTTTATGCTGGAAGCTGAGAACATTGATTCAAAGTTGAGACCCAGATGAAGATATAGCAACCAAATCATGAATCACTCGGGGGCTACTATGGAATATATGAAACCAGGTGTCTTCATAACCGGCCCAGCATCGTCTGAGGGGAAGAAAAGGCTGGGAGGAAGGCCCAAAGGATGAAGCTCGACGCCAAGCCTTGCTGCCATGCAGAAGGGGACACATCCTATAGACAGTTGAACATGTATTTAGATATAAAAGATATGATTGTAATCCGAGTCGTTAACAGGGTAGATAAAGATGTAAACTCTATCATGTAACCAATTAGAATCATATAACCGATCGGAATCCCTTAACCGATCGGCACTCTATAAACCGCCGCACCCCCGCTATATAAGGGAGATGGCGGGCAACAACAGGGGCATCGAGACATCGAGCAACAGAGCTCACGAGTAATCTTAGATCCAAGAGATCCACATATCCCAGCACACAGGACTAAGGTATTACCTCCTCCGTCGAGGGCCCGAACCTGCCTAAACTTTTGTCTTGTGTGACCTTCGAGTTTGAGATCTAGCGCCTGCCCCATAAATTTATTGCTGACTACAAAAGTCGACATCAGCTTTTAGCTTGTCCTCAACAAAAAATATTCTCATCTGAAAATCATCCACATAGCTCAATATTTCTTTCCAGCATATAAAGGCATGTTGAAAGCTAGCACTCTTGGATGCTTCCTCCCCTCCGTGAAGGAAAGCCATCCTAGAAGATGTAGACGATGCGGAGGATGCCGTGAAGTATCACCAAACTGATATAGCGTTGTTCATATCTAGGATGAGCATGGTCTCATCATTCTCCCTTTCTTGAATTGGAGTCGTCCTCGACTCCATCACATTCTCCTGCAACATGTGTTAGTAGCGACAAAAAGCAAAGCAACATGCATGTCTTTTGTGATCAAATCAATGGCTCATGAATCACAATCACCCAAACAATCCCTTTCTTGAAAACTATCATATAGAGTATAAACGAAAGTAGGGGTACTTGATATGATATTAAAATTATCAAATTGATCACATTGTTGCATAGAAAGTAGAGGTTTCAGATCTGAACAAATGTATACTCTATGCACTTTGTACTCTCCTTTATCATTATATTTGCCAACAACATGAAAAATATTTCACGATAACCATGGAAAATCAGAATGTACAAAAAACTTCTCCGTGAAACTATCTAGATCACACAGAATATCAAATTCAATGTAACCTAAAGTATTTAAAGAAGACATCAATTTAAGCTCATCTTCTTCACTAGCAATGTGAATAACATGTTTATGTTCAGCGCAAGTGTTTAGTTCAAATATAAATGTTTCATGTTCATTCACTAATTGTGGCGTGGATATAAGTGAAGCATTATGACACAACTCTTCTTTATCACTAGGAATAGCAACCAAATCAGCAATGGGTTCCATTAATAGTTGCTCTACGATAGCATGATTCATGGACAGTTTTGTCTCTTCAAAATGATTTTCACCATGTATAGAGTCCTTACCTTCGACATTACCTTCTAAATCATTCTCAGTGGTTGTAGGTGCAACTTCAATTTCCAACACTTCACATACGTATGTAGCAGCAAAGATCTCCTCTTTCGGCACATTTTCTTCTTCATCCTTCTCCCGATGGTGCTCACTTTTCTGCAAAATGTTAGCTACAACAGAAGGTGCAACAATGGGCACCTCAAATGAAGCTAAAGGCTCTTTTAAAGATTCAGCAAGCATGTTTTCAGCTGTACAAGCACATTTAATCAATTCTGAAAGACAACTATATGTTTCATCAACAAGAACATCCTGAATTTCATGATTAAGTCCACGTATAAACCTAAGCTCAGTAGCTTCTTCGCATTCTTGTGAACCACAACGCAACAAACAATTTTGCAAATCATGAAAGTATTCTATAACAGTTTTAGAACCTTGTTTTAAGCATTGAAGTTTAGCAAGCAAATATTCAGGAACATAATTGTAAGGACCCGAATCCACTGATTCGAACCCACTGTGTTTACCGCACTAGTCCCAGGATCAACGCTAGTGCACACAGCTTAACATTGGTACATATCACATCATACACAACGATAATAGAATAATAGTTCATTTATTGATATAACTAAATGTATGATCTTATGACCAACTTACATTATTAAGCCACGCAGGGCAAGACTGAAAATATAACTAATGATTAAGCAAATGGAAAATAGAAAACGAGATAGCTCATCAGTTCACCACAGCAACCGACAAGGCTCGGACCCTAATGACTCGTGTCTTCACGGACTTCATCTTCCAACACAGTGTAGATTCCTCAACTATTGATTATTGTTGTTTGGCAAGGGTGAGTACTTAAAGCACTCAACAAGTTGTGCATGTAATGCAATTCTATGTATCTATATGTAAGGCTTATTCCAATGGATAGGCTATCATGGCTATTTTGCAATAAGCAGCATTTATGAACAAATACAATAAATAGATTGTAAAGAATGTAAAACAAATAGCAATAATAAATAACTTCAGTATTTCTCAAGTAAACCAAGTTTCCAAACCTAAGTCAAATTTCATCTTCCATATGGCATTCCGCCATCCCAACCATGTTGTCCAATTAATTAAGCTAACCCTTAACTGTAATTCCCGAGCATTGCTCAATACCGCGAGCACGGCTATCCGAATAGTTTCACACTCTGCAGAGGTTATGCACTTTACCCACGTGATACAACCAAACACCACCAAGGCGAGTGATTATAACAAAGCCTTTACAATGCTCTGGCTTAACCGGATACTACCCGCTAATGTTTCAAAACTGGTGGGACTGGTTACCACATTCAGGGCCCCCCTCTTGCGCCATGTGAATTACGCCATAACTCGGGAACTCACATCGACCACGATAGTACCAAAATTAAGACATTGCAAATTACTCAGCTAAGCTGGCCCATACCAGACATGTGGTTGCATGATTGACTCAGGTCAAAGGCTTGCAAGGTTAAGTCCTTAGAGTGATCAAGGCAAGACATCCACAAACCATCTGCCCATCGGGCCCACCTTGGCCTCCTCGCCCCTTGCCACTTGCCCCAATCTAAGTTATTATCACCCAGTTGATTACCAAGCACCACGTGCCATCAACAATTCAACATCGTTGCGTGACCTGACTCGCCACAACAACTCAATCTCATCTTGTGATTCCACATGACACACAAGTTCATATCATTGTTCCATATTCCATTAATCAAAATTAATTATCAATGATTCTGACACATGTGATGACGTGGCATGGCTAAGCAACTAATACGAACTAATCCTCCAATGTTGATTATAATTATTAACCAACTATATTTAACCAATCTAGGGTGACAATGGATCATGGCATACAATGACAAGGTAGGGTGTAGATCAAATTGGTATAATAGCTAAGTCCCAATTTAATTTGAAACAATTGTACACTTGAAATAATATGCAATAGGGTAAAACAAATATAGCAATTTTATAAACATGGGTTCAACATGATCAAAGCACAACTTGCCTTGGAATAGGTCCTGATCTGGTTCTGGAACTTGCTCTTGAGTTCTTTGGATCTTCCTCCAAGCGTCGCACAATTCAACGTCTACGCGTACCGAAGGAGAAAAGCAAATAAATACCAAAACAGAGAGAAAATGAACTCCAAAAATCAATTAAAATTCACCATTAAATAGATCTCAATTTTACAAATTTTTAGAAACTGGAATCACTCAAATCCGAGTTACGATGCAAAAGATATAGCCTTTTGAAGTTTGAAATAAATACTGAAATCAGAAAATCAGAAATTCGAATTTAACAGATTTATTTTTATACTGAAAAATTGATTTATGACGTCAGCGTGACATCATGATGACGTCATCATCACAGAATTTCCAATCGGATTATTTTTCCAACTGAAAATCCCTTTATGACGCAAGCACGACGTCAGCGAGATCTCGGGCCAATCACAAGTCGACACGTGTCTCGGCGTATGAACTGAGTCCACGGCGCAGCGCGAGACCACGGTGAACTCGGTCCACGGCGCCTCGGCACCCACGCCCGACACATGTCAGCACCCGATTGGTCCACACGCGCGGCGGAATCCCACTGCACAGATCGCATCTAACGGCTACCGATCACAACCCTACGTGGCACGATC
This sequence comes from Otatea glauca, assembly GCA_036346275.1. Lineage (NCBI taxonomy): Eukaryota > Viridiplantae > Streptophyta > Magnoliopsida > Poales > Poaceae > Otatea > Otatea glauca. Next base: position 5,111,654 of record CM070720.1, on the reverse strand, counting down.
TTGGCCCTTCGCTGAAGATCCGACGGTCGTTGCCTTTCGAGCCTAGCGATGGCGGCACGACAGCGCTTCTTCGCCGGACTTGGAGACGAAGACCACCGCGACGACAGAAGGAAGGGTCTCCGGCGATGCTTCGCTTCTCACGGACGCTACCGTCATGGCTAACACGCTGGCGACCTTGGCGGCAACGGAGACTTCCTGACGGCGAAGCTTCAAGCGAAAAACGCGGCGAGGACTTCGCTAACTCCGACGAGCTCGTAGATGCGTTCTAGGCTGCTTCGTGGAAAAGCTCCGACCAAAAGACGCGCGCCGATCATTGCGAACCTCGGGTGCTACCTCTATTTATAGCCTCGACGCTCGAGCCCTACACGGCGGGAAGTCCGAGTCGTTATAGTGGCGGACTCGAGTTTGCATCGAGACGAAGAACGACGATGCGACGCGTGTCCCTGATCCGACGGCCAAAACAAGGGTGCACACGCGGCCTTCCCTGGATCGTTGGATCGCGCACGAACGGCTACTGATCTAGGGTTTTCCCCCGCAGAGGTTCACGGCCGATCGGGCCACGCCGAAGTAGGCCTCAGCGCCGATCTTGGGCTCGCCCAACACAACATTCACTAGACTTTTTTAAGATTTCTTATTTAAAATAATTTCAGAAATTCATTTTATTTATTTTAAAGGATAAAACTATTAGGAAAAATCCAAGAAAAATCTCAAAAATACTTTGAGACATTCTGGACTCAAATAAAATATTTTTGGCAAAACTTTATTTGGAATTTGCACAGATTTAAATAGATTTGAATAAAAGGCAATAAACTTGAAATAAGAATTAATTCAAATAAATCCAGAAAAATCCAAATAAATTCCAGAAAATCATAATTGCACTTTTAAGCAATAAAATAATATTTAAGCCAAATTTTTGGGATGTTACAAACCTCCCCCCTTAATAGAATCTTGACCCGAGATTCAGGGCTAGCTAGAGAAAAGGTTCGAGAATTCTGACTTCAAATCTTCTTCTCGCTCCCAAGTGGCTTCATTTTCGGAATGATTCTTCCACTGAACTCTGCAAAAGCGAATAGACTGGTTTCTGGTCTTGCGCCCATAACATCCAAAATTACATTCGTTGCTCTTTGTAAGTCAAATCTTCTTGCACTCTATTGCATCCAACGGGTTTGCTCTGTTGGCACTCGAGACACTTCTTAAGTGCGACACATGGAATACATCATGCACTCGCCAAGGATCGAGGCAATTCTAATCGATAAGCTACCTCTCCTCGACGGCTCAGAATCTTGAACGGACCGACATATCTTGGCGCGAGCTTCCCTTTAACGTGAAATCTTTTAACGCCCTTAAGAGGGGTAACCCTGAGATACACATGATCTTCTGGTTCAAAACTCAAATCTCGACGACGGTTGTCTGCGTAGCTTTTCTGTCTTGACTGTGCTATCTTCAACCTTTCTCTGATCATTGCGACTTGACTTTCGGCTTCCTCGAGGATATCTGGCCCGAAAACCAAACGCTCTCCTGTTTCATTCCAATTTAACGGAGTACGACAAGCACGTCCATACAACGCTTCAAATGGTGACATCTGCAAGCTAGCTTGATAGCTATTGTTGTAACTAAATTCCGCATATGGCAAACACTTATCCCACGATGTAGCATAAGCTAAAGCTTAGGCTCTCAACATATCCTGCAAAATCTGATTTACTCTTTCATCGACCATCCGTCTCATGCGGGTGATATGTCAGACTAAAATTCAAAGTAGTTCCCATGGCCGTGCAACTTATTCCAAAATCTCGAGGTAAATTGGGTCCTCTGTCTAACACAATCTTCTTGGGCACTCCATGCAAACATACAATCTCGACATGTACAACTCGCTAAACGATCTCCCGAGTAAGTGGTCTTTATCGATAAAATGGGCGACCTTGGTTAGACGATCCACAATAACCCAAATGGAATCGTAACCTCTCTGAGTTTTAGGTAAACCGGTGATAAAATCCATTCCGATTTCCTCCCACTTCCATTTCGGAATTTTCAATGGCTGCAGCAAACCGGCTAGTCTTTGATGCATGGCTTTTACCCTCTGACATACGTCGCATAAAGCAACATGTTCAGCTACTTCACGTTTCATATTAGGCCACCAAAATCTCTCTTTTAAATCCTGGTACATCTTAGCACTTCCTGGATGAATTGAGTACTTAGAATCATGAGCTTCCTCAAGAATCAATTGCTTTAGTTCCTTTTTATCCGGCACACAAATTCGGCCTTTGAAGAACATGGTTCCTTGCTCATCCAGAGTGAAATCTACGGCTAGGCCTTCTTCTTTTTTAGCCTTAATCTTAGCAATTTTATCGTCCTCTTTCTGGCCTTCTCTAATCTGACCTTCCAGCGTTGGCTTTACTTCCAGTGCAGCTACCATTCCTTGCGGAACGACCTCCAACCTTAGTTTCTGAAGTTCCTTGCATAATTCTGGTTGATCCTCCATTGTTAGCGTATTTGCGCTATGGCTCTTTCGACTCAGAGCATCTGCTACCACATTGGCCTTTCCGGGATGATAATGGATTCCCACATTATAATCCTTAATTAGCTCTAGCCACCTTCGCTGTCTCATATTCAGATCTGCTTGAGTGAATATGTATTTCAGGCTCTTATGGTCTGTATATATCTCACATCTATTTCCTATGAGATAATGACGCCATATCTTTAAAGCATGCACTACGGCAGCTAACTCCAAATCATGCGTTGGATAATTCACTTCATGCGGTCTTAATTGTCTTGACGCATAAGCCACGACTTTGCCTTCTTGCATTAACACGCATCCCAAGCCTTGCTTTGAAGCGTTGCAGTAAATATCAAATCCATTCTGCCCATCTGGCAATACTAATACGGGAGATGTTGTTAAACGCTTCTTTAATTCCATGAAACTTTTCTCGCACTCTGGCATCCATGCAAACTTCTTTTCTTTCTTCAACAATTGCGTCAGGGGTTTAGCAATTGTCGAGAATCGTTCTATGAACCGACGGTAATATCCCGCCATTCCCAGAAAACTACGGATCTGGGTAACAGACTTCGGTTGCTCCCAATGCAACATCAAGGCCCACTTTGCTTGGGTCAACTGCTACTCCTTTAGTAGTCATTACATGACCAAGAAATTCAACTTTCTCCTTCCAAAATTCACACTTGCTAAACTTAGCATATAGCTGATGTTCTCGCAGCCTCTCTAAAACCATTCTGAGATGTTCTGCATGCTCTTCCTCTGTCTTCGAGTAAACCAAGATATCGTCTATAAAGACTACAACGAACTTATCCAAATATTCCATGAAAACCTTATTCATCATGTTCATAAAATATGCCGGGCATTAGTCAATCCCAAATGACATGCTGTGAAACTCGTAATGTTAACGCGTAGAAAACGCAGTCTTAGGCACATCCTCCGCTCGGATCTTCAATCGATGGTATCCCGAACGAAGATCTATCTTGAGAAAACTCCAGCTCCTCTTAATCGATCAAATAAGTCATCGATCCTGGGCAACGGATACTTATTCTTGATCGTTACTTCATTCAGTGCACGATAATCGATGCACATTCTAAGACTTCCGTCCTTTTTACGAACAAACAAAACCGGAGCTCCCCACGGCGATGAACTTGGTCTAATGAAACCTTTCTCTTGCAGTTCCTCAATCTGCTTCTTCATTTCCACTAACTCGTCAGTAGGCATCCGATATGGTCTCTTTGATATCGGTGCTGTCCCTGGCGCTAACTCGATCACGAACTCGATATCACGGTCCGGTGGCAATCCTGGCAAATCTTCTGGAAACACATCCGGGTATTCTCTGGCTACTGGCACATCTTCCATGCTGATGGCTTTCACGCTGTTGACCATTAACTGCCCATCACGAACTGCGGTCGCTTGTAACTCTACTTTCTTGCCACTAGGGCCTTCCAAAGTCACGATCCTTCGGCCACAATCCAAAACGGCCTTATGCTTAGACAGCCAATCCATTCCAAGGATGATGTCTAGGGATTGCGCATCTATCAAGATAAGATTCGCTAGGAATTCTATCCCATCCATAAGCAACTTAGCTCCCAAACACCCAAGGCTAGATCTAAGCTCGGATCACGGGCTTGGAATAAGAGCACACACTTAAGATTCACCACTTTAAATCCATTCTTGGTTGCAAAACTTTGAGAAACAAATGAATGCTAAGCTCCGTAATCAAACAAAATCAGCAGTGTAATCGAGTTGACGAAACTTACCCAAGACGACGCCTCGTAGCCTCCCCGAGCTCCATCAGCGGTGATGTGGTTGATCCTTCCACGCACTGTTGATTGCGGGGTTGCTCCAGCTTGACCTGGCGCACGATTTCCTCCTGAGGCTGGTGCTTTGGCAGGTGTGGTTCCCAAGTTGAAACGAACTGGCGTAATGCCTCCCTTCTGTGGACACCTATTAGAAAAGTGCCCTGGCTCATTGCATGTGTAGCATATTTTCACTACAGACTGTTGATTCCCTCCTGGTGCATTGTTGCCCTGTGCTGGGGTCTGAAAATTTTGATTGGCAGGGCGAGGTGCAGGGGTTGATGTCTTGTTCACAGCTGGTGGTTGGAATCTAGCAAATTGTTGTGGTGACATCCTCAAACGTAGATGGTTTGGACGTCCACCCTGATTAGTCATTAAGCGCTTACGGTTCTCACCCAGCTCTTTGCGCTTATCTTCTAGGATCAAAGCTTTATTGACTAGTTCCTGAAAGTCTGGAAAATTGTGGGTGATCAGTCCCACCTGCAGTCCTGAATTCAGTCCCTTCATGAAACGAGACTGCCTAGCTTTGTCTGTCGCTACGTCTTCAGGGGCATAGCGAGCTAACTGGGTAAACTTATTCAGGTACTCAGCCACTGGTTCGCCTCCTTGTTTTAGAGCCCTGAACTCTTCCTTCTTAAGGTCCATCATTCCCTCCGGGACATGATACTGGCAAAAAGCATTAGTAAACTCCTCCCAGGTGATCTCTTGTGGGGCTCCATGAGCGGCACAGTAATTCTCCCACCATTCTGCGGCGGTTCCTTCCAATTGATGAGAGGCGTAGAGCACCTTCTCATTGCCTTCACATTGCGTGATGTGCAACTTCTTTTCAATAGTCCTAAGCCAGTCATCGGCTTCCAAAGGATTCACATTTCCTGAGAAGGTTGGTGGCCTAGTCCTCAAAAATCTGATAGCTTTGAGTGAGGTCGGGGTCCACCATGGTTGTTCTGAGCTACAGGGTTGTTGTTGTTGGCTGCTGCGTTGGTCATCCGCTGATCCGCCTTTGCATCATAGTCTCTGATCAGTTGAGTCGCTGCTGCAAGAAATGCTCCCAGATTCTGCATGTCCACTGGCGGTGGTTGAGGGCTGCCCCCGTCATTGGTGTTGTCATTCTGGCGCAGTCCACTTCCTGAAGCACCGTTGTTTCCTCGAGTATTCACCATCTGATGATTGCCTCTTGGGTTAGGAAAGGTAGATGTAGCATAGATAAGAAGCAAGAATTTCTAAAGCGGGGAGATAGATTATACCCAAAATGAAATAATTCTTTATTATTCTTGGTATGGCTGCTTATTTAAGCCTACAAGCTTTGCAACACATACTGCACACTCAGCATTACAAAGAAGCAAACTAAACACGAAACCTTAACGTCAACTAAAAAGGTAAAGACTAACTTAAAGACGCGACTCACCCTTGAGTCTCAACGCAGCTCCAAGGCTGACACTCACTCATCCAGCCACCCTGGCTGAGGCTGATCCGGCGCATACACCGGCGGATGAGCGGGCATAGGAGCGAACCTATCCTGATGACCTCCTACTGGGTCCTCTGCAACAACAGGGTCTGCGCTCCCCTCTGGCTCCCACTCTCGCTCCTCTGGATCCTCCTCGGACTCCTCGGTGGCTCTGAACTCCTCGAGTCACGCGCCCAACTCGTCCTCGATCGCCTCCGTGGCCTCTCCCAGCTCGGTGACCATCCCGATGGTCAAGCACGGGTTACCTCAAGCTCTGCGCTGCTACTCTCGAGTGCCTCGCATACGCCTCCGGCTCCTGGGTAGTCTCTCTCATATGATCCTCCTGGGCAAGGGCGAACTCTGCAAGGTGTACCGCGGTGGCACACTCGTTCTCCACGATCCGTCGGCGTCGGCATGCTTGAACGCGTCTGGGTGAAGTCGAACATCGAGTCGTGAAGCTCGCCGGCGTAGTCGCGCGCGACACGGCGAAGAGCAAGTCGAGCGACCTCTGAATTGCAACCTCGCACGAGAATCTTCCGCGAGATGTTGATTGGCCTGCTAGCTTCTTCGTTCTCCCGAGCGTAGATAATCAGCTTGCAAATAAATTCTCGGTGTACACCATTAACTGACCAGCTGCCTCCTCGGTAAAGCGGACGATAGAAGCCTCCCAGCGTCTGAAGTACTCTCCACAGCTCCATGGCGTAGCCACCAGCTGACTCCTCAAAGGTCGGAACGATCGGCATCCGCTTCACAAGAACTTTGAATAAGTTCTCCTCCCGAAACAACAAGTAAAACGGCTAAATTCAGCAAAGGCGAGAAGTAGAGAATGAGATGAGTCGAGAGTGTTTTATTAGTCAAGTTCAGATTTTTCTTTTAGAAAATAATTTTGGACACACCCAAGACACCTCCATGCTATCTAGGCCAAGACCTACAACGGTATGCTCGATACCACCTCAGAAGGACCCGAATCCACGATTGAACCCACCGTGTTTATCGCACTAGTCCTGTGATCAACGCTAGTGCACACACTTGACATTGGTACATATCACATCATACACAACGATAATAGAATAATAGTTCATTTATTGATATAGCTAAATGTATGATCTTATGACCAACTTACATTATTAAGCCACGCAGGCAAGACCGAAAATATAACTAATGATTAAGCAAATGAAAGTAGAAAACGAGATAGCTCATCAGTTCACCACAGCAACCGACAAGGCTCGGACCCTATTGACTCGTGTCTTCCTGGACTTCATCTTCCAACACAGTGTAGATTCCTCAACTGTTGATTATTGTTGTTTGGCAAGGGTGAGTACTTAAAGCACTCAACAAGTTGTGCATGTAATGCAATTCTATGTATCTATATGTAAGGCTTATTCCAATGGATAGGCTATCATGGCTATTTTGCAATAAGCAAGATTTATGAACAAATACAATAAATAGATTGTAAAGAATGTAAAACAAATAGCAATAATAAATAACTTCAAGATTTCTCAAGTAAACCAAGTTTCCAATCCTAAGTCAAATTTCATCTTCCATATGGCATTCCGCCATCCCAACCATGTTGTCCAATTAATTAAGCTAACCCTTAATGTAATTCCGAGCATTGCTCAATACCATGAGCACGGCTATCCGAATAGTTTCACACTCTGCAGAGGTTATGCACTTTACCCACGTGATACAACCAAACACCACCAAGGCGAGTGATTATAACAAAGCCTTTACAATGCTCGCTTAACGGATACTACCCGCTAAGGTTTCAACACCGTGGGACTGGTTACCACATCCGGGGCCCCCTCTTGCGCCATGTGAATTACACCATAACTCGAACTCATACCGACCACGATAGTACCAAAATTAAGACATTGCAAATTACTCACCTATTTGTCCCATACCGTACATGTGGTTGCATGATTGACTCAGGTCAAAGGCTTGCAAGGTTAAGTCCTTAGAGTGATCAAGGCAAGACATCCACATACCATCTGCCCATCGGGCTCACCTTGGCCTCCTCGCCCCTTGCCACTTGCCCCAATCTAAGTTATTATCACCCAGTTGATTACCAAGCACCACGTGCCATCAACAATTCAACATCGTTGCGTGACCTGACTCGCCACAACAACTCAATCTCATCCTGTGATTCCACATGACACACAAGTTCATATCATTGTTCCATATTCCATTAATCAAAATTAATTATCAATGATTCTGACACATGTGATGACGTGGCATGGCTAAGCAACTAATACGAACTAATCCTCCAATGTTGATTATAATTATTAACCAACTATATTTACCAATTTAGGGCGACAATGGATCATGGCATACAATGACAAGGTAGGGTGTAGATCAAATTGGTATAATAGCTAAGTCCCAATTTAATTTGAAACAATTGTACACTTGAAATAATATGCAATAGGGTAAAACAAATATAGCAATTTTATAAACATGGGTTCAACATGATCAAAGCACAACTTGCCTTGGAATAGGTCCTGATCTGGTTCTGGAACTTGCTCTTGAGTTGCTGGATCTTCCTCCGAAGCGTCGCACAATTCAACGTCTACGCGTACCGAAGGAGAAAAATAAATAAATACCAAAACAGAGAGAAAATGAACTCCAAAAATCAATTAAAATTCACCATTAAATAGATCTCAATTTTACAATTTTTTAGAAACTGGAATTACTCAAATCCGAGTTACGATGCAAAAGATATAGCCTTTTGAAGTTTGAAATAAATACTGAAATCAGAAAATCAGAAATTCGAATTTAACATATTTATTTTTATACTGAAAAAATAGATTTATGACGTCAGCGTGACCTCATGATGATGTCATCATCACAGAATTTCCAATCGGATTATTTTTCCAATTGAAAATCCCTTTATGACGCAAGCATGACGTCAGCGAGATCTCGGGCCAATCAAAAGTCGACACGTGTCTCGGCGTATGAACTGAGTCCACGGCGCAGCGCGAGACCACGGTGAACTCGGTCCACGGTGCCTCGGCACCCACGCCCGACACATGTCAGCTCCCGATTGGTCCACACGCGCGGCGGAATCCCACCGCACAGATCGCATCTAACAGCTACCGATCACAACCCTACGTGGCACGATCTTGGCCCTTCGCTGAAGATCCGACGGTCGTTGCCTTTCGAGCCTAGCGATGGCGGCACGGCAGCGCTTCTTCGCCGGACTTGGAGACGAAGACCACCGCGACGACAGAAGGAAGGGTCTCCGCGATGCTTCGCTTCACGGACGCTACTCGTCACGGCTAACACTGGCGACCTTGGCGACGGCGGAGACTTCCGGACGGCGAGCTTCAAGCGGAAAACGCGGCTAGGACTTCGCTAACTCCGACGAGCTCAGATGCGTTCTAGGCTGCTCCGCGAAACGCCCGACCAAAAGACGCGGCGCTCGACTGCGAACCTCGGGGTGCTACCCCCCCTATTTATAGCCTCGACGTTCGAGCCCTACACGGCGGGGAAGTCCGGAGTCGTTACGGCGGCGGACTCCGAGTTCGCATCGGAGACGAAGAACGACGATGCGACGCGTGTCCCTGATCCGACGGCCAAGACAAGGGCGCACACGCGGCCTTCCCTGGATCGTTGGATCGCGCACGAACGGCTACTGATCTAGGGTTTTCCCCCGCAGAGGTTCACGGGCCAGACTGGGCCGCGCCGAAGCAGGCCTCAAGCGCACAGTGCTGGGCTCGGCCCAACACTGTTCACCAGACTTTTTAAAGATTTCTTATTTAAAATAATTCCAGAAATTCATTTTATTTATTTTAAAGGATAAAACTATTAGGAAAAATCCAAGAAAAATCTCAAAAATACTTTGAGACATTCTGGACTCAAATAAAATATTTTTGGCAAAACTTTATTTGGACTTTGCACAGATTTAAATAGATTTGAATAAAAGGCAATAAACTTGAAATAAGAATTAATTCAAATAAATCCAGAAAAATCCAAATAAATTCCAGAAAATCATAATTGCACTTTTAAGCAATAAAATAATATTTAAGCCAAAATTTTGGGATGTTACAATAATCATTTCTCATAAGTCTTTTCATGGCATTCCATGTTTTAGGTTCTTTATCATGTCTAGATATATGCTTCCACCAATATATTGCATCTGACGTTAACACTTTAATTGCAGCACTAATCTTTTGGTTTTCAGATAAGTCATAGATTGCAAATTCTTTATCTACCGCTATCTCCCAATTAATATATGTATTAGGATCGAACTTTCCACCAAAAGTAGGCAATTCAAACTTGGTTTTACCTTGTTCATCATCAGTTAATGAACCCGTCGCGATGTGTGGTGGGGCGACCGAGGCAGTGGGTCCATGCTGGGAAGCCGGGTTAGCAATGGGAACCCGTTGTGCACGTAGTACACCACTGTTGTTGCTTAGGAGACGAGGCGGAGGACTGGAAGTTCCACGAGCAGCAGCTGCAAGCATATCATAGAGTTTAGACAAAATAGTAGTAAGGGTAGTGTTAGCAACTCCCTGAGCAGTCTCGATGGACCGGAGACGATCTTCTTGCAGCGACATTCGCTCATTAGTGAGTCGTACATTGCCCTTCGTGCGTGGAGAATGATGCAGTGAACTCTTGTCACCTGACATGGTTAGTAGCAAAAAGGGAAAGACAAAGGTTTATGTAATTCCCTATCAACTACTAGGAAGTGGAGAAAAGTCGCTCAACTCTCAAGCCTTAAAAAAAGCTCTTACAAGTTCTTACCGTGCCGCAGGAGTTGTCGGCCTTTGACGGTGTCAAAAGTTCTCCCAAGATTGGATAAAGCGATTGCCAAGGGACCGAACAAACATACGAGCGTAGAATATGTGGAGCTGGGTAGGCTATACTTTTTCCTATACAATCTGATAATTCTAGTTATTGTAATGTTAAGTAAGGACCCAAACTAGAATTCACAGTTCCTAGTTGCCGATCTCAAAGTTATAAGCGAATTTCAAGGCAACTCACGTGCAAAAATGATGTAACTCAATGCAACCAATGGAATGAGCTAAATAAGAAAATTTTCAGCACCAAAGCTCGTGTTGTATAAGTTATGGAGAGACACTAGCTAATTGCTTCAAAAAAAGATAAAAGGGCACAAGATTGCTCACTAATTAATACAATTGCACAATCTGAAATAATGAACACAAATTAGGGTTTTGCTCAATGTAGTGCGACCGGCCACTGTTTTCTTTTTCTTCTTTTTCTTCTTTTTTTGGCCTTTTACCTCTTTCTTTCTCTTTTCTTTCTTTTGGAGACTTTCGGCCAACACTAGTATTAGCAAAGTTTTGGAATCCCTAACATGTTGTCACAAGATAGTATGGTATGATAAATCAAGATTATGCAATGTATCAAATAGATCAGCCCTAAGCAATATGAAATAGCTAGTCTCAATTGGGATCAAAGTGTTCGCAAAGGATGAAATGGATCCCAAAGGTATGTGTACTGATATTTTTGTGGTTTTATGGATTGTGGATGCTACTGGACACAACCAACTCAAAGGAACAAAACTAGAACACGAATTGAAGCAAGATACCAAAATCCAATGTTTCTAGGGCAGCAGATTTGTCGCCTAGATTAAAGCCTCCAAAATGACTAAATTTAGAAGGTTCACTATGGAAAGAATTGAAGCTTATGTCCTCAGCTTTCAAAAGAGTATACAAACATGCAAATTGGAGATCGGGTGTGAAAGTTATGGCTCAAAAACCAAACACAACAGAATACCCCCAATTTCAGCCTGCGAGACCGATTCTAAATCCGAATCAAATTCGGTTTGAAGGAGTCCGAATCACAGAGGACACCCAAAAACATTTTTGTAGAGGACTCTTCAAGGATTCAGGAAAGTACAAAAAATTCTTAATCAGAGTTCGGACGTGAGAATTATGATCAAAATACCGAACCGATCTGGATTGGAAGTACAACTTGCTTCAACAACTTTGACATCCAGATTAAACAGATTTGGCTCTAGAATTAGGGTCCATGCCCAACTAGGTTTTTGTAGAGATCGTTCCCAGGTTTTAGGAAAGTGCAAAAACACTAGAATCTGAGATTGTATGCGAAAGGTATGAACAAAACAAAGTACTGGAAAGATTGATAAAAAAGCTACGCGAAGGAAAAACGATCAGCAACTAAAACAAGGACTCTAATGGATCAAAACCTAACGAAACTCACTAAAATACTAGATTAAATCTGAAGGACCGAGATGGCGAACAGAGGGGGGTGAATGGTCGCAAATAAATTTTCCCCCAAAATACTCCAACAAAAACCTCGACAAGATCGCTCAAAGGAAATCGTGAAAAACCCAAAAAACTAGATAACTATGTGTACCTGAAGCTTGCATGCATAAGTACCATAAAACATGTGGGGATTTTTGAGTCACAATCCTGGTTGTATAGTGTCCAAGATAAAGAGGAATCAATCCAACTCTTGCTTTTAGAAAGAACATCAATTCAAATCACAAAAGTCACTTTCAGAAAAGCAAGAGCAGAATTTCCAGAACTTGTCCTCAATTTGAACAGGAGGTTGGTAGGTTTCTGCAGCTCACAAAATTTTGAGAATTTTTCTCCCTATGAGCACCAGAGTCATGAATAACTCCACCAAATTTCTCCTCAAAAAGCCATAAATAAAAAACAGGAAAAATTGAAGAACATAGTCAGTCAAGAACTTCGAGCAGAAAGTTTGGGGCTCGGTTTTCACCTCATGGCGCCCAAACGGTGCAACAATTGAACTCCAAACTTTTTCTGCAGGTGTATACCAGAGTCCTGCACCTCCTCCAACAAGAATCACTTAAAAAGGATTTTTCTAGATTTTTATAAACATCAAATACTAAATGCTGCGCAAAGAACAAGTTCTTAACAAAGTTGGAACTTATAAAACCAAATGGACACACTCAAAACATCCAAGATCAATAGCATTTAGAAGGAGGGGAGGCAAATCCAAATTGCGTGAAAGTAAATTGCAAGAATGTAATTGCGGGAAAGTAAATGCTGAATTTAAATTGCGTAAAGTAAAGACATAATGTAAATGCGCAAAATAAATTCAGAGATGGATGGATAAAACTTTCATTTCCGAAAGGAGAGGTTACAAAGCCTCACTTTCATGTGGGCAAAGCTCAAAGGAGCATTCACAAACCTCAAAACCTTCAAGGGAAGGAGGCTACCCCTTCACCCCTATTTATACTACTCTTGGGCCACCTACTACCCTTGGATGATTCCCTCAACCCTAGAGCACTCATCTAAGGGCTAGGATTAACCCACACACACAGCCATGCAAGGGCTAACCCAAAACCCACACACATACCGGATTTTCTTGTACAGTTTTTAAAGCATACTACCTAAACCCGCTAACCTATCAACTAGACCTCAATCCGATGGCCCTCATTGATCCACGCGGCATCTAGCTAGCATCATATCCTTTCCTTGTCTTCTTGACTTGCCCGGACTCCGTCTCTGATCATCTTCTGGCGATCTCCCAACCGTCTGGACATTCGACGCTCCTCGCTTTGTCCCGGTCATCCTCCGCCTCACCATGACCTAGCACCATCGCCCTGCAACCATCAAAGACAAGGAAACACATCACATAGCAATGACCACAATGATATGCAATAAACCATCCAACTCATCACTACCGCGCCCATACGGCCGGTACTGCCACTCCTCGAAAAGACAACTCAAATTGCTTCATTTTGAAAATCAATCCAAATCAAACTCAAACTTGAGCACACCTTGCTCAAATAAAGTCAAATACTCATCACAAACATGGATGGACCTCCACATGGTCCTTCAATCTCCCCTTGATGAGTATATTGACAAACCACACAAAAGGCATAATTTTGAGTTTGAATGAGAGAAGAAGAAAGCAATTTGTTTGCAAAGCCAAACTTGGTCCAGAGAAAAAGATATAAAATAATGACCAAGTTGGCAGAAAGAATTTAGAGCAAGACCATGAAAAGAGCAAGTTTTCCACAAAAGCTCTAAAAACCAATCATAAGTGCCAAATGTGATTATGATCCATAAGAAATAGCAAAGATTTACAAAGATCATAAGAAACCACAAGCTTTCACATTTTTATCTTTTTTTTAATGATGCCTTTTCTACATTTTCTCCACTTTTTGGCAATATAGGCATCAAAATGGAATTTTCTCCCTCTTTTTATGTATGCATGAAATGCAACCTAAGGGAGCTTTGAAGATTATCCAATTGATCACAATGACAAGATATGACACCAAGCTAGTAAATTTTTAGATTAGACTAGTCTAAGACATGTTCAAGTGTAAATACAAGCTTAGTTTTGAATATTTCATTTTTAGCAAGATTTTACAAGTGCAACACTTAGCTTTAGTTTCAAAAATAGAAGAATAGCCACTCTAAGGATCAAAAGGAAAACCTAGAGTTCAACCTACTCAACAATTTGGGGAATCTAGAAGAGCATACAAGGTCATTCGGGCTCATTTATCACTTAATGCAAATTTTGATTTATCATCATACAAGACATAGCGGGGTGCAAATGTTTGACATTATTTGCATTCTTTACCCACATATGTCTTTGTTTTTAATTTATTTGCATTTTCTTTTGGCAACCAATTGACTCAAGCCGTATGCGACCATCTCAAGATGAACACTTAAGAGGATTGTCTAGGTCAAACACGATGTATTCCAAGTTCATCCCAAGTGCAATGGGAAGCGGTCTTGTGAATACAAGGTGTTGAGTCGTATGTGCACAAGAAGAGTCAATTTTGTTTAATTTTCATTTTTAGCACAATGATTTATGAGCAAATGAAGGACTCTAGCATGGATCAAACTAGTTTCACCCAAGTTGCTATAGGGACTCTAGAGAACTCCGAAATTTCTCGAATCATGGCATAAACCTCTAGAGAAGAAACCTAGAAAGTAAAAGCAACAAGTTTCATCAAGTTTTTCATTTAAGGCTTACTTCATTTTTAAGCTTAGCAAGTTAAATGAACTTGGACATATCTAAGCTAGTGATTTCCTCCATATGATGTAGCATGGTGTATAGCATGAAGAAGAAATCAATTGCATAATAGACAAAGCTCATTAAACAGGAAATGCAGTCTAAATACAATGCATGAATAGATTCCCAAACTCCCCCTCAACAAATGAATCAATTTTAAGCTCAAATCTGGTTAAAGTTGAGTTATTATCAAGATTAGGCATAAAGAAAAACCGAATGAACTCAATAATAACCAAAAAACAGAATACGGAGAAGAAGTCGAGAAACTGCAAAACTGAAAGGCTATTGAGCATAGATAAGATAGAAGAGACTCACTATGGCTCAGACTCGCTCTTATCTTCCCCAAAGGATCGACATAGGAAGTGACTCTAGATCCCAACTAAGGAGTGCACATGCACCTGTCTACCAGGAGGCCCAATACCGCTAGACTTATAAGACTGTGAGGAACTCAACCTAGAGAGAAGAGAGAACAGCTAATCACGCATGATAGCTACCTAAAGCAGAAGATAAGAGGTCCATGCAAGGCATGCCAGAAGTCTAAGTGAGTGAACTCAACTCAAGAAAACAAGCCCAAAGTCACCCAAAAGAAACACAAAGAAAAGAAAAGTTGGAAGAAAACATATAATACATAATATACAAACCAGCTCCCCTCACGAAAGGCCGTAAGGGCTCACGATTCCAAGCTCACCTCAAGGCAACAACTGAGCTATCCAAAGGCTTGGTGAAGATATCGCTAATCAAGGTCACTCTCACGAATCAAGCGCGATATCCCCTTCTCCACATGGTCTCTAAGGAAGTGATATCTAATATCAATGTGCTTGGTCCGAATGTTGCAATTGGGTTGTTAGCAATGCAAATAGCAGAAGTGTTGTCACAGAAAAGTGGCACACTCTCTATCTCTAACCCAAAGTCCCGCAAAGTCGATCTCATCCAGAGAACACAGCTACAAAGAATCGGTTGCGACAACATACTCGGCCTCGCGGTGGATGTGTAACCCGGACTTCTTCCTAGATGACCAAGAAAAAAGAGAAGTGCCAATGAATTGGCAAGTGCCAGAAGTGCTCTTCCTATCTATCCTACAGCCAGCAAAGTCGGCATCGGAAAAGGCTCTAAGAGATAGACAAGAAGAAGAAGAGTACCAAATACCATAATCAGTGGTAGCACGAAGGTACCTGAAGATGCGCTTGACCGCCTGGCGATGAGAGGCGCAAGGAGACGCTTGAAATCGAGCGCACAGAAACACAGCGAAATGTATGTCCAGCCTCGAAGCAGTGAGGTACAAGAGGGAGCCGATCATGCTCCGAAACTCCTTTTGATCAGCAGGCTCACCATCCTCATCGGGCTCGAGGACAACAGTGGTGGCCATAGGAGTCATCACTGGCTTCCCATCAGACATATCAAAGCGCCTCAGAAGGTCACGGGTATACTTGCCTTGATGCAAGAAAGTACCCTCCCGAGTCTGCTTAATTTGGAAGCCAAGAAAGTAGCTCAACTTGCCCATCATACTCATCTCAAACTCTGTGCTCATCACCTCAGAAAACTGAGATACAAGCGAATGAGATGAGCCACCAAAAATGATATCGTCTACATAAATCTAGACGAGAAGAAAATGCGACTCATGGTGTCTGATGAACAGAGTCTTGTCTACTACGCCCATTTTGAAGTCATGGCTGAGAAGATAAGACTTGAGCCTCTCATACTATGCTCTAGGGGCCTGCTTGAGTCCATACAGAGCTTTGGAAAACTTGTATACATGACTCAGAAACTTGGGGTTCTCAAATCCTGGAGGTTGTTTAACATAAACCTCTTCCTCAATATAGCCATTGAGGAATGCACTCTTGACATCCATTTGATAGAGCTTGAAGCCCCGGGATGCAGAGAATGCAAGCAGGATCCAAATAGCCTCTAGTCTAGCTACAGGGGCAAAGGTCTCCTCAAAGTCAAGACCCTCAACCTGAGAAAAATCCTGTGCAACTAGCCTAGCCTTGTTGCGAATGACGACCCCATCCTCACTTTGCTTGTTTTTGAATACCCACTTGGTCCCAATGACATTATGACCAGATGGACGTTCTACAAGCTGCCAGACTTTGTTCCTCTCGAAGTTTTCAAGTTCCTCATGCATAGCTTAGTCCAAGACTCGTCAGATAATGCATGAGTCACATCCTTCGGCTCAAACGAGGCAACAAAGGCAGAGTAAAGGCAGAAACTGGACAAACCTGATTTTGAGCGAGTGACTCGCTCAAACAGATCGCCGATGATCTGATCAGGTGGATGAGAACGCTGAATATGACGGGAGGTCGAAGCGTATGGCCTCTACCTTATGCACAGAAGAGGTAGGAGCAGAGCCACTAGCTGAATGAGAGTCAGAAGGCAAGGGCTGGCCTTCCTGAGGTGCAGAAATGGAAACAGGAGGCACCTCAGATGTAGAGGGGACTGGATCAGGTGGAACACCATCATCCTCATCCTCTACAAAGATGGTCTCAAAGGAAGAAGAAGAGCCTGAAATATCGGGTCTAGCTCCTGGGCTAGCCTCATCAAAGGTCACTTCACAGGTCTCTATGATCCTATGCGCATCGCAACTCCAGACCCTATAGTTACGAGAAGAAGTCAAATAACCCAGAAAGATACCATCAGAAGAACGAGACTCAAACTTATCCAGGTTACCAGACTTCAAAATAAAACACTTGCAACCAAACACATGAAAATGAGAAATACTGGGCTTTCGCCCATACCTCAACTCGTAAGAAATGCGGTGCAAATGTGCTCTCAAGAATACACGATTAGAAACATGGCAAGCAGTAGCTATAGCCTCAGCCCAAAACTTCCTAGGAGTACTGTACTCGTCTAGCATCGTCCTGGCCATTTCTACTAGGGTCCTGTTCTTCCTTTCCACTACGCCATTTTGCTGAGGGACATAGGGAGAGGAGAACTGATGCTCTAAACCAGACTCTACACAGAAACTCTCAAAATAGGAGTTCTTGAACTCTGTGCCATTGTCACTGCGTATAGCTTGTAAGGCACCAGGGAGCTCAAAAGACAACCTATGAACCAAACCCCTAAAATGGGTAAAAGTCTCATCCTTCGAGGACATGAAAAACACCCAAGAATACCTTGAAAAGTCATCAACAATGACAAGAACATACCACTTCCCACCCACTAACTGCACTCTAGCTGGACCAACAGTGTCCATATGTAAAAGCTGTCCTGGTGCATCAGTCATCACAACAGTGACTGGGGGATGAGAAGCAGCAACCATCTTGCCATGTCGGCAGGGAGAGCAAACTAAGTCTTTAACCATTTTGAGTTTGGGCAAACCACGAATGAGATCGTGGCTGCTAACTCGGGTCAAATGATCAAATCCAATGTGACCAAGTCTCCTATGCCAGAAGGAGAGATCACGGGACTCAGAAGCAATCAAACACCAAAGAGAGTCTTCAGAAGAAACAGAAAAATCAGCACGGAAGACTCTCCCAAATCTAGAAATCCCGCAAACTAACCCTCCTGATGAATCGAGGATTCTACAGGCATTACTCTTAAAACTCACCTCGAAAGAGTCATCAATAAGCTGAGAAACAGAAAGCAAATTGTATTGCAGCTTATTTACAAAGGCAACATTTTTAAGAATGAAATTATCATTAATGCAAATGGTACCTTTAGCGATGACTCTACCTGAAGAAGCATCCCCGAAAGTGATCAACTCATCACTGGGGGCTCACACTAGGGAAGAGAACCATCGAGAATCTCCGATCATATGACGAGAACAACCGGAGTCGACAATCCAAACATCTCCTTCCCATCCGACTAAACCGATCAAGACACAAGAGAGAAAGATGACTCAAGATGGGATAGAGTGAAGACTTTGGAACCCAATATCAACCATACGACACCTCAGTACGATCCACGTAAGAAGATCGGACTCGAGTGTCTCTCTAACGCTTAACCCTAACAAGATCAAGAGCAACTCTAGTAGATGATCTAGGAGTGGCCGGGTTGGCATGCCGTGGTGCAAAAGCCGAACCACCCAAATAAGCTGCCTAAAACTCCTACCAGAAAACACATCACGCCGCTGAAATCTACCTCGATGAGAAAAACGAGGAATATCAAGAGGACCGTGGAAAGACTGACTACGAACAGCTCCAAGATTAAAACTCGAAGAACCAGCATGAAAACTGAGTCCTGGACGTTGCCCAAAAACAGGCGACTCTCTAACCTGTCTAGAAGCAGTGTGTACCTTAGGAGCACTCAAAGTCTGGGGATGACCCTGAATACCCCTAAGAGCAGCAACACGCTCACGTCGAGTGATCTTTGCGCGCCTGAAGTAGAAATCTACTAGGTGACCATCCTTCTTACAGAAGGTGCATGTGTACTTCACCTTGCTAGAGACAGAAGCAACAGGAGTAACACCCTTCTGGTCAGAAGTCGTATGGACAACCGCAGCAGACCTAAACACGGTGGTGCTCACTCTAGGAGCTACCACAATCTCACCACTCTTGGAGCCGCGTACAATGGTGGGAGGATGCGCCCAAGCGTGCTCCAAGGGATCAAATCCTAGACCTTGATTGAATCTACTAATCTTGGATTGGTCTAGAATAAGATTGAGCTTCTTCTTGCCTCCTACAAACTTCTCGAGAGTGCTCATAAGATACTGGCAATCTCGAAAGAAAGAGGCACAAGAAGAACAGGGGGAAGAAGAAGAAGAACCAGAAACATGAGCTCTCTCAGCACGTGCATTTTTCTCCCTCAGCACGGCTGCCTCAATCTTGAGGGCCTCACAAGAAACGCAAGACGCATTTCAAATTCTAAGGGTTTGGTCTTCTAACTTCTTCCTAAGCTCGACATGAATTTGATCCACATCATCCTTAACCCCAGCACACAGCAGGCAACCAAATTTTGACTTAACTAGTAAGTCCTTAGCAAGTTCATCACACTTGACATTCAAAGCATCATTGTCAAGTTTTCGTTGCCTACAACCCTCACATGAGCTGACTGGGTCCTTAGAAGCATTCAATTCAAGTTAATCATTTCTAGCAGGAAGCTTCTTAAGGTGTGAACTCATGGCATCAATTTCAGCAAGCAATTTAGGGCAATTAGAGCATGATGGAGTGGAGTGAGCATGAAGAAAACTAGCCTCAACAGGAATAGCATCAACAGAACTAGTGCTAGCATTCTTCAACCTAAGACCATCAAGTTCAGCAAGCACACTATCATGTATGGTCCTTAGGTTCTCCAACTCCACAAAAACAGCATCACAGAGAACACAGTCATCAGTGACTCGGGAGGGGGAAGATCTAAGTGAAGCTAACTCCCGAGTCAAGGTACCTACTTCCTTCTCTAACTCAGAACACCTCGACCTAGCCATAGCATGAAACTTGCCTAATTTACAGAAGGCAGCATTTAACTCGTCGTAGGTGGGTACCTCATCCTTGTCGCTGTATAGCTCGGAGTCGCTAATGCCGTTGGCGTCGGCCATGAAGCACATGCCGGAGAAGTCGTCGCCGCCTTTCTTCTCTTGCGGATCATCCTCGCCCTCGTCGCTCCATGTCTCCGTGTCGGAGATGTTGATGTCGTCAAGTGCAGCGAGGATGCGGTGGAAGAGTTTCTTGTTCTTGGAGAAATTGCGGTACTACTTCTCGTGCGCCAGTTCACGAACTCGAGGCTTCTTGTTGCGGTTCTTATCGGTGTAGTCGTTCTTGCCCGAACCGCCAACATCGTTCTTACCCTTCTCCAGCTTGGGATAGTTCGCCCGAATGTGGTTGGGGTCACAACACTCGAAGCAGGTGATCATGCCACCTCTCTTCCTCTCTCTCACCCTCTTGTATGCATGGGAGAATTTGCGAGCAAGAAGAGCAAGCTCATTTTCTGGAAATTTTTCCAGTTGGTCATTGCTTAGCTCGCAAATGGTGGAGAGGGAGAGACCAACAGAAGAATCAGAAGAAGATCCATTGGGATCGGTGACCAAAGCCATCGACTGAGATTTCGTCTTTCGAGAGACGACATCGATCTCATGAGTCTTGAGGCGGGAATAAAACCCGTCAAGAGTCAGAGTCGATAAGTCGGTGGTGTCCTTGATGGTGGTCACCTTCATCTCCCAAACCCGAAGGTCGAGTGCGGTCAAGAAATGCCGAGCATTGTCCGAGTCAGGGTATATGCAACCAAGCGCCGAGGTCGCCAAGATCTTTGTAAACCGACCAAAACACTCGTCGAGACTCTCACCAGCGCGTTGATCAAACTTGTTGTACTCGCGCTTGAACTGGTCCTGCCTCACAGTCTTGATTTGAGTAGAGCCCTCATGGTAAGCATCGAGGGTTACTCAAATATTGTGAGCGGAGCGAAGGTGAGAAATCCTAACATACTCACCGCGGCTAAGACCCTGTATGAGAATGTTCCTTGCCTTAGCATTCGCCTCAACGTCAACCATATTGATGGCCGTGACATTTTCATCAGCAGGAACCTCATACGGGAGTTTCACCTTCTGCCATATCAGGTGGCCCTGGGCAGTGATGTATGACTCCATCCGGGACTTCCAAAAAAGAAAATCAACTCAATTAAAGATGGGAGGCTTGGTGGAATATTTGTCCGTCGCCATGGCTCTTGAGACCGGTCAAGATCTAGAAAGAGCAGAACCGGCTCTGATACCAATTGAAGGACCGAGATGGCGAACAGAGTGGGGTGAATGGTCGCAAATAAATTTTCCTCCAAAATACTCCAACAAAAACCTCGACATGATCGCTCAAAGGAAATCGTGAAAAAACCAAAAAACTAGACAACTATGTGTACCCCAAGCTTGCTTGAATAAGTACCATAAAATATGTGGGGATTTTTGAGTCACAATCCTGGTTGTCTAGTGTCCAAGATAAAGAGGAATCAATCCAACTCTTGCTTTTAGAAAGAACATCAATTCAAATCACAAAAGTCACTTTCAGAAAAGCAAAAGCAGAATTTCCAGAACTTGTCCTCAATTTGAACAGGAGGTTGGGGGGTTTCTGCAGCTCACAAAATTTTGAGAATGTTTCTCCCTATGAGCATCTGAGTCTTGAAGAACTCCACCAAATTTCTCCTCAAAAAGCCTTACAGAACAAACAAGAAAAATCGAAGAACACAGTCAGTCAAGAACGTCGAGCAGAAAGTTTGGGGCTCAGTTTTCACCTCATGGCGCCCAAACGGTGCAACAAGTGAACTCTAAAATTTTTTTGCAGGTGGATATCAGAGTCCCGCACCTCCTCCAACAAGAGTTACTTTAAAAGGAATTTTCAGATTTTTATACAAATCAAATACTAAATGCTGCACAAAGAACAAGTTCTGAACAAAGTTGGAACTTGAAAGAAAAGATGTTCTCTACTCAATCCAAGAGTGCAAAAGAGATGTAAAACCATATGAACACACTCAGAACATCCAAGATCAACAGCATTTAGAAGGAGGGGAGGCAAATCCAAATTGCATGAAAGTAAATTGCGAGAATGTAATTGCGGGAAAGTAAATGCTGAATTTAAATTGCGTAAAGTAAAGACATAATGTAAATGCGCAAAATAAATTCAGAGATGGATGGATAAAACTTTCATTTCTGGAAGGAGAGGTTACAAAGCCTCACTTTTATGTGGGCAAAGCTCAAAGGAGCATTCACAAACCTCAAAACCTTCAAGGGAAGGAGGCTACCCCTCCACCCCTATTTATACTACTCTTGGGCCACCTACCACCCTTGGATGAGTCCCTCAACCCTAGAGCACTCATCTAAGGGCTAGGATTAACCCACACACACAGCCATGCAAGGGCTAACCCAAAACCCACACACATACCGGGTTTCCTTGCACGGTTTTCAAAGCATACTACCTAAACCCGCTAACCTATCAACTAGACCTCAATCCGACGGCCCTCCTTGATCCACGCGGCATCTAGCTAGCATCATCTCCTTTCCTTGTCTTCTTGACTTGCCCGGACTCCGTCTCCGATCATCTTCCGGCGATCTCCCAACCGTTTGGACCTCCGACGCTCCTCGCCTAGTCCCGGTCATCCTCCGCCTCACCATGACCTAGCACAGTCGCCCTGCAACGATCAAAGACAAGGAAACACATCACATAGCAATGCCTACAATGATATGCAATAAACCATCCAACTCATCACTACCGTGCCCATACGGCCGGTACTGCCACTCCTGGCAAAGACAACTCAAATTGCTTCATTTTGAAAATCAATCCAAATCAAACTCAAACTTGAGCACACCTTACTCAAATAAAGTCAATTACTCATCACAAACATGGATGGACCTCCACATGGTCCTTCAGAATCTAAAGGTTGAATTTTTGTGGAGTAATTTTCAATTTAGGACAGAAAACAAAAACTAATCTTCGGTACAGAATCTGTCACTGAGAGACTTGGCGCTCTGATACCACCTGATGTGAGGTTGTGTCCTGATCTTTCGATGAGAGCGATAGCTATCGATTTAGTGGAACCGACTTTGACGATCCGACTACAACGTACGACGATGATGCGCCTTAGCAATCGCTAAACCAACTCCGGAGTGTTATTGATCTTGCCGTGGGCACGATCAACCTTAACACGAGGTTCAATTCCTGCAAGAGAAGAAGCAAGAACAATAGTAAAAGCAATCTCAAATTGCAAATAAGAATGGAAGGCAAAATCAAGGTGGGGTTCTATTGAGGATCTTGACAAGGTGGCTGTCCAGCACAACTTGAAGAAAGAAAGTTTGCACTTGATTAAACTAATCAAATAAAACCCAAGTGTCTAAAGCGGCGGCTACTGAGTTTATAAGAGGGAGGGACATGAGAGGGATGTCCTAGGGTTGTGTGCAGCCAGGGGAGGCGCACACAACTTGGGCTTGGGCCCCCACACGCTTATAAGGCCCAAAACAACCCAAAACAGTATCATAGTGTATTGTTTTGATGATTTCGACTGATCTACGATGAATCTGGGTCTGGTATTAGATCTATTGGAAAGATCTCATTGTAAGCTTTCAATCAAGTCCAAGATCACCCAAATCGGAGTCCGTATGCAAAAGTTATTCATATTTGAAGCTGGTGCTACCCCAGGAGACCGAATTGGATTCCAGAATGTGATGGATTTGATCTCTCTCTCTTCTTGGCCCGTGGATGATGTGTTGGAGTTGGCACAACCAAATGTGGTCATATTCGTAGTAGTGATGTCCTCATCACGGAAGCTCATAAAGCATCTCGTCTGAATGCAAATTTTGTGAAGATCAGCTCAGCAATGTTCCTTAGGATATGGACTACCATAATCTAGAAAAATATTCAAATTACAACCTGCTTTTCAACTAAAACATTGTAGTTCAATACCCCTAAGTGTTATGGTCGCTAAAGCCCTTTATAAGAATAGTTGAGCATGAGAAACCTTTAGCTAAAATACTTGTATAGCATGAATCATTGTGTAATCCTGTAGATGCAGCAAATAGCCTTTATTTTTTTATATCCCAACATGTGTAAATCACCTTGCATGCAAAACACATCTAATTCCTTATAACGTGAACTCTAATACTATATAAGCTAATTCAGGAATGAATAGAACATCTTCCTAAAATTTATGAAATCAACTTAAGGATGTTCCCCAAAATATAGACTACCCTATTCTGAAGAAATAATCTCATTTCATCATGCTCTGCATATAAATCTTATTAGCAAAATAACCCTAAGTATTATGATCTTGAAATCCGTAATGCAAGTAAACAAACTTAATAACAATTAAGAAATCAGTAAATAAGATGTTTGTCACCCAAACCTCCTCAAAATCCCTGAAAATAAAGTCCAGCATAAAGCTAACAGACCCAGCTACTTCTCATGCGAAAGCATTTAAAGTAGAGTTCTATTCATGTATAGCATACAACATATTGACTAATGTTTTAATCATATTACTCCAAATAATTTTAGTATCTAGAATTCGAAACTGTAAATATGAAAATACATAATTTTAGCCTCTTGAATTCAGAAAAACAAGAATAGATAATCTATAAAAGAAACCATACATCGTTCAGCATAAAAGCCGTTAACAATATTTATGTATGTAAATATATATTCGACTAAATCACGAGAACACAAAATCATAAAATTCACCTCTTTCTATGGAAAGTATTTATTTGATTTATTATATGTCTTCTTTTTGCCCTTATTAAAGTTAGTTATTTGCTATATTTTCGTTGAAACGACATGTAGAACTCGATGTCATTAACTCCGTCGTCGACACCGTCAGCTACGACCACGACATCATCATAAATGACAAATAAGCAAGACAATCACCCCTTTGATCATATTGATCACAATATTTAATTTTCATTTTGTTTATCAAAATGTTTCATGCATGCGCTTATATTCTGTAAATTCGCTATTTTGTGTTACTGGTAGATATACCTATTATCTCATGGAACTTGTTTGATAAGTATGAACATGTGAACATTGATAACCATAGAATAGGGTTAGACATTACATAATATCAACAGGGGTATATACGATTCCATATTAACCATGCTTTAGAACCAACAATGTAGATGATCTGATTAAAATTGTTCCCTAAGAATTTAAAAAGGGTTGGATATGACATGATGTCGGTTGTTGGTATTTGACTAAAAACCCTAAAATAAAATTATGGTTTTGATGCGGACGATTTTTGGCAATAGCCAGTTGTGCATAGGAATTTGCATGTAGTGTAGGGAGAAGTATCGCCCGTGTTGAATTAAGAACAGAGCTATGGGTTCTTTTGAAGCCAAGAAAACTGTACAACCATAAGTGCTGGAATGGGACAGCCTTAATCTATTAAGTTGCTTAAATCTGGCTTTGCACATTGGAAGGCGGGAGATAGTGGGAGCATTCTAGTTAGGTTTGCTTGTGAGGGGCTTCCACACCTCGGTGTGGGTAAATGCATATCGGTACAACGGTGTATGCCTTGTTATTGGAAGAAACCATTATTGCAGGGATTTACTGCTCATGTTACTATTTCATTGACAGGGAATTACTGACATATTTCATTTATCTATGTTTCTTCTCCATAGCAAGGGATATCGTCACCGGGCTGGTGCAAAGTTGGGTCTAGGTAATGTAACGGTATGTTACGATCTCTCTGTGGCACAACAAAGGAAGTGTGCTAATAGCTTGCACAAAGAGCTGATCATTTCTTGTGGGTAAAGCTGTACACCTCTGCAGAGGGTAAATCTAATCGATTAGCCGCGCCTACGGTCAAAGGCACTTGGTACCGTCATCACATAGTTAGATATTTTATTATTTTCAAAAGGGATTGGTTTCATTTGTTATGCCTCATGTTGGCAAAGATTATGTTGGCAGAAACAGGATGATTCATTGCTCGCGAAGGACTGTGAGTATTACTTATGTTTTACTTACTTTTATATCAGTTAACATGCTTTTACAAATTCTATTTATAAATTACAATTTCTTCTACAAATTCAGTGTAGTTTTATGCAGATTGTAACATCCCGAAAAATGCAATAATATGAAAATTCATATTTTGAATTTGAATATATTTATTTCTGATTTTTCCTGACATGATTGGAATTTATTTGGATTTCTTTGGATTTTTGTATTGAATGAAAAATCAAACAACTAGAATTAAAGAATGGATAATGGTAAAAAGATAAAAACGTAAAAGATAAATTTTGGAAAAATTACCATAGAACCTTAACCACTCTGGTAAGTCAGTAAAACCAAGAAGTAAAATTTTATGCACAGAAAAATGGGTAAATAAAATGAATGACACCACTTTTTGACTAGAAACAGTACAAGTAAAAATTAATGAAAAATATTAGTAGTATATATGAAGCTGGAAAAATTACCATAGCACCCTCAGTGTAGTGTTTACACCTGGTAAAAATATCAGTATTTTATCATGTCGGAAGGGCCCTCTAATAATTCAAGAACAGAAGCTTGGAAAATGTGGAAAAATAGCATGTCAGAATTTTAGTAAAATAAATACCGAATATTTTGATTTTACAATTTTACAGAGACATCCTTGACCTACATATAACCTCTCATAAAAGATAAAAAAATAAATAATAAGGTTTGAACATTTAAATAAATACAAATCCGAAATGGGAATTTTGAGTGATGTACAGTGTCAGAATTTTTATAATTTAACCATGCGGTATTTGAGTCTCGAATTTTTACTGAAGGTTAGAAACTACCAGGTAAGGTCAGTCAAAAAGTTTCAAAAAAATCACACACTGATTTGACAGCGTTTTTAAGGCTCACATGGAGCTGTCCGGCTGAAACTTATCCTCTGCCTCACTTTCACTGACCGACGTGTGGGGCCATGTCCACTGTGCCGTAACCGTTCAGCGGCAACGGAAAAATTCCCTTGGACACTGACTGGTGGACCCAGACCCACTTGTCAGCGTCACTCTTCCCTCTGCCTCTCTTCTTCTTTTCCCTGCCGAGTCGTCCTCCCGCACGCCCGAGAAACTTCGCCGCCGCAGCGTCTCTGCGCGATTCGCGCCACCCCGAGTGATTGATTGCCTCCACGTTCATCCTTGGGAGCTGTGCGCCATACCCTGTCGAACTCACATCGTTTCCTTGCCGGAGAGATCACGCGCCACCTTGTCAAGCGCAAAGCGAACCGCGCAACACCTCTCGCGTTCAAATCTCGTGCAACTCGAATCCCCGGCTATAAATACTTGTGTGCCGTCGCCTTGAGACTCCCTTCTTCCTTGCTCATCTCCTGGACCAAACACCAGAACCGAAACTCGTGTTCTCAACCGTTTCTACTGAAAACCCGAAAAGAGGGGAGATCTTCAATTCGCGCGAAATTGGTATCCATCCTTGAAATTGATTCTTCCTCTAGCTTCGCTCGGCACCATAGATTACTCATCACGCGGTAATTTTATCTCTCTTCGCCTACAGAGCTTCCTCACCGGGCGCCCTTCTTCCTCGGCTCCGGCGCATGGTGACGGCCCAAACCGCCGCATCTCCGAGCAAACCGATCGCAAAAATGGAAAGCCCAGGACTCACTGATGCTTAAAATGCTATCCATTCGGCCGGGGAAGTGCTGCTTTTCTTCTCCGACGAGCTCCGCCTTTCCCGCCGTGAGCCGCCGGTGGAGCCGCCTTGGTCGTCCCGCCGTGAGCGAGCCCACCCACGCGTGTCGCCGTGACCCCTCGGAGCTGCGCGTGCTGCCCATTCCGCGGAACCCGCCGGAGAGTCGTCGCCGCCACGCCCTAGCCGCCGCCTGTTTTGATCCACGCCTGCTGGCCCTTCGTCACCGGTCAAAGCATCCTCAGTACTCTCGGTAGAATACGTCTTCCCAACTTCGAAAACGTATTTTCGATTTTCTGGGAATTTACATACCCGAGCTGCTTTAAATGCTTATAACTTTTGTATTGTAACTCCAAATGAAGTGAAACAAAATTCTAAATTCATCTAAAATCCAGTAGTTTCAGAATATGCAATAAAATTTTGAAAATGTTCACTGGATAAATTTGAAATTCAAATTTAAAAGCAAAGGCTAAAGACATGCTTCATATGGAATTTTTGTAAATAAACTTTAGAATGAATGATACCAATTTTAGTGAAATACTCATGCTTCCAGGAGTTCAAATATACAAACAATATTTAAATTTCAATGTGTTAGAATTACTTTTTATTAAAGAATGTATTCAATGCATTAGAATTTCGAATAAGCATAATTTGAATAATGAAAATATGGAATAAGTAAAATTTAGTTTCTAAATATTAGCATGGCAGTAGAATACCTTAGTTTGCCAAAATATTTAATAAATGAACTTGATTTGAATTAACTTGAAAAGAATGATATAGCTTAAATATAAAATGTGTATATGTATATGAATAGAAAGTTGAATATGTTAGAATATGGATCAAATGAATTCAAATGATCGCCAAACCAGTTTTATTATACCTCTGGCAGTATAAGGTTTCCAGATATAAAATAATGTTTAAAGTTTACTACATGAAACAGTAAATGATTAATAGTCAACATGTAAATACTTGCATAATTGGAATAGGTGTAACTTTCACAAATAAACTCAGAATTTGATGAAACCAAATCCCATGACCTCACAAAATAGTACCCTTACTGATTAGGTAAAAATATCTTATGTTAGTGCTAGGTTGAAATAAAATAATGTTAAACCCTAATGATCGTTTATAGGAAAAACATCGCGGATAAAAGCCATTTGTCGCGAAACCAACTTTAAATCACTTCTGGTATCATGGCCTGTTAATACCTGAAAAATGAGTAGATTATCCTAGGCGGTATAGTCGCAATCTTATATCAAAAGCAGAACCCTTAACGAGTAGTAAATTGCACCATCAAGCCTTTTCATCGATCCGTAGAACCTCTCGTCTAAATGCAAATGTTTTAGAAATAAGTTTAGAAACGATATTTGGGATATGTACTACCATATTCTAGAAAAATATTTCATTTACCACTTTCATTTCAACTAAATCCTGCTAGTTGAATACCCCTAAAAAGTATGATTGTCGCAACCTTTTATATCACCTAAGCATTTTCAACTAAGAAAATAATGTCTCGTCTAAACACTAAAATGTATAAAATCAGTCTAGATATGTTATTCAAGGTATATGCTATTAAGTTTGGAGAAATAACCTCATTTCATCATGTTTTACATATAAACTTTAGTAGTCAAATAACCCTAGTTTTATGTTTAATGAACCTTGTCATAATAAGAATTAGTGAACCTTGTAATAAGGAAGTTGTACTTAATATATTTGTATCACCAGAACCTTCTTAAAAACTATAAATAAATCTACTTAACTAACTTATCAATCATAACTTAATCAAAACCCTTCGTATGCAAATCTTAAGGCTAAGTGCTATTAGCGTAACCTTAACTAGTGTCTAACTCTTTTAATCCAAATAATTTTAGCATCTATAATTCGAAGCTATAAATACTAAAATTCATAATTTTAGCCTCTTGAATTCGTAATTCAAGAAAAGATAATCTATAAATGAAACCCTGTTTTGTTCGTCATTGCATCATTAAGGTTAATCATAAAGTAATTACTTAAATAATCCAAACTCTAAAGTATCCCTGTTTATGTAATGAATCTTTATTTGATTTTCTGTCTGTCTTCTTTTCGCCCTTATTGAAGTTTATTATTTGCTTTATTTTTCCGATCGATCGACGTGTAGAATTCGACGTCCCTTCCTCCATCGTTGCCTCCGTCGGCTGCAATCGCGTCTTCATCGTAAATGATATATAAGCAAGGCAAGCACCTCCTTTGACCATCTTGATCCCAGAATTTAATTTGCATTGTATTTATTAAAATGTTTCATGCATACGTTTACTTTCAGTAAATTCGCTATTTTGTGGTACTGGTAGTTATACCTGTTGTCTCATGAAACTTCCTTGATAAGTATGGATATGTGTACCTTGATAACCATAGATTGAGCTTAGACAATTACTTAATGTCATTGTGGGTATATGCGATTACTTCTATCCATGCTTAGCCATGCTTTTAGAACAAATGAGAATGTTGATCAGATCAAAACTTGTTTCTTAAGAAATGGAAAATGTTGGAATTAAAGCTGTTGGTTATGGGTATTTTGATTAAAAACCCAAAATAAAACTATGGTTTTGATGCGGGCGATTATTGGCAATAGCGGAGGTGCAAAGGATTTGCACGTAGTTAGGGTGGAGTATCGCCTGTGTCGGATTAAGGACCGAGCAATGGGACGCTATAGATCCAAGAATTTCGTACAACCACGAGGGCTGGTATGGGACAGTCTTAGCCTATTAAGTTGTTTAGGTGTGGCTTTGCATCTAAGGAAGGCGGGAGTAATGCACAGGCATTCCGGTTCGGTCTTTCTGTAGGGGGTCTACTTACCAATGCAACGGTGTACGTCTTGCCGTAGACAGGAACGTGGTGTTGGGTGTGTTGTGAAAGGAACCACGTCTTGGGTGAGTGTTTCTGTTTTCATGGCGAGGGTCAAACGACCCGGGCTGGTTCAAAGCCACATCTAGATAATGTAACGGCTCTGTATGATCTCCTTGTCGACACACCAAAGGAAGTGTGTTAATTGATCTGGCAAAAGAGGTTGATCATTCCTTGTGGGTAAAGCTGTACACCTCTACAGAGTATAAATCTAATTAATTAGCCGTGTCCACGGTTATGGACGCTTGGTGAAGTCATTCCAATGTTAGAATGCTTTGGTATTTTCTAAAATTGGGTTTTGGTTTGGAACTTGTTTAGCAGCTTTTGCTTTATGTCAAAGGATCGACATTGTTGGATTCCATTCTGGATTATTCGATATTCGCGATGGATTGTGAATATATTACTTATGCTTTACTTATTTCATATCAGTCAATTATGCTTTTATAAATTCCGTTTGCAAATAACTTGTTTTACAATGTCAATTCTGCTCTATGCAAATTAACTGTAGTAGCCTCCTTTGAAATGGCCTGCATATATTATAGGCTTTGCTCAAGTCTTGCAGAGTACGAATGTACTCACCCTTGCTTATATGTGGTTTTTAGGTGGTTAAGTTGTCGAAGCTTCGAGGTTTCTTTAAATCGCGAGTTGCGGGTTTTTCTTCGTCGAATCTGTCTAGGGATTATGCCTTGTCGGTTGCCTGTTGGTTTTGGATGGGCACACTACAAGACTTTGCTTCTTTTGCTGCTATATCTCTGATTTGTAAAAGTTTTCTTTATGTAATAGCTTCCGCTTAATAATATTTGTTGTATGGTTGTGATTCCAATTGTTGTAAACATGTGAGTGCTAGCTACTGATCCAGGGAATGGCACAGTAATCACATGGAGGTTCCTGTTCATCGAGCGGGTCTCACAAACATTGGTATCGAGCTATCTTGATCGCAGATAAACCCTAGATAGAATGGTCGCTAGCTTTGGAATAAGTAAGTTTAAAATCTTATTTCCAAAAGCTACTGTATTTGCAAAATGTAGACTTTGCTGTTCTTTCCTCATTCTTAAGTTCTCATCCTTACCTCTACTTTCATTTTGATTTGTAAACAAATTCTCCTCTTTCCTTAAAGATAGTGTATCTTCGCTAGTTGCTTCTGAAGACGTGTGAGATATGTCGCTATCTTGCTTGCAAATGAAGGCTACAAGTTCTACGCCGGCAATATCATGGGAGCCAACAACGCTTTACTTATTTCGACAAAGTAGGAACAAAGCTCGAAGAACCTACTGCATGAAGAGACGACTTCACCTAGCAGTAAAATGCAGAAGGATAGAATAAATTATGACTTGCCTTAAGATAAGAACACTTAGGCATAGTATATCATTTTGCTCTAATTATATAAAGCATTTTTTTATGTGGTGTTTATAACTCGCTACTTGAAGATTGGTTTTATTTGGTTGGTTAGGACTGATTTATATGTGAACTTAACCTCTAGGTTAAAGTTTCACAATAAGTTGTCCTTATGTATGAATATGAAAAAAAAAACTTAACCCATAGGATAAATTGGAAATCATAAGATAACTTATCTCTTCTTTTCTATAAAGTTTCTCCCGAACATACCCTTTCTTTGGTAGAACTTTTCATCTGTGTAAATCATTATGATCATTAACTTTTTGCAAAATCAAGTTTAATCAAGATTAATAGTATAGATACCAATACTACTGACTTCTTGAAACCACACCATCCGTATATAAACTAATACCAATATCTCACCATATTAGTAACCGCAAATTTACCTAAGTCGCTTCTGGATAATCAAAATCTGATTCTAACCATAACAACTTTTGACTATGCCTCAAAACTTAATTGTTTGGATCTTATATCATGAATTTAAGTAAAAATCAGAATAGTCTTATGTTTTCATAATAAAACTTTGAATGGTCGTCGAAAGGAAAACTGGGAACATCGAAAGTCTTATTTTCTAAAAAAAAAAACGACAAGTTCTTTTCGAGAAATAGTTTCGCTAACAAGTCAACAACATCGTCATGCCTACATCAACAAACTCTAGAAGATGGAGATAATGAAGCATCAAACCTCTCTGACTTCATAGGAACTTTGGATCATCGACACAACAAGTAGTGCGAAAGTTAAAAGAGACTTATCGTCAAATGGCCTATTTTAAAGATAGCACTACCCAAATTACACATTATTTTAAACTACATAATAAACCTTTTATGAAGAAATACATATGGTCAGGATAGTAGAAGAAAAATATTAGATGCCCCTCCCACATACTAAGTAGAACAAATATAAATTTACTGTGTTATT
Source organism: Otatea glauca (assembly GCA_036346275.1). Taxonomy (NCBI): domain Eukaryota; kingdom Viridiplantae; phylum Streptophyta; class Magnoliopsida; order Poales; family Poaceae; genus Otatea; species Otatea glauca. The sequence goes on along the minus strand of CM070720.1, from coordinate 5,078,744 downwards.
GCAATTTTGTTGAAAACTTTTGTATTGCTTTCGGGTTACTCTCGTAAATGTTAAACCATTAGGTTGAAATTTACGATGTGCCAACCCTTATTTAATAAGAAAATTTAATTAAGAATATTTTAAGGAACGAAAAGTTGCCTTATGAACTAATAACTAACCAATAACCAACCTTGAAAACGATGTTATAATGAAAGAGACATTGCCTTATAAAATAACCAGCAATTACCAAATCCATATATAGGTTATTCTCAAAATAATATTTTAATAAACAGAATGATGCTTTGTAAAATGGATAACTTTCATCTAACCATATCCTCCCAATTTCAATATCTTGAAGACACCTTCGAGACAATCCATTAATTCATCCGCTACAAGTAATGAGTAATAGGTTTTTCAGCCTTTATAATCAATCTTCGGTTCTTTCCAAATAACTCTGGTTGAGATGTATCCTTTTATTCATCTCAAACATTTTAACATACCGTGTACCTCTCCTTAAGTTAGCTTTTTGTTGCTAAAGAATCTTGGTATAACTTACTAGCACTTCTCATTCACTTTGCGAAGACCAACAGGATTCCATCTGTATAATCTTGTCTTAACAATCATTGTTGCAGGATACCTGTGACAAGATCCCTCGGCAAAGTCTTGGAAAGTGAAGCCATGTTAAACTTTCAGCTATCAAATGATAATCCTACCTTAGCTCAGCCAGATTCCCAACACTTAGTACAGAACAATTTCAACCTTGGCTCAATTCTTGCCGAAAAAGGAAATAGTTTAAAGCAACAACCTACTTCTACATCTCACTCGATACCTAAGCGATGCTCTTTGAAGTGTTGCCAACCCAATCAATCTGAAGATCGTGCTTGCATTCGCTGTGGAGAAATAGGACACACTGCTGATGAGCATGCAATAAATTGCTCCAGCTGTGAAGGAAATCATTCTCCTGGAAAATGTCCCATGAGCAATATCACTTGTTACCTTTGTGAAGGTCATCACCATTGCCCAGTTCAATGTCCCCTAGGTCCGATAGTTACCAATACAATTCAGCACCAGCGAGAGAAATTCCGGGCCTTAGTTGCTCAAGATTTGGCAATCAGAAGGGAAAAACTAGCTACACAGAAAATATTACCTAAGGAGTTAAAGAAGCAACACATAGACTTTGATCGCCTTCATCCAGGAAGTAATAAATGGCCATCGCCATCAGCATGTTTCTTGTGTGGTGAAGAAGGTCATTGGGCAAGGGAATGTCCGCAAGCTGAGATTAAAAAGGAAGATGGTATTGAGAATCCAATCATACCCATCAAGACGCCACAAGAGAAGCGTGAGTGCTTTAACTGTCATCAGAAGGGTCATCTTGCTAAGCGATGCCCGCAAGAAGAACAGATATTTCCTGCAACTATGGTCATTCCAGAAGTTACACCAGTTAAGATTATAACTCCAAGAGCAGGAGGAATAAAATCTGAATCAAATTGTCTGAAGAATTAGTTAAAGAAAAGACGCTTGAATGAAGACGCTTGCTCCAAGAGGAATTCTGCTCAATTCCATTCTGAATTTCAACCATCATTTGTTCATTCCTCCAACAACACCAGTGAGCAGCCATCTGGTATCCAAAACCAGGCAACTAATGTTACATGCTTTTACTGTCGTGAGCATGGACATTATGCCAACAAATGCCCAAGGAAGAAGAGAGATCAACTTCGTTCTCAAGACCATCAAGCTCCTATCTCCTCATTTACTCCAACTCAAGATATCAATCATGGCAAACCTGACACAATGCCAGGTACGTCTCACATAAACATAGTTTCTGTCAGAACTAAGATTAATTTAAAATCGTTGTGTCTAATCTTAAAAGTAATATTTCGATAAGCGGAACATTGCCTTATAAATTTAACTGAACTCTCATCAAAATATATCTTATCTTAATCCTTCCAAATAGCCGGTAAGATATCAAGTGCTAAACTTCCAGTTTCATCTCTAACCATTACTCGATCAATCCTCTATCTGTTTTATAACATCAGTGAATAATCTTCTATTGTTTCGAATAAGATGGACAACGCCGTTTGCGTCGATCGAGAAGAATCTCATCACTTCACCAAAATCTACCCGAGAAGAGCTCTTCATCTCGTCAAGGATGGCATCAGTGATTTCCAAGTTATATCAAGACCTAGGAAGCATCAAGTACCTAGAACGACCCCTGCCTCGATGTCAGGCTTATGTAAAGATCTTCCTCATGTAATTACACCCGATACTTAATGTAATATCGAAAACGTCCTTTATATATGCAATTCCTACAATCAACCTTTTGACTTTGTACATTATATTCTTTCATAATTGCCAAGTACAAAGAAAATCAAAACCCTCTGTCTATCCAGATGATCAAGTGAATTAAATCATCAGGATCATTTTATAATCCTCCTACCTCAACTCAAATCAAAAATTATCATACCTTGTTTTCAATCTAAAGACAACCTAGAATAACATTTATTCTCACCAAATTTAAATCAACTGTTGTTAAATAAATGCAGATCAACCGTTGTACTCAAATATCATTTCTTGATGATAACATTCAACTCTTCCCTAATGAATCTAACAACAATGCATTATTTCTTTCACCTTAAATATTCTAAACATATCACATGTCACTCTCTAAATTAGATTATCATTATTAACAATCCTAACTATTCAATCAAAAGAGATATATAGAAATATTCCTCATATGCTTACGCGAAATCCAAATAGAAATCTTCGCCATTCTAGCCACATCACTTTGGAACCGCAAGAACGATGTTTTGCAAAACGACTATACTGGAAACAAGAAAACGAGGAAACAACAAGATCAATTTCGAGAAAGAATTTCCAAACCCATTTAGTCCTTGCAAATCTCGGGGACGAGATTTCTGTAAGGGGGGTAGATTTGTAACATCCCGAAAAATGCAATAATATGAAAATTCATATTTTGAATTTGAATATATTTATTTCTGATTTTTCTGACATGATTGGAATTTATTTGGATTTCTTTGGATTTTTGTATTGAATGAAAAATCAAACAACTAAAATTAAAGAATGGATAATAGTAAAAAGATAAAAAGGTAAAAGATAAATTTTGGAAAAATTACCATAGAACCTTAACCACTCTGGTAAGTCAGTAAAATCAAGAAGTAAAATTTTATGCACAGAAAAATGGGAAAATAAAATGAATGACACCTCTTTTTGACTAGAAACAGTATAAGTAAAAATTAATGAAAAATATTAGAAGTATATATGAAGCTGAAAAAATTACCATAGCACCTTCAGTGTAGTGTTTACACCTGGTAAAAATCTCAGGATTTTATCATGTCGGAAGGGCCCTCTAATAATTCAAGAACAGAAGCTTGGAAAATGTGGAAAAATAGCATGTCAGAATTTTAGTAAAATAAATACCGAATATTTTGATTTTACAATTTTACAGAGACATCCTTGACCTACATATAACCTCTCATAAAAGATACAAAAATAAATAATAAGGTTTGAACATCTAAATAAATACAAATCCGAAATGGGAATTTTGAGTGATGTACAGTGTCAGAATTTTTATAATTTAACCATGCGGTATTTGAGTCTCGAATTTTTACTGAAGGTTAGAAACTACCAGGTAAGGTCAGTCAAAAAGTTTCAAAAAAATCACACTCTGATTTGACAGCGTTTTTAAGGCTCACATGGAGCTGTCCGGCTGAAACTTATCCTCTGCCTCACTTTCACTCACCGACGTGTGGGGCCATGTCCACTGTGCCGTAACCGTTCAGCGGCAACGGAAAAATTCCCTTGGACACTGACTGGTGGACCCGGACCCACTTGTCAGCGTCACTCTTCCCTCTGCCTCTCTTCTTCTTTTCCCTGCCGAGTCGTCCTCCCGCACGCCCGAGAAACTTCGCCGCCGCAGCGTCTCTGCGCGATTCGCGCCACCCCGAGTGATTGATTGCCTCCACGTTCATCCTTGGGAGCTGTGCACCATACCCTGTCGAACTCACATCGTTTCCTTGCCAGAGAGATCACGCGCCACATCGTCAAACTGCAAACAGAACCGCCGCAACACCCTCTCGCGTTCAAATCCTGTGCAACTCGAATCCCCGGCTATAAATACTTGTGTGCCGTCGCCTTGAGACTCCCTTCTTCCTTGCTCATCTCCTGGACCAAAAACCAGAACCGAAACTCGTGTTCTTCACCGTTTCTACTGAAAACCCGAAAAGAGGGGAGATCTTCAATTCGCGCGAAATTGGTATCCATCCTTGAAATTTATTCTTCCTCTAGCTTCGCTCGGCACCATAGATTACTCATCACGCGGTAATTTTATCTCTCTTCGCCTACAGAGCTTCCTCACCGGGCGCCCTTCTTCCTCGGCTCCGGCGCATGGTGACGGCCCAAACCGCCGCATCTCCGAGCAAACCGATCGCAAAAATGGAAAGCCCAGGACTCACGATGCTTAAATGCTATCCATTCGCCGGAAGTGCCGCTTTTCTTCCGACGAGCTCCGCCTTTCCCGCCGCGAGCCGCGGTGTGAGCCGCCTTGGTCGCCCCCCCGCCGAAGCGAGCCCACCCACGTGTGCGCCGTGACCCCCTGGAGCCTGCCGTGCTGCCCATTCTGCCGGAAACCCGCCGGAGAGTCGTCGCCGCCACGCCCTAGCCGCCGCCCTGTTTTCAGTCACTGCCCCACGGGCCCCTTCTGTCAGCCGGTCAAAGCATCCTCAGTACACTCGGTAGAATACGTCTTCCCAACTCCGAAAACGTATTTTCGATTTTCTGGGAATTTACATACCCGAGCTGCTTTAAATGCTTATAACTTTTGTATTGTAACTCCAAATGAAGTGAAACAAAATTCTAAATTCATCTAAAATCCAGTAGTTTCAGAATATGCAATAAAATTTTGAAAATGTTCACTGGATAAATTTGAAATTCAAATTTAAAAGCAAAGGCTAAAGACATGCTTCATATGGAATTTTTGTAAATAAACTTTAGAATGAATGATACGAATTTTAGTGAAATACTCATGCTTCCAGGAGTTCAAATATACAAACAATATTTAAATTTCAATTGTTAGAATTACTTTTTATTAAAGAATGTATTCAATGCATTAGAATTTCGAATAAGCATAATTTGAATAATGAAAATATGGAATAAGTAAAATTTAGTTTCTAAATATTAGCATGGCAGTAGAATACCTTAGTTTGTCAAAATATTTAATAAATGAACTTGATTTGAATTAACTTGAAAAGAATGATATAGCTTAAATATAAAATGTGTATATGTATATGGATAGAAAGTTGAATATGTTAGAATATGGATCAAATGAATTCAAATGATCGCCAAACCAGTTTTATTATACCTCTGGCAGTATAAGGTTTCCAGATATAAAATAATTTTTAAAGTTTACTACATGAAACAGTAAATGATTAATAGTCAACATGTAAATACTTGCATAATTGGAATAGGTGTAACTTTCACAAATAAACTCAGAATTTGATGAAACCAAATCCCATGACCTCGAAAAATAGTACCCTTACTGATTAGGTAAAAATATCTTATGTTAGTGCTAGGTTGAAATAAAATAATGTTAAACCCTAATGATCGTTTATAGGAAAAACATCGCGGATAAAAGCCATTTGTCGCGAAACCAACTTTAAATCACTTTTGGTATCATGGCCTGTAAATACCTGAAAAATGAGTAGATTATCCTAGGCGGTATAGTCGCAATCTTATATCAAAAGCTGAACCCTTAACGAGTAGTAAATTGCACCATCAAGCCTTTTCATCGATCCGTAGAACCTCTCGTCTAAATGCAAATGTATTAGAAATAAGTTTACAAACGATATTTGGGATATGTACTACCATATTCTAGAAAAATATTTCATTTACCACTTTCATTTCAACTAAATCCTGCTAGTTGAATACCCCTAAAAAGTATGATTGTCGCAACCTTTTATATCACCTAAGCATTTTCAACTAAGAAAATAATGTCTCGTCTAAACACTAAAATGTATAAAATCAGTCTAGATATGTTATTCAAGGTATATGCTATTAAGTTTCGGAGAAATAACCTCATTTCATCATGTTTTACATATAAACTTTAGTAGTCAAATAACCCCTAGTTTTATGTTTAATGAACCTTGTCGCAATAAGAATTAGTGAACCTTGTAATAAGGAAGTTGTACTTAATATATTTGTATCACCAGAACCTTCTTAAAAACTATAAATAAATCTACTTAACTAACTTATCAATCATAACTTAATCAAAACCCTTCGTATGCAAATCTTAAGGCTAAGTGCTATTAGCGTAACCTTAACTAGTGTCTAACTCTTTTAATCCAAATAATTTTAGCATCTATAATTCGAAGCTATAAATACTAAAATTCATAATTCTAGCCTCTTGAATTCGTAATTCAAGAAAAGATAATCTATAAAGGAAACCTGTTTTGTTCGTCATTGCATCATTAAGGTTAATCATAAAGTAATTACTTAAATAATCCAAACTCTAAAGTATCCTGTTTATGTAATGAATCTTTATTTGATTTTCATCTCATCTTCTTTTCGCCCTTATTGAAGTTTATTATTTGCTTTATTTTTTCGATCGATCGACGTGTAGAATTCGACGTCCCTTCCTCCATCGTTGCCTCCGTCGGCTGTAATCGCGTCTTCATCGTAAATGATATATAAGCAAGGCAAGCACCTCCTTTGACCATCTTGATCCCAGAATTTAATTTGCATTGTATTTATTAAAATGTTTCATGCATACGTTTACTTTCAATAAATTCGCTATTTTGTGGTACTAGTAGTTATACCTGTTGTCTCATGAAACTTCCTTGATAAGTATGGATATGTGTACCTTGATAACCATAGATTGAGCTTAGACAATTACTTAATGTCATTGTGGGTATATGCGATTACTTCTATCCATGCTTAGCCATGCTTTTAGAACAAATGAGAATGATGATCAGATCAAAACTTGTTTCTCAAGAAATGGAAAATGTTGGAATTAAAGCTGTTGGTTATGGGTATTTTGATTAAAAACTCAAAATAAAACTATGGTTTTGATGCGGGCGATTATTGGCAATAGCCGGAGGTGCAAAGGGATTTGCACGTAGTTAGGGTGGAGTATCGCCCGTGTCGGATTAAGGACCGAGCAATGGGACGCTATAGATCCAAGAATTTCGTACAACCACGAGGGCTGGTATGGGACAGTCTTAGCCTATTAAGTTGTTTAGGTGTGGCTTTGCATCTAAGGAAGGCGGGAGTAATGCACAGGCATTCCGGTTCGGTCTGTCTGTAGGGGGTCTACTTACCAATTCAACGGTGTACGTCTTGCCGTGGACAGAAACGTGGTGTTGGGTGTGTTGTGAAAGGAACCACGTCTTGGGTGAGTGTTTCTGTTTTCATGGCGTGGGTTAAACGACCCGGGCTGGTTCAAAGCCACATCTAGATAATGTAACGGCTCTGTATGATCTCCTTGCCGACACACCAAAGGAAGTGTGTTAATTGATCTGGCAAAAGAGGTTGATCATTCCTTGTGGGTAAAGCTGTACACCTCTGCAGAGTATAAATCTAATTAATTAGCCGTGTCCACGGTTATGGACGCTTGGTGAAGTCAGTCCAATGTTAGAATGCTTTGGTATTTTCTAAAATTGGGTTTTGGTTTGGAACTTGTTTAGCAGCTTTTGCTTTATGTCAAAGGATCGACATTGTTGGATTCCATTCTGGATTATTCGATATTCGCGATGGATTGTGAATATATTACTTATGCTTTACTTATTTCATATCAGTCAATTATGCTTTTATAAATTCCGTTTGCAAATAACTTGTTTTACAATGTCAATTCTGCTTTATGCAAATTAACTGTAGTAGCCTCCTTTGAAATGGCCTGCGTATATTATAGGCTTTGCTCAAGTCTTGCAGAGTACGAATGTACTCACCCTTGCTTATATGTGGTTTTTAGGTGGTTAAGTTATCGAAGCTTCGAGGTTTCTTTCGTCGCAGGTTGCGGGTTTTTCTTCGTTGAATCTGTCTAGGGATTATGCCTTGTCGGTTGCCTGTTGGTTTTGGATGGGCACACTACAAGACTTTGCTTCTTTTGCTGCTATATCTCTGATTTGTAAAAGTTTTCTTTATGTAATAGCTTCCGCTTAATAATATTTGTTGTATGGTTGTGATTCCAATTGTGTAAACATGTGAGTGCTAGCTACTGATCCAGGGAATGGCACAGTAATCACATGGAGGTTCCTGTTCATCAGAACGGGGTCTCACACAGATTAACCGCAGAACCTTCTTTTGATATAGCCTGCATTATTGCATGTTGCAAATACCACCTTAAGTCTTGTTGAGTACGAAAGTACTCAACCTTGCTTATTATGTTGTCTTAGGTGGATAAGAAAACAAAGCTCCGAAGTTTACTTTTCGTCGCAAGATGCAGGAATTCTAATGATGCGATCTTTCTAGGGATTTATGCCTTCTCAGTGGCCTAAGGGATTGGATGGGCACACTACAAGACTTTGCTTCTTCTGTTGCTATATTTATATACTCTGAGTTGTAAAATACAATGTATAAATAGCTTCCGCTTTAATATTATCGTGTATGGTTGTGATTCCAATTGTTGTAAATGTGTATACTAGCTACTGATCATGGGACTAGTACTGAATGCACATGAGATTTCCATTTTTACATTTATGCTAAAATGGGGGTCGTTACACGATATCGTACAGTAATATTGTTAATAGCACGACAATCAAGAAACATTCTCCATGAACCATCCTTCTTAGGAACAAGAATGACAAAAACAGCACAACGGCTCAAACTTTCGCGTACATACCCTTTCTCAAGTAGTTCTTGCACTTGACGTTGAATCTCTTTTGTCTCCTCCGGGTTGGTGAAGTATGGAGGTCGGTTTGGAAGGGATGCAATTGGCACCATGTTAATTTGGTGCTCAATTCCTCGCATGGGTGGCAAACCTGCAGGAATCTCATCTGGGAATACATACTCATATGGCTACAAAAGACTAGAAATAGCACTAGGAACAGATGTGAACTCGTTAGTAGAAATCAAAACATCCTTGAACAATAACACATAGTGCATTAAATTGGGATTGTTCTTGACTTCTCGCAAATCTGATTTTGTAGCTATCATGACTAATTTGTATCCCTCAACATTCTTTTTACCTCTCAAGCTAGCTCTATGTGTCTCATTTTCAGCAAGGTGCAAATCACTAGCTTTTCTTTTATCTTGCTCTCTTGGTTGTTGTTTCTTCAATTGTTCAGCCACAAATTGATTAGGAGTCATTGGCAACAAATTTTTAGTAAATCCCTTATACTTAAAAGAATAAGTATTTTCACGCCCATTATATATTGCACCTACGTCAAATTGCTAAGGTCTACCTAACAACAAGTGACAAGCGGTCATAGGTACTACATCACAAACAACTTCATCAGAATAATCTCTAATCTTAAATAGTACCTTAACCATATGTTAAACCTTTACATCCTCGCAATTACTAAACCATTGAACATGATATGGATGAGGATGTTTAATAAATTTTAGATTAAACTTGTCACACATTTCCACAGTAGCTAGGTTACGACAACTACCACCATCAATAATTAGCTTCATTACTTAGTCACATACCATAGCTTGAGTTTGGAAAAGGTTGCGTCGTTGCACCGTACAGTCATTTTCTTGCATTTGAACACTTAGTGTTTTAGTAACCACAAGTGTCGGTCTTGTTTCATATGACAAATATTGACCCTCAGAGTCTTGTTTTTCTTTATGCACCTCTTCATGGACGCCAATTTCAGTATGTGGTTCTATTTCATACTCACTCATTGAGTCGTATTCTCCATCTTTAGTGATGAGCATCACACGGTTGTTTAGACATTCACACGCATGTTTCCACGTCCTAAACACTTGAAGCATTGCACCTCCCTACTTTTGGTCGTTGACCCAACTGAAGATGTAGGGGTTGGAGCACATTTCTTTTCGCTTGCTGTACCTGTAGTCTTTTTCATAGAAGAAGAGCGAAGATCAGTAGAAACCGAATTGACTAGTACGGAAGAACTACCTCTTCCCAAGCTAAAGTTTGCTTTGGATGCTTTTGAACATGAAGATGGTGCCCTCAAATTGTGCCCTTTGTGCTAGCTTTGCATCTTCCACCATTTGTTTTTCTGCCTTTGTTGCTTGATGTACCAACTCTAACATGATGTTATAGGGTTGATAAACAACAATACGCTTCACATTGCAATTCAAGCCATGCAGAAATTGTGCAATTGTTTGCTCCTCATCCTCTTGAACATGTGCCCGAATCATGGCTTGCTCCATCTCCTTGTAGTACTCCTCCACTAAACGTGCGCCTTGCCTTAAATTCTGTAATTTATCAAAAAGGTCACATATATAATGGTTAGGAATAAAATTAGGATGCATTTCCCTTTTCATTTCCATCCATGAAGCAATGGGTGGCTCTCCGTGCTTGTCCCTTTGATTAATCACTTGTTCCCACCAAATCAAAGCATAACCATCAAACTCAAGAGCTACCATGTGTAGCATAACCATCAAAGCATAACCATCTTCTCTTCCTAGTTGTTGTGCATTCGGAAGATCTTATCCACCTTGAGCTCCCAAGTAAAGTAAGCATTCAGATCTGCATCACTAACAAACTTAGGAATATTAAATTTTAGCTTACCGAACATCTGCTCCACAGGTTCTCCTCCTTGTCGTTGACCATGGCGTAGGTAGCCAGCATTACAATGAAGCATGAAGTCATTGTCCATGTACTCCTCAATGGTGCCATACCCACAGCCTTGGGCAGTACCACGGCCGCCTCTCCCACGTCCAGTGTGTGGTGGTCGAATCGCATTGGCAATGACGCGATCTCTCCTCATTGCTTGGGCCTCCTGCTCCAAGCGTGCAGTGGTTCTCTGCTACTATCTCATCGAGTCCTTCAACTTCCCCTTGAATACTAATCTCCCCTTGTGTTCCATTCTCTAGTGTTCTATCCCTGCGAAACTCAGTCAACATTTTGTCAAATTCACTTACCATTTGTGTCACGATATCGTTCGTCAAGATGCTCATTTTCTCATTGAGTTCTTCATTGAATTCATTGGTCATTTTCTCCAATTTAGCATGTGTGACAAGTGGTAAAGGCTTTCTGTTATCTTCAACATTATCTACCATAGTTACTGCAAACACGAAAACAAAGCAACAAGTATATGATGCATATGGTGCAAACACTCAAGCTCACCCTCTCACTTACCACCCGAAGTTCTTTCTACTCCTTCTTTGGATTAAAGTATGTACGCACTGTGGTGGCGGTAGATAGGACAAACGTGATTACTCAAGCGAATCCACAGTCGAAGCGTTGCACGAGACAATGGCTGATATGTGGAGCTTAGAGGGTTAGTGTATGTCCTATACAATCTGATAATTCTAGTTATTGTAATGATAAGTAATAACCCAAACTAGAATTTACGAGCCCTAGTTGCCAATCTCAAAGATATAAGTGAATTTCAAGGCAACACACGCGCAAAGATAATGGGACTTATGCAATCAAGAAATGAGCTATAAAATATAAGTGAGGCACCAAAAGCTCTATTTCACAAGTCGTAGAGAGACGCTAGCTTATTGCTTAAAGACTGTAAAAAGGGCACAAGATTGCTCACTAATTAATACAATTGCACAATCAAAAATTATGAACACAAATTCACTACTACAGAAAAGCTTATCACAGACGGTTCGGAACCGTCATCATAGACGGTTTCCCGAACCGTCTGTTACCATGTGTCAGTGATGTTACGGCATATCACAGACGGTTTAAAAACTGTCTGTGATAGAATATATCACAGACGGTTTTAAACTAAAACCGTCTGTGATATTATCACATCATAGACGGTTTTATTTAAAAACCGTCTGTGCTGTGATGATATCACAGACGGTTTTTGTTTGAAACCGTCTGTTACATCATTACATCACAGACGGTTTATAACTATAAATCGTCTGTTACATCTTTATATCACAGACCGGTTTTCATTAAAAACCGTCTGTGATAAGACTTCCAAGAGGCAACCATTTCTCTATTTATTGGCTAGCCTCAGGAAATGATAGCCACGCCCTCTGGAAAAAAGCAGATTACAGAATAACTAAACTCATGTTACAATAACATTACAACCATTTCAGAAATGAACTCAGATATATTAACCAAATGTAACTCAATAGCATTAACCAATTAATAGAATACACAACTACAATTTACAAATCCACAACACAAGTTTGACAATTAACCCAAATGGTAATTCAAAAAAATATGACTCCTCAAGTTATACGGCAGCGTGGAACTCGCCTTTTTTGTTTAAAACTTGACTGAGCAAGAAGGCACAAAGCTGTCCTCGAATTCGCTCCAGATCAACCTCTTCCAACGCAGTTGTTACCTGATTGGGCGTTTTCTTAGTGACAAGGAGTTCCATGTTGTGGCAAACGTAAAATCCACAACAGTTATTTCCCTTTCCTTGCTGGTGGCACAGCAAATATAGATTTGGTTAGTTCCAGAATCATTATTACATAGTTTACATACGATTATTGTGTACAGCGGATACCGAAAACTTGAAATCGTGATTCAGCTTCGCCCTGTCCTTGCCAGAAGGCCCTCCATAAGCTTTGTACACTTTGAACGCGCTACGTGATTGCATGAGGTTAGCCTCAGCTATTCCAGGAGAAACATACACGTTTGAACAACCTACATGACCATGTTATCTTTGGAGGAAACGTCATTAATTACCTGGTGATTAATTTTGCGATAGGTTGTAAGTCGTGGCTACCACTCTGTAAGGAATCAAGGTAAATAACCAGATTCGTCGATGGATGAATTACATTGAGAGCTGTAAAACCCACCTCAAATCTATAAGTTTTTTTTGGACCCAGTTCATCTGTTCGAATGTCACCCTCAGAAGCATCTCAGGATAAAGTCAAAATGATGTATACAAGATGGCACCATCTAAAAGAATTCACACTTAGACGCATTTAATTCTTTTGTTCAATCAAAGATCGTATCAAATACAATCATGTGTATGTCTACATATCTATATAAAGAAAAAAAACTTTGATTTCTAATCTTTGAATCAATTCAGAAATATACTACTCCCAACCAAATCAAATGGATTAAATCATCAAGACTTGTTTAATAAGTATTAAGTCTTTTGTTACATCAAAGAAATCTAAAGCAGAATCAAAACCAAATACACTTCTTCCAGATTTGCGAGACAGGAGATATCCTCAATCCACTTAAGTTGTTCAATCCTCATGTCTTAACAGTATAAGCATTACAACAAAAGTTTTACTCAATTACAAGCAGTCAAAATTGCAGTTTTCTTTATCAAGTCAGCAATCTTTTACGTCTTTGAGCCAAACCGACCTATCTTTTCCCCCTCATCGAGTCAATTCTGGCACTCCACCGCCCACTCCTACTGACTAGTGACAGCCTCTCCTTGCCCATTCTAGCAGCTTTTGCCCATGCCCATGGCCAAGTGGCGAACCGACCATGCATGCATGCCACATAGCACCAGTCCATAGTTTTTCTGCAGCAAAGACTGTTTTTAGCTAACTCATGGCGGTAAGAGCCAGCAGTATAAATAGGAGTCAAATTAGTACATCCTACAAACTTTGTTGCTACCCATTTACTCACCTGGTGCCAAGAAGAGAAAGGCACCGTCCAAAGAGAAGAAGAGGAAGGAGGTGCTAGCTACCTCTTTTCCTCTCCTCTGCCCCATCGGCACCTCATCCTTCTTTTCCTGCAAATCAGGTGCAAAGCATTAGCCTACCTCTCTTTTCAGTTGATCTAAAGACAATAAATGCAATCAGCTTGTTCGGTCTAAACCACATATGAATAACTCTTAGTCAAACAAAGGTAAAGGCAGAATGCAACAATCAACAAACATACATGTAAATACATATGTATACACCCCTCCTGTCCTATTCATGGCAGCACCAACTAAAGTCGAATACGAGCATTTCTAACCTCTCCTCTTAGAATTTATTCGACTCATTAGCAAGATTATCCTTACCTAAGAACTAGATTCTTACTCAATCTCAAAGCATGTAATTAAAACACATCCCCATTCAAATCAGTGATTCATATGAAGCTTTTAAGAATAACATACTTCAACCAACAGCATAGATATTTCATTAAGCAAGCTCTTAAGAATGCATGTTCTTCAGATAAACCAAGAGTGTATATATGTATATATGCACCCAACATTCAGAATTACATTAAAGCTTATGCTCAAGACCCTAGCATATGTACATAATTCTGTGCCAAACCAATTCACAAAAACCCTAGATTTCTAGAATGCTTATCACAGTCTCAAAAGAACTCAAAATGCGAGTATATGAAATATAATGCTAAACACATTCATGCACTTTATACTCACAATCTCAAAGCAGAAAAGACTCTAAAACATATATCATTTAATCACAGAAGAATGCATATCACAAACTAACAGATATACTTTTTATAACTGCACATCATATATAAAAGAACCCATTTATGATAATCAAGCACAAGGCTAAACAATTCAATAAGCATCATCAATCATTCACAGATCCATATATATATATATATATGCATACAAGTAAAAAGTACTCATGAACAAGGTTCTATACTTTAGTGTTTCACTCAAAACAAATCACTCTCTGTTTGAGCATGAGAATATAGGCAGCAATCACACTTTACCCACTAATCTGAGAATACATGATATCAGTGCAGACACATAAATAGAATCACTAAAACTTGTACCATTTGATCTCAGGAAAATGCAACATGTAAACATATGCACTACTCTCTGTCTCTTCTACAACAACACATCAATTCCAGCTAATGCTCAAGCCCTCTCTATGACTAAATACCAAAAGTCAATTTTCATTCTCCAAGTTTGCACTCTAAATCACAAATAAGCTCAAGCTACCAGTGCATGTCATCTAATGCTAGATACCCTAGCCCAAAATCAAATACAGCATGCATGGCATCAAACAAATGTTTGTGTCCTAATCAAATTTTTTTTATGCTTTGTCGGCTTGAACTTGAGTAAATGAAACAGTAGTCATTCATCAGCCATTAATTCAAGAATGCATGTAATGCTCTCTGCCTATAGATCCAGAACATATATATATATATATATATATATATATATATATACACACATACATATGCACTTCATAGTCTGTGTGCTCGTAGGCCATTTCTGGCCTCATACCATTTAAGCACGTAAGAAATTAAAACACAAACATCTCATACACTTTTGAGCACATATCAGCACCATGAGCATAGAGTATTGATCAAACGTCAGAAAATAAAATCCCTAGCATCAATGAGCTTGCCTTGCTAAATCACATACGCATTAACTATCGAAAATTGAAGCACAAAGAGGGAGCAAGCTACTGATCAGTATCCTAAACCCACTCTCATTTGTTAAGCATAGTGTTTCATCATGCATTTAAAACAATCTGGATTGCATATCCATATATATATCTCTCATGATCACAATATAGAAAGCTCAAGCACTGATGCAAACAAATCTATTCGGCAGGGATCCAATATACAAGTAATGTTTACTAAATCTAACTTCACAATTGAATGTATCATGAATAGCATCGAACAATTAGTGAGCTATAGCAAATCAGAGAGAGAAAAAAAATAGCACTTAGCTCATAGTGTAGTCGTGGCCGAGCCGTGTTTGTGGCAGTGGTGGCCACTCCAAGGAGCTCCGGACTCCATGCCTCAGATGTCGGCGCCGTCGGATGCTGTTGAGGCTGACCGGGCTGGTGTTGGCCATGGGAGCGCCGGCCACGGCGGTGACCTAGGGCAATAGAGAGAGAGAAAAAAGGGGTAAGTAGAGAAGGGGGAATAGCAGAGACAGAGAGACAGAGGTGAGGGGGAGACCTCGGGCGGCGGCGCCGGTAGGGAGGAGCACCTCGGTGTTGGCCACCACCGAATCGGGTCGGGTCGGCGGCGTGGCGCGAAGAAGGTGGCGCTTGGGCATGGCCGCGCGTGAGAGAGCGAGGTCGCCGGTGGCATGGGGGCAAAGATGGCGGCGCACGCTAGGAGGAAGAGGGGTGGCGGCGCGGGTGAGGGAGGCTTCGCCCGGTACCGAGAGACAGAGGGGGCGGCGGCGTGGGGGAGCTGCGCCGGGAGAAAGCAGTCTTGCGAGGAAGAGGGCCGCAGAGCAGAGGCGAGGCCTAGCGCGGGGCCGATGACGGCCACCGGAGGCGCTGGGAGAAGGCGGCGGCCTTCGGGAGAATGGGCGGGCTCGCTCGAGAAAAGGAGGAGAGGAGAAGAGGTGCGTGGTGGGTGAAGTGAGAAGAGAGAGATGGTGGGGATTAGAAGTAGGGTTAGGGTTGGAGTGTGTCGCCGGGCCGATTGGGCCAGATTTTTGGGCCGGCAAAAATAAAATAAAAATAAATAAAAAAATATAGAAAAAAAAAATATATATTTATAATCTAAAAAAAAGATAATCAAATAAATGGATAAATAAATAAATAAAATAACTTATGCTATATTCGAACCAATGCATATACCAGAATAAGAAAACAGATCAAGAAAAATAATAGGAAGCAAATCCACAATCTATTTCTTGTTTTTCTCTTTTTTTCTCTTTTCTGAAATAAGTTAAGATCCAACTACCATGCATACATATATAGATAAATCGAAGGAAAAGTCACTGATCCCAAAATACAGGTATTAGTAAATTGTTTTACAAATCGGTTGTTAGAAAATTTGCATTAGGATTTAAATCCAATTTGAGAAATATAAATATTAAAAGCTTGATACTCTTATTAGGAAATCCCCTCAATAGCAGCAGAGGGTAGCTAGAGCCACATCTTGCTGTGGACAGCTCTGTGATCGCTCATCCAGGCAAGTCGCCCTTCGATCATGTTTTGTGAACTGATTTTTGTGGCTTGGGTTGTTTGAAACTCTTGCATTCATCTCAAAAGCTAATTTCTAAAAGAAATTAAATCACACTAACTGGATCGGCTAGATCCAGTGTTAGAACCATAACCTTGGTGAGGTTATGGAGTAAATGGCGGGTGGAAGAGCTCAGGGTATGAGCAACCCCGGTTGGGTTGCTATGAAAGTCAGGGCTCCTCCACATAGGGTATCATTTAAGGACAAACCAAACTGGCACTTACCTCAAAATCGGCGCAAGCCGTGCTGACCATAGACCCGGTATGGGACGGGCTGAACAAAGTAACCAACAAGTAGCTGACTCTGCCAAGGTGAGAAAGGTAACTGTGCTAGATGAGGGCAGTCACCCTAGGGTGAGACGTCGGGGGAGGAGTCTCGACCCGCGTGCCTTTGGTGAGGAGAGGCGGTATGGCAGAGGTCAGTGTACGGTTGGCCAAACGTTCTGTTTCCTTGGTTTATTAGTGTGCCTAAGGAAGCGCACTGTGACAATAAACCAAAGTGATGCTATTGGCAAAGCAGTACACCTCTGATCAGAGTTAAATGTGATATCGCTCCTAGCTTCTGGGTTTGGAAGTGCGTCGTGTGGGTTTTCCTCTAACACAGGATGTAAGACCCCACGTTGTTTTGCTGCCATTAGATTTAAAAGTTAAAACTTGACACTTTCTAACAAATGGGTAAAAGAGTACTTTGGATAAAGTACTACTTTGGAATAGCGGCTCGGTGGCCGAAAAGTATATTTTATACCCATGCATAAAGGTTCCGCGGCTTGCTGAGTACTGGTGTACTCAGCCTTGCTTTCTCTGTTGTTTTTCAGAACATGTTGAGTACACCCAACCAGATGAGATAGAAGGTGAATTTCATGATGATGTGAATCTTTATGATGATACCAATGTTGCTGTGGAGGGATATGAATATGAGGGGGCTGACGACCAAGACCTGGCGGAATAAATCTACCCTCAGGAGGGAGGCATCTAGAATAATATTGTAATATTAGGCGGGCGGTGTAGAAATCACCGTAGCCAGACATAAGACAGTACTATATGTACTTTAAGAATAATCCCCGAGTACTATTTGGTGGAAATTTCTATCCGTGCATGTGTTGTTTTCCTTAGCCTGATCCTGGCGCACTCTGCTCTGTGATGTTTCCACTGGTCCTGGCCTGGTCAGGCGATGTGGCGGCATCACAGTAATCAGAACCCAGTGAAACCTACACAGGTATGTCGGCATGGTCAATTAACAGAACAGAGTTGCGAGCATAGTGCAAATCAAACTAGCACTTACCCTGGGTTGTGGGGTAAAAGTACGAACTCTTTATCTTTTTGAACCGCCAAGGCCTCTCCGACGTATTTATCGACAAATCCATAATCTCTGTCCATTGTTTGCTTGAAGACTATGTGTGGGTCCAGGAAACCCACCGGTTGTTCATTCTGTCTCGCTTCCCGGATCATGTATCTAAATATACGAAAGCATTGAGTCATATATATATGACTTTTATCGATATTACACGAATGTACAATGTGAATGCACACACTTATAATGTCCAGCATCTCAAGAGCGCGGCGTCGAGGGCGTCGAGGTTGAAGATGTCAAAAAGGTCATTGAAGTCGGCTGTGAAGAATCCCCCCGATGACTCGTTGAATAGATGCTCAAACTTGAAACTGACCGAGATACTCGTTATGCGGTCTTGCACTGGCTTTTTAGCCTATTCCATGCACCAATTCTGCAATCTGACGCAAGCAATAGAAAGGTTCTTCGTGCGCTCTCCTGTTACAAAAGGCTCTCCTAGCTGGTATACTCAGGCCAGCGGGGCAATTGGATAGTCCAATTTCTTCGTGATCTGCTTCGCTTTGCCCTTGACTTTTTTTCTGCCATAAGGAGTCTGCATGGGAGACGAGTGGGCACCATCCCACTGAATGTCCTTTGATGCAGGGGGCACGGGAGCCGATTTGGTGCTCTGCTGGCATGCAGCATATGACTCAGGCAGTTGGGGAAGCTCCGGTGATGGAGGACGGGCGTCTAGGGAGATGTCGCTGCTGGGCCACTAGATAAAAGTGTCAATGGCACCCCTAGTGTCACAATCTCGTCGTTTGGGGGCATCGGTAGTAGGATGGTCTTGAAATTATCGTTTACACCGTCCATACTAACCTTCGTGAATCCCGGTGCCACAAGGGTGCCGTGCACCAGCGCCCCTTCAATAAACGGATACGACTTCGGCAAGGAAGAAGAATGGCACCATGGACAAGTCTCACTTAGAGAGTGCACCGCATGGCCACCTACATAACGGACTTGTGCAATAGCTACTGCGTCCAACGGCTATTTGTATGGAGCATTCAAGACATATATATAAGTACCTTGATTTCACAGACAGGAGATTTTCCATGTTCATCTGTGGGAGTGGCGGACGCACAGCTGCTCTTTTTGGTAGTGGGGCTGATTTGCCCACATACATTTGGGACTTGCGCAGGCTGATTATTGAGCCTTTTCTCGAGGCTTCTTATCTTATTGTTGAATTCTTCTTAGTCTTTCCTCAATCCTTTGTACCAGTCGTTCCTCTCGCTCTGCTTTTGTTCTCTTCCTACTCCGGTATTTGTCTGAGTCGTCTGGAAATCCTGACTTCCAGGGAACAAAAACCCCAACGCCTCGCGTGCGACCAGGGTGTTCCTTGTTTCCCAAGGTTGTGGAGAGTACATCTTTCTCCCTGTCTGGCAAAAAAGTGCCCTCAAAAGATTGTGTACTCAACGCTACCTGCAAGATCCGGAAAAGTTAATTCACTTACAAAATTATGGACTAATTACGTACAAAATTGGAAGTCCGATATCTTACCAGTCGTTGGCAGACTTCCTCGTCTGCGGGGTTTGTAAAGGAGACGGTGCCGGAAGACGTGGCACTTGACCTTGCTCTCAGCCAGTCTCTGGCGCGTCGGTCAACGATACATGCAAATGGCACATAGGCCTCCTCGTCCTCCCTCTCCCATTGGTCCCTCTTCCCCACGTACCCAGCGGTGCCAAGTCTGTGGGGGTGGGTGCTCCTTGCCTGAAGGGCCTTGTGGGCTTCACTTTGACGCTCGAATTCATCTGTCGTCTTCGCCTCAACAAAATTTTGCCATACGTCCTCAGTAATGAACCCGTACTTAGAGAAGGGAGTCATGTCCTTATAGAAATTTTTCCTTGACAAGCGTGCTTTTGAAATTCTTCCACGCCTTTCCCGCCACTAGCAGTGCATACCGTCGCACTAAGCTCACAAAGTCTTCTGCGATATCGAATGAAGACATAATTTTGTCACCAAGTCGTTGCGACTCTAATCAGTCAGCGACTTCCAGGATGGACAGGTGATGGGGACCCGTTCCCGTGCGACTATCCTGCACAATGTCCTAAATGCATTCACCGCCTTTCTTGGTTCAGTGGGGGCCCCATCCTTTCGATCAACCGCCGTGATGGTATATCGTTCCGTGGGCCTTTTATTTGCTCCTCTTGGACCTCGAGGAGATTTTCTTTTCGATGACTCATCACATCCATCAGACGGCGAATGAGGGGACACCATCTTGCAATCTAGGTTGGTTGTCGTGGCTCAACAGGAAAGAAAAGTAAACAAACATGGAAGGCTACCAATTGATGGTTGCTTTTATTAAATGGGTACAAATGTAGTTCAGAGAAGCAAATTTAAGAGAAGGTAAGTGAAGAGAATTAATACTGCTTACAAGTGACAACATACAAAACAATTCATGAGAATTAATACTGCTTACAAGTGACAACATACAAAACTAAGTGGCATGACTTATCCACCATACAAGTACAGCACCAATGAATACTTCAGATAAAAATCAATATCATTTTTCATGATAGCATTGAAATTTGTAATATGCGCGACAACCTAAATTAGAGATGATTCTATACCATTTTAAGGCCTATCGATCTTGGGCAAATTACGCATGATTTAAAAGCTTTGCAAACTTGTAGTTGTAGCATGCAAGTGCGTCCACACATGCTCAAACTAGCGTATCAAGGTGTGAGCACATTTGCTGACACAATCCAATCACTACATCCAGGCAGCTCATACATGATACACAATATTCTGAAGAGAGGGCTGGGGTTTCGGGAGAGAGGGAATGGGTTCAATGTATTTTTTCAGCAAGAGATCTAACCAAACAAATCAGTCCAATATAGATGAAGAGAGGGCCAGGTCTCGGGATAGAGGGAAGAGAGGGGAGCCATACCTCAGCTCGGCAACGGGGATGAGGCGGTCGGCGGTGCGACGTGGATGAGACGGGTCCAAGAGGGGGCGGCGTCGGCGATGGGGAGGGGTCGACGAGGATGCAGCGTCGACGATGGGGAGGCGTCGACAGGGGGCGGCGTTGACGATGGGGAGGGGTCGACGAGGGGGCGGTGTCGGCGATGGGGAGGCGTCGACGAGGGCGCGGAGACAAAGCTAGGGTTTTGAGCGCGTAAGTGGAGAATGAATGATCTGCAAGAGTAGCCTTTTCATAGGTCTCCCATACACAGACGGTTCTAATTTAGAACCGTCCTTGATAAAAACATCACAGACGGTTTGTAACTAGAACCGTCTGTGATATTATTTTATCACAGACGGTTCTATATTAGAACCGGCTGCGATATTTTTTATCGCATACGGTTATGTATTAGAACCGTCTGTGATACAAAATATACCAGACGGTTATAATATAGAACCGTCTGCGATGAAGATTGTCACAGACCTTCATTGCTAAGGTAAATCCAGAGTTTGGCCTTCTTGACATAATGTATAATGTATATGGAATTATAGATGAAGCATTATCAGTAAAGGAAAGGAAACTATATTAAATAAATCAGATGCATATATACACAAAGTTGTTTTTAATTTTGAGCATCTCATTACAAACAACTCTATTAACTTCTAGAGTACACTTAAATTCATAACTCCACTTGCTTATTCTTTTGTATCAAAATTAGCCCTTCATGATGATCGACGTGTGTGTAGCTAGCTTCTTCGGGTTGTTCTTCCTGGACTGTGATGCTCTTTCCGATAGGAGGCAACACGTCGAATTGATTGTATTCTTCCTCATCTACTACATTCTCTACTCCGACAATTCTCCTTTTTCCTTGAAGAACTACATGTCTCTTCTTGTTGAACGAGTCGATTACATAGAATACTTGAACAACTTGGTTAGCGAGTATGAATAGTTCATCTTGGTATCGGACGCGTGCGAGGTCGACAGTAGTGACACCGTACTTGTCAACCTTCACGTGCTGGAGGTGGACCCAACGACACCGAAATAAGGGGATCTTGAATAGTACATAGTCGAGCTCCCAAATCTCCTCTATGAACCCATAGTAGGAGCTCCTCGTTGACCCAACGGTGTTGAACACATCTATGCGTACACCACTGTTCTGGTTTGTGCTCTTCATATCCTGATCTCTCGTGTAAAATGTATACCCATTTAAGTGGTATCCTTCCATGTTACAACTGTAAATGTTGGCCCTTTAGCCAACCATGTGAGCGTATCACCTGACGAGGCCCCAGTGATAGGTCGCTCCTTCAGCCATCTGTTAAACTGAAGGTTATGCTGTCTCGAGATCCAAGACTCTTGCTGCGTCAGATTCTCTTGCCGTAGCCAGTGCTTATGCTCGTCGATGTACGGGGACACTACAGCCATGTGTTGCAAAACCGTGAAATGAGCTTGAGCATAGGAAGCCGGATCAGGCGTGATTTCTTTCCTTCCGATGGTCCCGATGCCCTGGAGTCTCCCCTCATGGCGAGATCGAGGCACACCTATTGGTTCGACCTGAGCCATGTAATCGACGCAGAACTCTACGACTTCTTCGGTTGCATAACCTTCGACAATGCTACCCTCCGGCTGAGATCGATTCCATACGTAGGACTTGAGAATTCCCATATACCTCTCGAATGGGTACATGCTACGTAGGAACAAGGGCCCGCATATCTTTATCTCTATCACAAGGTGAACAACGAGATGGACCATGATATCGAAAAACGACGGAGGGAAATACATCTCAAGATTACATAGAGTCATCACCACCTCAGCCTGTAGTGCATCTAGTGCTTCGGGATCGATGACCTTCTGAGCAATTGTGTTAAAGAAATAACACTGCCTTGTGATTGTCTCCCGAACCTTGACTGGCAAAATACTTCTAATTACCACAGGGAGCATTTGTGTCATCAGCACATGACAATCATGAGACTTCATACCAACTAATTTCAAATCTTGCATCGAAACAAGTCTCTTCATGTTAGAGGAGTAACCGGACGAAACTTTCACACCATGCAAGCACTAGCACAGTTCAGTTCTCTCGGCCTTAGACAAAGTGTAACAAGCAGGTTTGCAGTATGTTCGGCCTGTATCTTTCTTTTTCGGTGCTAACTCAGGTCTTATGCCCATATCGACCAAGTCAACGCGTGCATTGATACTGTCCTTGGATTTGCCTTTAATATTCAATAAGAGACCAATCAAGCTATCACAGACATTCTTCTCCACGTGCATCACGTCGATGCAGTGCCGAACTTCTATGTGCTCCCAATAAGGTAGATCCCAAAATATTGATCTCTTCTTCCATGTGCTCTTCTCACGGGACCTCGATTTACGCTCCTTTCCAAACGCAACATCCAAGTTCTTAACCATATCATGGACATCTATCCCACTCAAAGGCTTTAGAGCTGAACCGTCTTCGTTCGTTCCATCGAATTGTTTTTTCATTTTGCGGTACGGGTGATTCCTCCGAAGGAACCTACGATGATGCATGTAAATAGGTTTGCGCGAGTGATTCAGCCACACACTCTCGGTATTGTCTAAGTAGTGAGTGCAGGCTTTGGTTCCTTTTGTACTCTAGCCTGATAGGTTACCAAGGGCAAGTAATCATTTATGGTGCAGAACAAAATGCAGTGCAAAGTGAAGTTCTCTCGTTTGTACGCATCCCATACCTATACACCGGGAACCCATAGTGTTTTCAGATCTTCCACCAATGGTGCTAGGTACACATCAATATCGTTCCCAGGTTGTTTCGGTCCTTGGATAAGTATAGACAACAAAATGTACTTCCGCTTCATACACAACCAAGGAGGAAGGTTGTAGATACAGAGATTCACGGGCCAAGTGCTATGCCGGCTGCTCATGTTACCGAAAGGATTTATTCCATCTGTACTCAATCCAAACCTTATATTCCTCGAATCCTCACCGAATTCTTGAAACCTCCTATCGATGTTTCTCCATTGGATGGAATCAGCAGGGTGCCTTAGCATTCCATCGTTCTTACGCTCCTCCGAGTGCCAACGCAACAGTTTTGCTTCATTTGGGTTCGCAAACAAACGCTTCAAACGAGGAATTATAGGCAGATACCATGCCACCTTAGCAGGAGGTCCTTTCATCAACTGGATGCCCTCGCTGTCATCATCTGAATGACTCTTACGCTTGTACCGGGATGTAATATTCTAGATCTTTCTCCGGTTTTTTGGAATTTCCTGTCGGGAGTGTGGTGGGTCTTTTTGACAGCTACAGGGTTAGAAATTGGCTGCGGGGAGAAAAATTGGCAATTTTACCACTCCTCTTTTTCTCCTCCCATCTAATCCCCTCCTCTCTCTTTCTTTTCCCACCCGTGTTGCTCCCCTCCCCTGCCGACCCCCCTCCCTGCCTCCTCCCACCCATGCGCCCCCTCTTGCAGCCACCTCTCCCCACCCCCTTTGGCTGCACGCCACTCCTTTTCCCCCCTCCAAGCCACCCCCTCTCCTTCCCCTACCTCCCCTCTCCTTGCTCTCTCATTTGGGGAACCATTCGATCCAAGAACTCCGGCGAATTCCTGCTGTTTGGAGGGAGATCGTGGTTGGGAGGAGAGGTATGTTCATTGTAAGTTTTTGTGGGGGGATTAGGTCCAGGTGGGGAAAAATTCGTGCTAATAGCTTCTAATCATGTGCTGCAACTAGATGGATTTGAGGAAAACTAGATCTGAGCTGTGTTCTGTCTCGGGCAGATTAGGTCACCGTGTTAGGGCGCAAATTAGAAAATTCTAGGTTCGTTTTCTGGGGGACCGGTTGTTTCAACAGTTGTAAATAATCGAATTATCTTTCAATGAAGACCGAAATCACTAAGTTTTGTTGAGCCGTTTGAAAGTTATGCCATTTTTGGTGTTGACTGTCCAGATTAGGTTGTGGATTGCGCCCGAAATGTTCAACTGAAGATTTGATATAGCAACAGGCCGAATTAGGATTTTTTGATTTCGTAGAGAAATGTAGGAAATTTCCTGTATATTTAGAAAGTGTATTTGTATCCTTGATTTGGAGTTAGGAATCAAAAGTTTTGGCCTGTTGAAGTTGCTGTCCAGAACTGAGATTTCTGCTGAAAGTTCAGAGTTGGTCTGAAGTTCAGAGGACAGTTTGAGGACTTTACATTCAGGTGTTGAGAAAATGGATATGGGGTAACTATAGGTTATCCTCTTGCGGTCATTTGGATCCTAAGAATGCAAATTTTTACTTAGCCAATTAAAAGTTATGTTCATTTTAGTGTCTGCTGTTCAGAACTACTGTTAATGTATATAACCTCTGTTCATCTCTAATCTGGGAACGAGTAATGCATCTTCTGAATAAATGGCTATAATATAGTTGTAGATTATCCTCTTGTGATTAATTATAAACTGAGTTCACTCAATTTGGTTCAACCATTAAAAAGTTATGCAAGTCTTACCTTTTGCTGTCCAAATTGTGACTAGTAGCAGATTCAATTTTGTTCTATGATTTAGGACAAGTTAGAGGCCGAGTTGGAATTTGCAATTGCCTAGAGATAGATAAAAAATTTTATATAGATGCTTAAAATGTCTTCGTTTGCTCAATTTAAAGTTATATAGCAGTAGTTATGCTTTGGTGAAGTCGGCTATCTAAACTGGTTTTGTATGAATTCAGAGTTTTGGGGCAAATTTGATTTAGGGAGTGAAAGTGTGTTTGTTGACTCTAGAACATGTGAATTTGAGTGCGCAATTGTATCTCCAGGTGGAGTAGCTTCGGGAGTGGCTTCTTCTTTCCGCCACTCCATTCCTCTCGGTAGAAGGCAAGTGTATCAACTAGAAGGATATTATAATGTTGATTGGTTGCTTGTGCATATGAATATGATATGATGTGCTACTATGCATATTTCTTGAATTTGCTTAGACTAGTAAGAACGGTAATTCATGGATGGATGAATTGACTGATGTTTATGAAATTGGGCATGACTATGCAAGTGGTGAAAATGAATGAAGTGCACATGTATTCATTTTAATTGCATACGTGCATTCATAATGGAAGAGGCGACCCATTCTGATGCGGGCCTCTGTGTTCGCATGTAGTGAACACGAAAGTCCTACCTCGTGGTCCCATTTATTGAAGTGAATGGGAGCGAGACAGTAAGAGTAGGCACCTTTCACGGGATGGAAGGGACGTGAGGGAACACACCGACAGGTGTGCACTCAGCAGTACCGGTACGTGCAAAGAAAAGAGCATTCATGAGCATGCATGTCGCATTGCATCCTAACGATGATTTTGAGTTAAATAGAAATGTGTAGAGTTGGGAATCGAGTCGTGGACTCATCCAAAGAGATTTAAAGAGGTACGTGTAGGAAGTACGTAATGAAGTGAAAAGAGGTAAATGTTGTTGATATTATTGTTTTATAAATTCATGGATTTGGATAAGAAGTATGCTCTTACTGTTGATTTAATTGTGCAAATTGGTTTGTGATGCACTTTGCTGAATCTTGAACTCATGCTTGTTTGTTTAATGTTTTTAGGTACCTTGAGAGTGACTTGCCGGGATGGGACTTAGCTGCACCTCCACTCACGCTCATGACATGTTAAAAGATTAGTTGGGTTAATCAGTTCACTCTGAAAACTAGTTGAATTCATTATGTAATCGTGTTGTAGTTAAGTTTAATTGATGATTGATGGTATTATGTTTATTTGTGTGCTTAGTTGGTCGTGATGGTTGATTGATTCCATGACATGTTGTAGATGATATCAGAATGATTATTGTCTTTTGTCTGCTGAGTGGATGTCCAAGTTTTAGGGAAGGTGCTGCCGAAATTTTTAATTAATTCAGCAACCTAATAGCATGTTTAGGTTGAATGGTTGTTTCTCTTATGTCTTTGTGTTGTTGTCGCTTGAAAGTGTAACATTCAGGGCACGTGGGGTGCCGGGGTGTTACACGGGATGCGTTGCACACAAGACATATATGCAAGTTCGCGTACTCTTGGCGGTACAGGATACAGTCGTTCGGACATGCATGTATTCTTTCTACATCCATTCCCAAGGGACAAAGAACCTTCTTAGCTTTGTAGGTGGTTGTCGGCAACTCGTTTCCCTCGGGAAGCATGTCCGCCAATAAATGTAACAGCGCTGTGAAACTCTTGTCGGACCAACCGTTGCTTGCTTTTAATTTCAACAGTTCAAGCACGGATGACAACCTTGTGTATTTCGACTTGCAGCCTGGGAACAAAGGTTTCTCCGAGTCCTCCATCAAGCCCCGGAATTTACCATATTCTCTATCATCACGGTTCCCTTCTACATCGCGCAGCATCTGATTCAGATTATCTTCTTGCAACCTATCCTCATCGGAACCACAATCGATATGATCATCCGACATATCATTGACTTCGTCGACCATGTTAATACTATCTGCTTCCTGTATCTCCTGCTCTTCACCGTGAGTGGTCCAACATGTATACCCCTTTTGAAACCCCTCATAATCAAGTGTGCTTCGATCTGCGTAAAGTTTCGAAACATCTTCAGATTCTCACAGACAAGACATAAACTGCACCCCCTTATTAAACATATCCTCTTCTGTAGCTCTTCTAAAAGCGGAGACGCCATTAATGTACTCGACACTCACACGGTCTTAGTGTACGTCCAGCTTCGGTCCATCTACACCAAGCATATAGCATTTAGTGTTAAATATTAAAGTACACTAGGTGTCCTTATGCACACATTATTAAATTATAACCAATTACTACCTTCGAACAAAACAAACAAATGCATCTACAAGCTACATATCTAATTAAAAACAATCTTTAAATTAATTCTCTCTTTACCAAACTAGCTACCTAAATCTTATATATATATATAATAATGAAGTTAGATTTAACCAATTCCTAACATTTGATCACAAAGAACTTGCACTTGCATGGACCTACAAGCCTGCTAGATCTAAACAATCTTCAAATTTCTCTTCTAAGTAATATCTTGAATATAAAGCAATTAATTAGAATCTAAGAAATTATATACTAATTAACTTTCTTAAATATAGAAAAGAGCAGTACAAGGATCTACAAGCTACATCTATATACAATTAATCTCTCTTCAAATTATCTCCTTACCAAGCTAGATCATGATATAATGCAATTAAAACCCATTACTACCCTTACATAGAAAGAACACATGCATGAATTAATCTACAAGCTAAATCTAAAAAATCATCAAATTCTATCCTTACTAAGCTAGATCTTCAACATACTGCAATTAGACACCATTACTAACATTAGATCACCAAAATCAAATGGATCCTCAATCACCCATCAAAATCAACGGTCTTCTTTTAGCAAATCGCCTCACAGCTGCACAGCCGCAGCCAAATGAAAATAGATCCCGAAAACCTAAAATGCACCAAGTGGCTCGGGCCTCTGTATTTTATATTGCTGAGAGAAATCACAGACTATTTTATAAAAAAACCGTCAATGGTAAACATAGCATTCCATACGGTTTTATAATAAAACCGTCTGTGATATATGAGAGACGATTTTATTACAAAACCGTCTGGGAAATTAAGTGATATTACAGACGGTTTTATAAAACAACCGTCTGTGATATCTTCCCAGACGGTTTTTAACTAAAACCGTCTGTGACAATGATGTATATCACTGACAGTTTTTGTAGAGTACCGTCTGTGATAATGTCACTGACGGTTTCAATATAAAACCGTCAGTGATGTTTATCATCACAGACGGTTTTATGGAACCGTCTGTGATAAGGCGTCTAATATAAGCCTTTCTGTAGTAGTGATTAGGGTTTTGCACAATGTAGTGGAACCGGCCACTATTATCTTTTCTTTAGTTTCCTTCTTTCTTTCTTTTCTTGGCCCTTTTGGCTCTTTCTTTCTTTCCTTCCTTTTCATGACTTTCGGCCAACACTAGTATGAACAAAGTTTTGGGATCCCCAAATTGATGTTGTAAGATAGTATGATAATTCAAGATTATGCAATGTATCAATATGAAGAGCCCTAAGCAATATCCAATAGCTAGTCTCATTGGGATCAAAGCATTCGCAAAGGACGAATTGGTACCATAGGTACCTGTACTGATATTTTTGGGGATTTTTGGTCTGTTGATTCTACTGGACTCAACCACCTCAAAGAAACAAGCTAGAACACAAATTTACGCAAGAAACCCAAATTTGGCAAGAACAGTGCAGCAAAAATATCGCCACAATTAAACTTGGAAAATGACCAATTCTGGTTTGCTCACAATGTAATGAATTGAAGGTAATGTTCTAGGCTTTAAAAGAAAATGAACATACAATTTAAAGCTCGTATATAGAAGTTATTGCCAAAACACAGAGGTACACAAATTTGACCTAAATTCAACCGATCTGACCAAATCCGAATCCGATTCAAATTCAGTTCGAAAGATTCCGAATCGCAAAGGACACCCAAAAATGTTTTTGTAGAGGACTCTTCAAGGATTATGGAAAGTAAAAAATTTCTCTAATCGGAGTTCAAATATAGGAATTATGGCCGAAAAATTGAACCAATCTGTTAGAAACCCTAATTTTTTATCATCGACTTTGAAGGTGCAAGATCTCACAGATAATAGCAGAAGCTAGATAGGTGGCCAAAAGAGATTTTGTGGATATTTTTGTTACATTTTAGAAAAGGACAAAAACGTGAAAATCTGAGTTCGTATGTGAAAGTTATGAGCAAAACACCGAACTGGACAGAATTGAAACAAAAAGCTACACAAAGGAAAAATGATCACCAACTAATGCAAGTAATCTAATGGATAAAAACTTAGGAAAACTAACTAAAATTCCAGATTAAACTATGGGTTTAATTTTTGTAGGGTAAATTTTAATATAGAACAAAAAAATAAATCTCATCTAAGGATAGAAAATTTTCACCACTGAACCATGCTCTGATACCAAGATGACATGTTGTGGGTTATTTTGATAATAATCTCGAGCATGTTTATGTTTATGAGTTATTATGTTGCTTATGATATTGTCAATGCTAAGTGTATGAATGAATAGAGTATGCCCATGCTATGGATATATCATATTGAAAAAAATGTGTGTTGCAATTTAAATTATTTAAATTGCATTTGTGCATTCATAACAGAGAGGTGTCCTGAGTGGGCCTCTATGTTTCACCTGTAGTGAGATATGATAGACCTACTTCGGTAGGCCGCTCCACGGGATGGATGGGAATGTGAGGGTGCATACCGACGGGTATGCACTCAGAAATATCGGTATCTTCTATGATAATGTGCATCATGAGCATGCATAGGCATTACATGACTAAAGAGGAAAATGATATGAGTTGTGATGTTATCCTCTTATGCAAATGTCTTATCATATTTGAATTGCTTAATGTCTGTGTTTGAAGTTATCTGTAATAATTTGATACACTTGTTGAGTTACGAACTCACACTTGTTTGTTTGCTATTTATTATAGATGCTTGGTGACGACATTTAGAGGTGGTGCATAGTTCACTTTCTACTTTTGTATACAATGTTAGCTAATTCTTTTGGAGCACCTCTAACTTATTGTATAACTAGTAAGAAATATTTTGGAGTTACTCAGTTATGTTATTTGTATGTTGTTGTGGTGATGGTAATATTGTGATTTCTCTATGTGGTAGTAACCTTGTTCTATTGTACTCTTTAAGTAGCATATCATGGTTGCTTGACTATGTTGTCGATGTATGTTGTCATCGCTTAGTTGAGTTGTTAAATAGAAATATGGTTGCTTAATGTCGTACCTAGTTCCTCTTTGATAATATTGCTCGTGTGATTATATCATAGTTGTTGTTGTGTTGATGTTTGCTCTAATTGCATAAAGGTCATGCTGAAATTTATAGTATTTTCGGTATGTTGGTAGTTTGATAGTATTTGTGGTGTAACATTCAGGGCACGAGGGTACCGGGTGTTACAATTCCGAATATGATAACTCAGATGTGTGAACTGTGATGAGCACTAGTGCCAACCACCATCTCGATATGGCAACCTGCAAAATGTGAATTCGCCCAAGAACATGCTTCGATCCTCGCCTACTTGACCATGCAAAAGTAGACGTATGGTTCCTTGCAATCACCCAAAAGAAGTTGCAAGAACGACGAGGATAAATTTCAGATTGGACCTCCCTATTTTAATGGAGGTATTGGGGCACAAGCCATAGAATCAAGAGTATTTCTTTTAACCTGAAAATTTGTTGTTATCCTTTACAATGGATGAGGCACATCTATATCTAGGGGTGGGGTGGTAAACAGTATGCATGAACAATGCACATAGAAAAAGCAATGCGTGAACAGTGCGCATGGGCCATGTATGGGCCGCATGGAGCTGGCTTGGTCCATGCCTCCGAGTGGTCCTTTGTGTTTTCCAGTGTTAGCAATGCTCATGTTGCCTCCTTTTGGTGTCCGTCCTCCCTCTCCTCCCATTGGACACACCATGTTCCAACACCTTCACCATATCTGAGAACACAAATAGTAGTTGCGAAAGGAAATATCCAATTCTCATTGGAAGTTAAGTTATGGTTAGTTAAAAGCAACACAATATTTTGAGCTAGTTTCTTGGCACGTGATCGTGTTATTGGCCCTTGAAACATGTTTGGAGCCTCATCATGAATAATGGAAGAAGATGGTGAAGGTGATGTCGGTGCAGTCGAAGGAATGCCCTCATCACAACAACAGAACGTGTTTTAACCATTTAACACTAACTTAACCACCACTACACCAGCGAACCCTTGATCCAACGATCCTTCTTCGTTTGAGTATGGCTTAAGTTAGCATCTCAGCCATTCACTTTTCAACCCGACTTGCAACAACTTCTTGGCCTTAGTCATCATCCAGCATCACCTTACTGTCTGGACCTTAGCTCTCCTAGTCTAGTCCCGATCTCCTTCGTCTCACTATGACCAAGCTCTGAAGTCCTACAACCATCACAGACAAGCAAAACATCACATAGCATTGGTCAACATAATGTACAGCATGTAATTAATACTAGTATGATTTCCCAATTAAATGCATCGCTCAAGCTCATTGGGAAGGCCGACAGCAACCTAAAATTGCAAATTCAGATTTCTAAACTAAAACAAACTCACACAAATCCACAAAAGACTAACAAATGCTAAATACTCATCACACATCCATGGGTTGACCATCCACATGGTCACACAACTATTTATGTGGAATATATATATATAATGGAATTCTTAAGTATAGGAAGCTGGAGTGTTTCTCCTCGAGAACGTGCACATGAAATTCACAATCACACCATATTAAAACTGAGTAAAAAAATTGCAAATATATGTGAAACTAATTTCATGAAAAGAAATATGGAAATTTTGATATATCCCACATAGAGTGCATTATTTAGAAAATGCCACTAAAGAGTACCTCTTTTGAAATATGCCACTGTGGTGTGATTTTGTCATTACCAGGGATTAAAACCCATTTTCACCAAATACGAGCCCCATATTCAAACCCGTATATATTTTATGATAGACCAAAATGCTCTTGGATTCATCTCATTAGGTGGTTCGATTGGCTGTAATTGCACCCATTTCTCGTCCCCAATCTCTCCTGAGAACCATCTTCCTTCTGTCTGGCATCATCGATGCACCCAATTTTCTCCTCACGCACCCGCTGTCCACGTCTCTCGGTTTTCTCTGCCGTTGTACTCAAGTCTCCACCTTGTCCATTGTTGCTCCCAAGGGTGCCCCATGTAGTAAAGCAAATGGTACTGCTGGATATAAAAGGTATGCTCCCGAGTTATAAACAACTAAGAAAAATGTTGTTTGCTATCATTCATTTATAGAATTATCGTATGTAGTTCTTGTTAGTATCATGCTTCATTAAAGTGATGTTTTTAGATATATGTGTGTGTATCGCCATCTTTTAGTTTGTTTATTCACTTTATGTGTTAAAGGAAAATATTGTTAGTGTAAACATTAAGGTTCCATTGCAATGCATGGGCACCCTGCTAGTATATATATGATTAGAAATATCTAGAGAAATAAAATTAGGTATAAAAATTACTCTGTCAATTATTTGTATTGATTTGGTGTATATCAATTTGTCAATTAGGGAGCACTTGCTGTTCTTGGTAGAAGCTGAACACATTCTATATTATTGAAAGTTAAAGTCAATAAAATCATGTTGTACTTCCTACTCTCAATAAACATTTACCTGAAGTATTATTTTGATAATTAAAATTTAAAAATTTATCATAGAGAAGGATGCCAATTATTTTATCTAATAAACTAGTCCATGTGAATGCATGGGTTTTCGGCTAGTTCCCCTAACTTGTAATAGATTTCCAACACTACTCTAGGAATGTACATCACAATCAGTTCTTTTTCATCATCACAGTCAATTCTGGTGGTGTTACAAAGTCATTAGACAATGATGAGGTAGCGCTATAACAGTAGGTTTCGCCCGACTGTGATAAAGGCATCATCACAATCGGTTATTGGTCAAAACCGACTGTGATGACACCCTCATCACAATCGGTTCTGAGAAAAAAGCGATAGTGATGACGCCCTCTTCACTATCGCTTCTTATAAAGAACCAATAGTGATGAGAAGAACCAATAGTGATGAGGCCCTCATCATTATCACTTCTTATAAAGAATTGATAGTGATGATGCACTCATCACTATCGCTTCTATCTCAAAACCATAGTGATGAGGCCCTCATCTCTATCGCTTCTTATAAAGAACCGATAGTGATGACGCCCTCATCACTATCGCTTCTTATAAAGAACCGATTGTGATGAGGGGGTGTGCTGTTGTTGTTTGTGCGTTCATATTTCATATTTCAAATGGCACATTCATATTTCAAATCTAAAAATTACAAAAAATAACATCTACATGCTTTGCATTATTGTACTTCTAAAGATCAATAGAAAAAATGATAAAATAGTATGAATTAATGAATGAAACAAGGAGGTTAACTACACAACGTTAGAACAGAGGGAACAATAACAAGAGAGTCACAAGCATTTTCTGTGGTATGGAACAATGGAGCTTCCACATCAAGCTAACTCATGCACCAATTAGAGCACAACTTCAAACTATAGAAAGGCATGGATATCACAAATATAACACAAAAAGATCAAAGAGTAACATTATAACCCCATCCTTTATGTGTGTATTTATCCTCACTTCACTTAGTTCTAGCAAATTCCAAATTAAACCTTTTAGGCTTTCAGCAAATTGAAAATCCCAATCCTTATCAGGCTTGTCTCTCATAATTCTTGTTTCACTGATGTCATTAAATGATCCTTTATCTTTCGCCCAAACAGGGATTCTCATGGTACCTTGTTTACCATCTCCCCCTTCCAAATTTTCCTCTACAGAGCTATTATCTACATAAGTAACAGAGATACCACCTTGAACGTTTACATGTCCACTATGTATGGTTGGTTCGAAAATTGCTTCAAAAACAAAACGGCTTGTTGGGTTTACAGAAACTATAGTACTTCAACTCTTCCCAGATCAATGCCTCCAACAGTGCTGTCAAGAAGTCTTATTTGAACATCATATTCCGGTTTTGCAAAAGTACCTCGCAAATCTCCCTTCGTGTGCAAATACCTTTGATTGGTGTGAACCATTGCCTCAGGAAGTAAATCAAGTCTATGGATGATGATTCTAGAGCCTGAACTAAAGCTGGTATAAGACCAACTGGGAAATTAAGCACAGCAAAGCGAAGATTTGTTAGCGGGCCAAGAATTAATAGGTGTACCTGGTTGTACTTGGTGAGGGTGGCGAGGAGCTTGTTCTGGTTGGCCTCACCGAAGGGGTTGTCCTCCCCTGCTCATCTACGAGTTCCCAATCACCCTGCAAAGCAAAACACAAGCATGATAAGAAACCTGCCCTAATAATAACCCAACTAAATCCACACAAAAAACATTGGGGAAAAAGGAACTAAAGGCGGCGATGCGGAAGAGGGGAACGGAGGGGAGGAAGGGAGAGGAGGGCGAGAGTGAGGGTGTGTGGTAAGGTGGTGTCTGCGAGGTGAACGGGAGAGCCTAGGACACCGAGCGCGGGGGTGAGGAAGACGGACTCGCGAGGTTGGGGGCGAAGAACGGGGGCACGTGGGTTGAGGATGCGAGGAGGAAACAAGGAAGGCGAGGCGGAGGCAGGCCTAGGGACAGCACGGGCGAAGAGGGTGAGAGCCGGCCGATGCAAGTGAGGGAGCTAATGAAGTGAGATGAGTAAGACGAGGCAGTGAGGTATCTGTGTCGGTCCTTAAAAAGAACCGATTGCAATAAATCGATCCTTAGTGTGGGCCCTTAAAAAGAACAATTGCAATAAACACTACTACAGAAAGGCTTAAATTAGACTCCTCATCACAGACGGTTTTGAAAAACCGTCCGTGGTGAGGAACATCACTGACGGTTCTATAGCGCAACCATCAGTGACAGGATCATAGATAGTTCTCTTCACGAAATGTCAGTGATATCACAGACGGTTTAAGTTAAATATTTTCTGTGATCATGTCACAAATGGTTTGAAATAAAAACCGTCTGTGATAATTTCATATCATAGATGGTTCTAAATAGAAACCGTCTGTGATATGAGTTGAGAACATAATAACCATACAAATAGATGGTTCGTAGCGCAGACCCATGCGTTTCGTTTCTCGCAAACCCTAGTGCCCCGACAATCCTCCTCCCCAGCGAACTCCTCCCCGGTGACCTCCTCCACGATCGGCTACCTTCGCGAGCACATTCTCCTCCCCGTCAGCTACCTCCTCCACCGCGAGCAACTTCTCCACCGTGAGCACCTTACCCGTCGGCTACCTCCTACTCCTCCCGGCCCGTCCGTGAGTTGTGTATGAACCCCTGTAAACTTGGATGGAGGGAGTATTACCTTGCATGCACGATACTTAGTTAATCTTGTGGCAAAATAAGGGCAAAAAAATCCAAAAGGAGGTGACATAATTTCATATGCTCTATTGTCATATTAAGCTCTCGATTTGTTTGTGAATATTAACCAAGTAAACAGTAGAATTTCTGCGGAGGCAAAGCCTTCTACCATGTAAAGGCCAAGTATCTCTGGTAGCTGGGAGCCTGCATGGAAAGATGATTCTTTGGGTACTGGCGATGGGCTTAAAATGTTGATCTGATATATAGCACCTAAAGATATATTGGTAAATTTGATGTATATGTAATGTGAGAACTGTTGAGATGCCTAAGAGGTATCACTACACGTAGTACTAATCATTTGATTCAGCAAACTAGCGGTCAAGAATGGGCAATAAGTTACCTAAGATTTCACTATAAATAACTAATGGCATTGAAATTCCATCTACGTATAATTTGGAAGAATTTGATCAAGTTTGTATATATTATGCATAATTAATTAACATATACTGATGTACATGTCAAAATTATTGGTAATATAATTTCATATACTCTATTGTCATATTAACTCTTATTGTATATTGCAATATTAGGGTGTAAATGTATGTACTGTTATTGATAGCTAATTTCGTGGATGTTGAGTTCACAGTTTGTTGTTGCAGTTTGATACGTAGTTAAAAGATCCAATAGTTTGTGATAGAAATGACTGAAGTCTTACATATCATGAATAGTAGATACATATTTAATTTGGATGCCAAAGATGAATCTTGCATATTTTAGCTCTTTCATAGTGCCTCCTATTTTGTTGGCTGCCTTTTTCATGTGGTAAAAATAGATCGAGGACATGGAAAATCTGTTAGAAGCTAAACAAAAACTTGAGGTGGAGATCAAACAACTGAAGGGGAAATATGAGATAACAGAAAAGATTTATGAGATGAAACAAGAACTGAAAGACATAGATGATCGCTTGTAAGATATCGAATCCCTTAACACAGCACTCATTAGTAAGGACCGCAGGGCGATGCAGAGCTAGAAGAACCAAAAGCTGAGCTTATAGAGGTAATATAAAGGTTTCTAGTACTGAATTCGATATGGTTACTGATAATGTACCAACACACCCTTTCACAACAACATTATCGCTTTTAATTTGTCAGGATTAAGAGGTATGACTGAAGATCAATCGGTTATTGGTGTCAAACAAATCGGCACTATACTGGAGTTGTGGAACTTCAGAGAGAACCGACATGCCTCTATTGCGGAAGTTATGTCACATATGATGGAAGACATGAAAAAACCCTAAGATTTTCTTGTCTTGATCTATCAAATAATGTGGTTTTGCAATGTACACTTGTTGATATTTGTGGTATATATCATATTTTGTTAATGTATTGTCACCTGAACTATGAATTATTTTGTTATCATATTTGTGGTATAATATTTGTGGTAAGGTCTTCTTGTATCGAACTATGAAATAATGTTTTCCCCTAACTCTCTTGGCAGAACTTCTATGATTAGTATCTGTTGTTCGAAATTTTATTCTCGTTAGATACTTATGCAACGACATTTACAAGACACAAGCAGTTATAGATTTTGCAATTGAATATCAAAACATCCTAGATGCATGGAGGCAACAGCTTTTCTATTGAGGAGGGTCTTAAAATATGAATATTTGTAGCACTTTCATCACCTTTCTTATTGTAATGTTGATGGATTCCAACGTAAAATCCAATTCTATGAACAGTTAATCTTGAAAGTTCATGCTCTGATTTATTTTTCATTTCATCCTCATCCCTGAATGAGAACACTATATGCAGCCCATTTTCACTCTAATCAGACATTGCTATGTGATGGGTTTTCCTTATTTTTTATGGTTGCAGGACGACGGTGCTAGATCATGGTGAGGCAGAGGATGACCGGAACTAGGCGAAGTGCGCTGGAGGTCTAGACGGTCGAAGATCGCCGGACGATGATCGGAGACGGAGTCGCTGTGAACTTAGAAGACATGGAATGGATGAGATGCTAGTTAGGAGCTGCTCGGATCAAGGAGGGCTGTTGAATCGCCGTCTAGAAGATAGAGTAGCTGGTCAAGTTAGTATGCTTTGAGAAGCGTGCAAAACCCATTCGGGTTGTCAGTTTCAGATTTTCCTAAGTATGAGTGAGTGAACTCATCCACTGGTGGAGGATGACTCAAGAGTAATATAAATAAAGGGGTAGGGGTAGCCTTCCTCCTCTTCAAGGTTTTGAGGTTTTGTGCTCCTTTGAGCTTTGCCCACTTTATTTTGAGGCTTTGTAAACCTCTATTCCAGAAATGAAAATCTAATTTTCTCAATTCTGAATTTACTTTCTGCATTTACATTATGCTTTAAATTCAGTCTTTAAATTCCGCAATTTACATTCTTGTAATTTACTTTCTACACATTTGGATTTGCCTCCCCCTTCTAAATGCTTGTGGATCTTATGCCAAGCATGAATGATTGATGAATGAGTCTTCTTCAGACCATATCGCAATCATCTAGGCAAAGCTTGTGTTCTTCCTTGCACTAAACCGATCTTTTGTTTTTGAGAGGATCAATCTTGAAGGATAGGGTTTTTGGTGTTCTTGTCTTGTGTTCTATCTTGCTATGACATCTAGGATCATCTTGATCATCAGGAACGCACGAGCTAGCTGAGGGCCAAGTTTTCATTTTTGAACCCGTTCTTTTGCACTCTTCCTTGAATTGGAAAAAGGTTGGAACTTTGACGTCAATCCTTGCGATTGAAGGTTGGAATAGGTTCCAGACATCCATAGGAAGGTGTCCACATAGTTTCACGAGGTTTGGGTCAGCCGATCAAAAGATTCATCAATTTTCCTTTTGAGTCATGATGTTTTTTACTATTTACTCGGCAGTGCTACAGTACCCCGTCAGTACACTACAGTGCCCGGTAGTGCTGGCTACTGTTCATCCAGCAGTAGCGAGCCATTTTGTGGTAGTGCCGACCTTAGCTGATGATTTTGGGAATTTTCCTTTCTCCGCTTTGCTTTTGTAATGTGAGGTTGTCGGTTGGATTGTCTTGAGTGAGAAAATTTTATTTTGGGATCATTCACCCTTCTCTGATCACCATCTCGGTCCTTCAGAATAAAATTTTGAATAATAGATACTAATCATGCAAGTTTTGCCAAGAGAGTGAGGGGAAAAACATATCACAAACAATTCTATTTAAAAACCATCTGTAATAATCTCATATCATAGACGGTTGTAATTAAAAACCGTCTGTGATTATTTGTCATTAGAGATGGTTCTATCAAAGAACCGTCTAAGATATTCCCTTATCACAGACGGTTCGCAGATCGAACCATCTCTGATATTATTTTTTACTGACAGTTCGGAAATCATTTGTGTTGTGCCTTCTTATCACTGACACAGATCTACGGACGGTTCACAAAACCATCAGTGATGAGGTTTTCGAACCATCTATGATGAGCTTTTGTGTAGTAGTAAAATCAATCCTCAGTGTCGGTCCTCAAAAAGAACCGATTGCAATAAATCGATATCTCTATCGGTTTTAAATGGGAACCGATTGTGATATGCATGTGCACATCACAATCTGTTCTGAAATAAGAACCGATTGTGATGTGCACGGTATATCACAATCGGTTTTAATGTAAGAAGCGATAGTGATGTGCATGAACATCAATATCGGTTCCCACATAAGAAACAATAGTGATGTGGACATGCATATCACTATATCGGTTCCCACATAAGAAGCGATACTGATGTACATGGTACATCTCAATCGGTTCTAATGTTAGAACTGATTATGATGTGCACAGTGCTACATCATAATCGGTTCTAACCTGAGAACCGACAGTGATTATTATTAACACTCCCTTCTATGTCATCTATCACAATCATTTTTTTCTAAAAACTTATGAACCGATCCAGATAAAGCGATAGTGATGTACCATTCTATAGTAGTGCAATATGCTGGTAGCATTTTGTACATCTTCGATAGTGCAAGTTTTTTAACTGAATGCAGTGTTAATTAGTTAAATCAATAAACATCACATAAGCATATAATTACAAACAACCATATAATTGTAAATGATTAGATTTAAAAATCCATCTGCCAATTTTGACTATATTAAAATACATCAACCTTTTTCATTATTTAAATATCCATCTAGTAATTTTTTATTATTTCAATGGTTTATTCATTTCATTTGTTATGTAGTGCTGATAAATTAAATTAACATACATCAAATAAGCATATAATTGAAAAAAAGGATATATTTGTAAATAATTAGATTTAAAAAATGTATCTTGCAATTTTCATTATTGGAAAATCCATCTACCATTTTTCATTGTTTAAATATTCATCTAGCAATTTTCACTATTTAAAATTCATCTAGCAATTTTCACTTTTTAAAATTCCATATAACAATGTTTTATTCTTTAAAATAATTATAATTAGATATAATGGTCCATCTGGCAATTTTCATTATTTAAAAATCCACTAAATCACTAAAATGAATAATAATTGTAATTTATTCACTAAATTAGCTATATCTTAATTTTAGCTCTACCGACCTAAAATGTTCACACCATGCAATCACAAATTATCAAAATCTAGAGCAATCTATAAAGTAAAATGTAACAAATATAATGTAGATCAAGTTACTAACATTGGAGAGAAATACGAGATAAATTTTGGAACAATTTTTCAGGAGCAAGTCGCCAAAATCATTCCCACCGAGCAAGGACAGAGCTCCTCTCTGTTATGCTCAGTCGGGGACAGGACGTCCACCTATATAAAGATACTTATCACTACCGGTTCTACGTAGAACCGACAGTGAAAAACTCGGATTGCGCGGGAAAATAATTATCACTGCTAGTTCTAGCGTAAAACCGGCAGTAAAAATTTCGATATCACTGTCGGGTGGTAACCGAACCGGCAGTGATATATCACTACCGGTTTTGGATATAAACCTGCAGTGATATCTGGTTATCACTGGCAGTTATAAGTTCTCCCCCCGGCCGTACTTTTGAACCGGCAGTGATATGTTATCACTGTCGGTTCTAGCCCAACCGGCAGTGATATGCCGGCAAGCATTAATTACCTGTTCTGTAGTAGTGATGTTACATAACATTGAATTATTTTTTTGATACTCTGCCGACAGAACAAGTGTAGTTTACAAATCATTTCTTTCCTGGTATATCTTCCAAAAGTTAAAAGAGTAGTTATATATCCATTGTACACAAGCTACATTCTAATATTAAAATTCTCGGTACTCCAAAGAACTTAAAGCTACACAACACAGATTAAGAAGCGATTGGTCAAAGGATTTGAAGCCAGCCCAGAATGACAAGTGAAAAGGCCCTCTTCCTCATTTCGACACCTACTCAACAAATTATGCAAGTCGGACATGTAAGCAAAAATGCGGAAGCTTTTAGTCTAACAACCATCACACTTAGACCTTTTAATTATAAGAACCTTTCTATAATTTATATGGGCCATATTATGTTAAAATAATTTAACAGGATAATGATAATTAACAAATATAGGCTCTTCAAGAAAACACATAATGAATAAATAAA
Organism: Otatea glauca; assembly: GCA_036346275.1. NCBI lineage: Eukaryota > Viridiplantae > Streptophyta > Magnoliopsida > Poales > Poaceae > Otatea > Otatea glauca. The sequence continues at coordinate 5,037,108 of CM070720.1, read as the reverse complement.
TGTATGAAAAAGAAGAAAGAACTCATGTCCTCGTCCCATATCCATGCATTAGCCTCTACATGCCATGCCATCTCATGCATGCATAACTCAAGTCCTCGTCCCACATCCATGCATTAGCCTCTGCATGCCGTGCCATCTCATGCATGCATTCGTACGCGCCATCCATGACTCGATCAGATCATGTTGGCCAGTGCCATGCAGTTGTTGGCCATCTGATTTAGCTCCCTGTCAAACTTCTCCATGGGGTTCCTGATCCCGGCCTTCTTGAACGGCAGGTCGCACGACTCGAAGTCTTGCAGGGCGAGCTGCAGCATGATCTTCGCCGTGGCTTTGTCTTTGAAGGTGATGGCCCGCTGCGCCGCGCCGATAGTGTCCTGTATGTTCATGTACATTGTGTCGCAGAAGCTTAGCGCCTGCGTCTGTGCCTGGGGCGCTGTGCGGGACACCGTGGAAATGTGCTTTCGAGCCTGACCTGTCCGCTTGCCGAATGCGTCCACCTGCATGTTAAGCACGGCTAGGTTGTCGATCACCGGGTACTTGGACGCGTGCCTCCCGGCCGTGGTCCTGCACATGTCCGGGAACGGGGTGTGCGAGCAAATGCCGGCGACCTGTGGGGGGACGGTGCTGCCCTTTGCCCAGGCCAGCGGGAGGAAGCTGGCTGACAGAAACGCAGCTGCGGCTAGGAGGACGTGCTGTGCATAGGATAGCCACATGGTTTATTCTGTTAGGTTCGTGGGTGGTCGTGGGTAAAATATATATATGGAGCGACGCAGGAGAGCAAAGACAGGGTAGTGAAATGGGCGAGCTGGGAGAGGTTCTTATAGGGTTGTCTCAGCCTCGGAAATGGTGGTTGGCGTCTGGTTTGCAGCTGCTATTGTCCATTTGTTTTGTTTTGTTTCCAGGGCCCTCCACGTTTGTGGGAGGTGTTGACACTTGACAAAATTTTGTGGAGTGCTAGAAATAGATTCATTAATTTTGTGATGAACATCTTCTGTTGCGGTGGTTTGCCGGTTTGCCCTGTATTATGGATGGGATTGTCTGATCGTCAATTGACTGTATTTTAGTCACTTTTCTCAACCCTTGAATGAAGATCGAACCACATGTCATCAATCACCTAGCTTCGTATGTAAACCCACGCCCTCCCATCCCTAGGATAAAGATTGAAACAAAGGTTATTCTACCCTAGGCACAAAAATTTAGTTTTGTGAACCCCTACAAGATACAAAGATAAAAACATTTCTCACGTACACAAAACTGAAGTAAATCTAGATAAACCCTAGAAATAGAAAAAACTAAAAGAGTTGCATTAAAGCTTTGCTATATTGCACATTACTTAGGATTGCAATCTTAGCCTTAGTACTATCACAACTACAGAATGGTATATCACTATCGCTTCATCTGTGTCGGTTCTTAAGTTTTTAGAAAAAAACGATTGTGATAGATGACTTGGGGGGATGTTAGTAATAATCACTATCGGTTCTCAGGTTAGAAGTGATTGTGATGTAACACTGGGCACATCACAATCGGTTCTTTTGTGAAAAACGATAGTAATGTGCACGATCATCACTATTGGTTCTTTAATAAGAAGCGATAGTGATGTGATCATGCACATCACTATCGGTTCTTTTATAAGAAGCGGTAGTGATGTGCATGAACATCACTATCGGTTCTCACAAAGAAGCGATAGTGATGAGCAAAGGCACATCACTATCGGTTCTTTTGTGAGAAGCGATAGAGATATACATGTATATCTCTATCGCTTCTCACAAAAGAACCGATAGTGATGTGCCTTTGCTCATCACTATCGCTTCTTTGTGAGAACCGATAGTAATGATTATGCACATCACTATCGCTTATGATATAAGAACTGATAGTGATGTGCATTATCACATCACTATCGCTTCTTATGTAGGAACCGATAATGATGACCGTGTATATCACTATTGCTTCTTAAGTAAGAACCGATTGTGATGTGTCTCGCTAGGTTATTTATACCCCTCGGGCTGAACTATCCTCAGTTGTTATTCCAGAGGAGATTTCTTCGCCATCACCTGAAAAAACAGCTCATATTCTGTGGTTGAAAGCAATACTTGGGTCAGAAAAATTGAAATCCTCAACGGTGGGTGTTAAGAGAGTAAATTTGAAGACCTAGCTTGAGGAGATTTCCCATCTTTTTGTAGAATTTGTGGTTTTCTTCAAAATGTGAGCATTCCTTCGAACCCCTTCAAATTTGCACTATATAATTTTGATATGTCGCAATGAAAGTTTAGGTTGCACTGGTATTGTGTATATCCTATCAGATTTCACACCCTTTATTTTGCAAGCACACAAGTATTTAATTATCTTTGTAGTGCTCTCGTGTTAATATGGAATTATTGTTGTTGTTATATGATGATTATTAGAGTTTAGGCTGCGGAACCTACGTCTCTCATTCGAGGGTGCTTGTTTATAAATATGCCGATCGAAATGGCATATTTATAAGCAGGTAGTCTCGAATTGTCCATGTTATTTGGACAGTTCGAGGATATGTGGTTCGAGCAAGTTCCTGAGCTGTTGTACAACTCCGGAGTAGATTTTGGTATGTAAGGCCCCCATTTTTGATAAATAAATACCAAAAATGGATACCATGTGCATATAGTACTAGTCCCATGATCAGTAGCTAGTACGCACAAATACAAATTGATATCACAGTCATACACAAACTTTATTACACAGCGGAAGTAAGATTACATATTATTTTTACAATACCAAAAGTAAAACTGCAGTGGAGACAACTTCTTGTAGTATGCCTTTTTAACCCATTGTTCCACAGGCAACTGACAAGGGAAAATCCTTAGATAAATTCATCGTTAAATTCCCCGTGTCCTGCATCAACGTAAGAATCGTCGGGGAAATCTGTTTCTTCACCTAAAAACATCAACATAGGCAAGTTGAGTACTTACGTACTCGCAAGACTTATGCAAATCCTAAAATACATGCAGGCCATTCCAATGAAAGGCTATTAAGGTTAATTTGCATAAAGCTGGTTTGAAATGTAAATACAGAATAATAGATTGCAAAATGGAATTTAAATAAAAGCAATTTAATATTGAAAGTGATAGAATGTAAGCATCAATAAATCACGAATGTTTGGGTATCTCGACCATACTCAAAACCATTTCCTCCGCACACAATGAAATGACCAACACGTGGTAGAAACCACTTTTATGAAAATAAGCAAAGCGCTAACTATGTGATGACTTTACAAGTGTCCATGATCATGACGCGCTAATCGATTAGTTTTACACTCTACGAGGTATACAACTTTCCCACAAGACATGGTGACTCTTTGAGCAATCGATATTTGCACACTGCCTTTGGTGTGCCGCAGAGAGTCATGTTATAACTTTTACATTATTTAAACCTAACTTTGCACCAGCACGGTGACGATAAACCCATCCTGTGGTGTAAGAACTCAGAGCATAGAAATGACGGAACTACCCACAGTATGGCGTACACCGTTATATTGGTAGACGTTTAATCCATGATCACCTCGATGTGGACGTCCCGTCGAGCAATTCATTAAGAAACAGCTCGTACTACTCCGGCCTTCCAAGTGCAAAGCTAGTTTTAAACAACTTAATAAGTTAGAGCTGTCCCATACCAGCACTTGTGGTTGTATGAATATTCTTGGCCTGAAAACAACCCATAGTTCGGTCCTTAACTCGACACGGGCAATAATCTCCACCCTACACTACGTGCAAGACATGCACAACCGGCTATTGCCAATAATTGCCCGCATCTAAACCATAGTTTTATTTTCATTTTTCCAACCAAAATACCAACCACAAAAATGGTCATACCCATTTAAATGTCATAACCAACATTTTTAATCATGTCATGGTTGTATGTTCATTTGAGCATGGCTAAGCAAGTTACTAAATGTGAGTAACCCAAATTGACATCACATATTGTCTACGTCATTCTAGGGTTATCAAGGTTCATAATTTTCCACTTATCAAGGAAGTTCTATAAGTCTACTGGTACAACTACCATTACCCGAAATATAGCAGACTTTAATAAAATAAAGTATGCAATAAAACATTTAATGAAAACATTTATAAAACTGGGTTCAATATGATCAAAGGGGTTTGCTTGCCTTGTTGATTATCCTCGACTTGAACTCTGTTAAATCGAATACACCGGGTTCGTCGGATTCTACACGTCGTATGGCGACATATATCAAATACCAAATTTCGATAAGGCCAAAAAGAAATCAGATGGAAATATTCAAATAAAATGATTTCACAAATTCAGGAATGGTTACATGAGTTACTTGTTCTCATTTGCAATTTAAAGATTTAGTTTATTTAAACCATTATTGCATTATTTGCTACCCATTTTGTAACTTAAATTTTTCTTATAATACACCCTAAGTATTTTTATAGATTCTGGTTTCTGAGATTACATGGATTCTAATAAAATTTATTTTACTAAATTTGGAGATCATATACAAAATTTTCATGTATGACATATTTCTAACCTTTTCTTTGAATTTAAATTCGAAATCCAAATAAAATTTAATTCTAAAATATTTTTGCATATTCTGAATCTACTGGATTTTAGATGAATTTAGAAATTTATTTCATCAAATTTGGTTAAATGATTCAAAAGTTATAGCTAAATGAATATCAAGGTTTTGAATAAATACTGAAAAATTAGAAAACTGCCGAAAATGGAAAATACGCTTTCGCTACGAAAACGCGCTTTCCATTTCGGGCAGAACGCATGAGGCGCCGAAAGCCAGGCCCATCGGTCAGCGATCGATCTGCCGCACATGCCGACGCGCGTCTTCATATAATCGCACGCGCGAGGCTTACAGTGGGGACGGATGGCGATGACTTCGCGCATGTGCAAGACACTGACCGACGGGGCCCACTGGTCAGCGACGCAGGCCTGCGCAAGAGGCTGACTGCTCGGGCCCGCTTGGCGGTGACCCAGAGCAGGGCGCGGCACATCCGAGCTCGCCGGCGGCGATCTGGTGCCGGAGCGGCGGAATGGATTCCGCTCCGAGCATCAGCGCACTCGCGCGAACTCAGGGACGGTCGCGCGGCGGTCTGAGGTGGCCGGAAGGGTGGTTTCCACCGGCGAGGTGCGGCGGCGGTTGGCGGCTTCGGCCGACGGTTCTGGCGGCTTCGCCGGGCGGCGAGCCCTCCGAGTGGAATGGGTTCCACGAGTTGAGACATCCGTCGCGCACCGTTGGTGGCGGACGGTGGCACGAGGGCTCGCACGCGACGCCACCGCGGCGAGGGTGGCGGCGGCCATGGCCGAGCGGCGGCGACGCAAAACTAGAGCTATCCGAGCTTCGCTTTCACTCAGATGGGCACCTGCACGACTCAAGGAACCGATTTCATCAATTGCTTTGAAGATTGAATGGAGGAAGGCTCTCACCGTGCGCGACGACGACGGAGGAAGAACACAACGGAGGAGCTCGCCGGGGAAGAAAGAGTTTCGGCCGAGGCTTGGAACGGGTTCCTGGAGGCTCAAGGAAGCTTCGGGTGAAGTGGTTCGGGGCGAAATGGTTTGAGGCGAAAGAATTGGAGTTTTGCCCTCTTTCGGGTTTTCGCCGAAATTGGAGAGGATGACCAAAGCAACGGCGGAATGGCTGCACAGGAGGCGAGCTGGGTCGGCTGCGACGCGAGGATAGGCTTTTATATGGGCTCTAAGGCGGTGCGACGCGGGCGGTGCGCGAAGAACCGAGAGGCGGCGTCTCTGCGCGCGAGAGAGAGCGGGGAGAGGGGAGAAGAACACGGCTGGGTCGCTGATGCGTGGGGGCGAGCTAGCAGCGTCGTCGGTGAGTATCTCAGCACCGATGCATCGGGCCCACATGTCAGCGAGAGCAGAAAAGAAGTCTGGCGAAGGCTCAAGACCGAACGGGTTTTCAACGGAGTTTTTGACGGTCAAAACGAGTCGAAATTTTATAAAAATGTTTACCATAGGTCGGCAAGGATATTACCAGTCTCCTGAAAAATTTTAGCTATTTTATGATGCATGCAGATTTTTATAAAATTCTGACATTGCAACAGTTGTTGCATTGCCCATTCGGTTTTTCTTTTAATTTGTGATTTAAATTAAGTGATTATTTTACAAAACTTTTTATTATAGTCTGAAATGATATTCTACACCTTCTCTATAAATTACAGACTTTAATTATTATTATTTAATTTTTAAAAATTCTGACATTACTGTTTTCCTGTTTATTTATTCACTGATTTTGAATTTTTAAAATTATGAAATCAATTAGTAAATTCTTGATATTTTTACTGGAGGTTGATAATGTTTTGATGTCGGCAAGATAAAGATTTTGGGTCAGGATGACTTATAGATATTTTCACCAAACTGTTTTACCATTTTACCCTGAGATATTTACTCATGATTATCTTTGATTTATTATTATTTTTACTAATTCAGCTTACCAACTGACTTAAGCAAGCTGAGGAGAGCCCTTAGATATTTATGGGGACTTTGGTAAATTTTTGTTGAATTAACATTTTTACTTTTTACCATTTTCTATTTACCATATTATTTGTTTCACTTTATTGCATTAAAGAAAAGCCAAAAGAATATACAGAAAATCCAGAAATTTTGAAAATAATACACAAAAGATTTTCATTTCATTTTTGTTTATTTTATAATTTTTGAGGCTGTTACATGGTAGCATCTCCCTGTGGTGTGTTCTCCGGGTACACACCCCTCTTGACCTGTTGTCGAGACGTGTATCTGGAGAACAGCGGGGAGATGCTGTCGAAATTTTCTCTAAAGTTGTACAACGGCTTAGGAATTTGCATGAACCATATTTCCTTGAATTGGATTAGGACCTAACCTATTTAGAGATTAGGAGTCATCGTTGGTTTCCTTGTTTTGTTTCATTGATGTCAAAAGATTTGCAAGCTATTGCACTATATAATTAGTTTATTCGATATCATTATCGATGTTTGCAATATATGTCTCCTAACTAGGGAATTGGAAGCTCTTAACTAGAGAAAAAGGTATGTATCGATCCGGAGTACATTGATATATCTTGCAACCCGTCATCTATTTTGCAAAGGTAATATTGATTGAAATGATGTCTAAATGTTTGAAATAGCTAGCTAGCTGTCACTCTTGTTTTTCTTTAATTTATTGTGCGAAGTCTAATTGCAGATGGACCGTGAGGAATGGATGTATTAGAAAAGCCATGTGAGTGCTGAATTTCAGAGGGGTGTCAAGGAGTTCAAAAAAATTGCAGAAGAGGACATGGTGAACGGGGGTGTAAACTACATATATTGTCCTCGCATTGATTGCACCAATCTCAAGAGATTTAATAACACAACTCAAATTGAGAACCACCTGATTCGATGTGGCTTCATAGGAATTACACATGTTGGATCCATCACGGGGAGACAGGTAGTACCCTTCAACGGAGACATGGAGGAACTCGACGACGAGTTACAGCGTGATATTTTTCAAGAGGATAATTTGGAGCAAATGTTGCGGGATGTGGAGGGAAATTACACGGAAAGAGAGTTCGAAAAGTTTAAAAGCTTGATGGAAGACGATGCCAAACTGCTGTTCTCCGGTTGCAAAGCGGAATACACCAAGTTGGGTTCGGTCCTTGCATTATTCGAACTGAAGGCAAAACACTGTTGGACAGATACAAGTTTCAATGCACTTCTAGTACTTCTAACGGATCTGCTTTCGGAGGAAAACGAGTTGCCAACAGGCATTTATGAAGCGAAGAAGCTACTATGTCCCATGGGAATGGAAATAGAAAGGATACATGCATGTCTAAATGATTGCATCTTATACCGCAACGCACATCAGGAGCTGCAGGTTTGTCCAGTTTGCGATGTGTCCCGGTACAAACAAAAGGAGAAGCGTAACGATACGAAGCGTAAGAGCCGGGGCGACGACGGTGAAGAGGTCACTAATGGTGCACCGGCCAATGTATTATGGTACTTGCTGAAGGGATACTGGTAGGCTACACTAGCACACAATAAAATTTTCTATTTCGTAAACCAGAAAGCCACGCTAGTAGATGATCATGGATCGTTACCACTATACGCGCAGTGCAGCGGAAGGAAGTTGATGCATCATGAATCAACGAAGTGCGCATCCAATTACAGTGGTCGATCCTCCTCACGCGGTGGTCGATCATCCCGAACAGTGTTGCAGTAGCAACAACACCTCTACCGGTGTCCACATATTCAGAAAAAGAATGTCGTGCGTCGGTGTGCCAGCACCAGAGCGCAAGGGATGGCTCAAGTGGTGACGGCTAGGGTTTTAGTGGCTGCACCCTCTTATCTGATCTATTGCAATCACGAACCCCTTTGTATAGCCACCCCCTCTCCCATGGTGGAATCCTACATTAGGGCCCAACTGAGGGACAAAGCCCACTTGGCCCATTAGTGACGGATCCAATCTGTACTACTATATTCCTACCCCTTAAGTATGTGACCCTGTAGGTTCATGCATATTTGGACATGACTCGGAAATATATTTCCGACCGATAATCGATAGTGGTACCTAGCAGTACATATCGATTCCCAAATATCCATAAAGCATTGGACGAACCTATTATATTGTGACAATGTAATGTTCCCTTTGCTTCACGATATCAGATCGAGCTCGATGAGAGAGCCGTGTCATCCTATGATAGCTCGATCTCTTCACTCATACCTTAGTGGAATAATTTATATGGATTGACTCTCAATCATATTCGGCATGGCCATGCACTTCCTTAATCCATCTACCTTGAGGGGCTTAGAGATATCTCTCCGTTATATAGGAGGAGCAAATTCCATCTTAATAATTCATGTACCTCAGCATGTTACATGGTAAACCCGAAAACTTCTTTTATAACTACCTAGCTGGTTAAAGAGTAGCGTTTTGGAGCTCCTAAGTGAACCATTACAAATCTAGGAAACCAATGACAATCTTAGATCTAAGGATCATACATACACTATGCATGAGATCAACTGATGACACATAAGAACAATTCTCGCAGTGTCTCATATGGGTCTATCCAACACATGTTCTCTAACATGTGTCCACATTATTGATTAGATATCTCCATATCTCTATGACCCGTGAAACTTGGTCATCAATCAATACATGTGCTAATCTATGAAGCATAATTGTCCTATATTATGATAACCGATCAGGGATAACTTGAATAACATCGATATATGGAAAAAGTTGCACGAACAGGTCACTTACTTGTTGATTAATCCAATCAATATTTATTCAAAGGAAAAACAATTACATTTTCCATAAACATAAGGCGTGATACAATCATCTTTATTATTGCCTCAAGGGCATATCACCAACACTTGCCCATCATTCTCTATCTGGAGGGTTGTTTGCAAATCCCATAGAGGAAAAATTGTTGTGTTGGCATTATGAGTCTCGAAAGGAAGATGGCAAGCTGAGACAACCTACTAATTCGGCTCAATGGAGAAACATCGATTGGAAACATGAGGAGTTTGGTACCGAAATGAGTAACATAAGATTTGGGTTGAATACCGATAGAATGAACCCGTTTGGTAACATGAGCAGTCGTCACAACACCTGGCCAATTTTGTTGTGTATCTACAACCTCCCTCCTTTGTTGTGCATGAAGCGAAAGTATATCATGATATCGTTGCAAATCTCAGGACCTAAACATCCGGGAAATGATATTGATGTGTAACTTGCTCCACTAATCGAGGATTTGGTAAAATTGTGGAACGAGGGGGTCGTGGTGTGGTATTTTGCACCATAAATGATTTTTTGACACTTGGTAATTTGGCGGGCTACAGTACGAAAGGAGCCAAAGCGTGTCTTATTTGTGAAGAGGAGACTGAGAGCGTATGGCTGACGAATTCCAAAAAACTGTGTATATGGGTCACCATAGGTTTCTACCTTGAAGTCATCGATGCCGTAAGATGGATGATAAATTTGATGGGAAAAGAAAAGTCTGTTCTGCCCCACAACCTATGAGTGGAAGGCAAGTATATTCACATGTGGAGGATATCGATGTTCAGAATAAAAAGAGCCGTAAATCTGTTCGTCCTTGGACCATTTGGAAGAAGGGGTCGATATTTTCGAACTTACCATACTGTAAGGAGTTAGACGCATTGTATTGATGTCATGCACATTGAGAAGAATGTCTGCGACAATTTGGTTGGCATCCTGCTGAACATACCGGGAAAGACCATGGATGGTGTGAATGCTCATCGCGATATGGCCTACATGGGAATCAGGCCAAGACTTGCAGTGATAGAGGAGGATGAAAAAGGTTCGTACATCCCCGCTGCATGATACACCCTGTCCAAGAAGGGGAAAGAAGACCTCTACAAGTGTCTCCAAGGTATTAAAGTTCCATCTGGCTACTCCATGAACATTAAGAAGCTTGTGTTCATAGATGATTTCAAGTTGATGGGCATGAAGTCCCACAACTGCCATGTCTTGATGACCCAAATGCTCCCAGTTGCAATCCAAAATATTCTGCCAGAGGATGCTAGGATGGCAATCACGAAGCTTTTTTACTTATTTAATGCGATCTCCTACAAAGTTATTGATCCCGATGTGGTAGACAACATACAGAGTGAGGTGGTGCAGACTCTATGTTATCTTGAGATGCATTTCCCATTGTCATTGTTCGACATCATGGCCCACCTTGTTGTTCACCTTGTCAGAGAGATTAAGATATGTGGACCCGCTTTCCAATATTACATGTATCCGTTCGAGAGCTACAGGATATATTAAAGTCCTACGTGAGGAATTGGTCAAGGCCTAAGGGTAGTATTGTTGAAGGTTATGGGACTAAAGAGGTTACTGAGTTCTGCATGGACTATCTCGGAAAAAGACAAGCAATCGGTGTTCCTGTATCTCGCCATTAGGGCAAACTTGTTGGCAAAAGAACCGTGGGTTCGAAACTAACGAGGCCACAGTTTGATATGTATTGCAAAGTGCATTTGACAGTCTTGCAGCATAGCACAGAAGTCGCAGGGTACATCGAGCAGCACAAGTTGATATTACGGAAAGAGAATCCACATATGGATGAGCTTTCCATTACACAAGAACACAACGATAGATTTCTCACATGGTTCAAAAAAAGGCAAAGGTCTCCGTTAGTGGGAATATCAAATGGTTGGCTGACGGACCTAGGTGTAATGTACAGACATGGTAGGGGTACAATATTAATGGGTACACATTTTGTATTGAAAGTCAGGATGCCAAGAGTACTGTCCAAAACAATGGTGTAAGCATAGAGCTATGTCCGATGAACATCACTCGAAAGGAGGATCCTCAATGGCAATGAACTCGTATTACCGGATGATTGAAGAAATTTGGGAGCTCGATTACGGAATATATCAAGTTCTATTATTTCGATGTAAGTGGGTGGGACTTCCACAGGGAGTGAAGGTTGACAAGAGAGGTTTTACTCTTGTGGATCTCAATAGACTCGCCTACAAAAGATGACCCGTTCAACTTTGCAAAACAAGCAAATCAAGTCTTCTACGTGTGTGATCCGGCCAATTCGAGGTTGAATGTCGTCCTTTATAGCAAGTGGCGGATAGTTGGTGTTGAAAATATTGTAGATGAAGAAGAATACAACCAATTTGATGAAATACCTCCGTTTGCAAATGGGGCCTGTCTTAGCGGGGATGATGACACACATGGAAGAAATTACATGCGTGATCATCAAGAAGGGTTGTCACATAAATAAAGGGAGTGCGTCATGTATTACTTGCTATGTGTTTGAAATGTTTGTATTGTACATAACCTTAGTTTCGGGTTTGGAAAGCTTATGTGCACTTAAGCTAATATGTGTTTCAACTTTCATGTTTTCATCCATTGTTCATGCACTGTTGTCCTGCAATTACAAGGTGTAGTCTCCATGTGAAGTTATCTATATAATTCTGAGACACAGAAATGAAGCTAAGCTAATAGCATTATGTTGCCTTTGTAAGAAACTTTCACAATTTTGGTCTCTCGATTCTGGTATAGATGTAGCTACTCATTGCAAGAAAAAGGAGATATGTATATTATTTGTATCGGTTTATTGGTAAAAACCGATAGAGATTCTGAGAAAACTAGCTTCTAAATAGTCCAACATTCATTTCTTAAAATTTTCAAAAAGCATGGACTTCATTTTAAGAAGTTTTGACTTTTCTACTCTTACTAGCAAAAATCATGCCTACAAAGTGAATGTTTGCACATTTTTTTGGTCCTGACACTTTTTCGAAAATTCTATTTGGAAAATGTTTGTAGTATCTCAAAGTATATTTCTGCAAAATTTCAAATAATTCCAACTATATTTATAAATGCTATCGCCTTTTCTCTCTTTGATCAAACAGGACTGATAATTCAGAATTAATGTTCAGCTGATTTGACGTGTGTACTGGAAGGTATGTTCATCTGTATCAGTTTTTTTAAAATCTAATAGAAATATATAATTACCAGTGTCTGTTTCTTTTTTAAAACCAATGGAGATTTGGAAATCATCTGTGTCGATTTTCTTGCTAAAACCGATACTGATTGACATCATTTGTGTCGGTTCGATCTCGAAACTGATACTAATGTGCTCCTTTTCAACCAGATGAGTGATCTTTTCTATCGGGTTTTGTTGAAAACTGATACTGATGTCTAACTTCATTTGTGTCGGTTTGTTCTTAAAACTGATACTAATGTGTCGTTGATCATTTCTGTCAAGTTTTCTTGAAAACCAATACTGATTTGTTATTTTATTTGCGTCGGTTTGTTCTTAGAACTGATACTAATGTTATGCAACTTCATTTGTGTTGGTTTGTTCTTAAAACCGATACTGATGTGCTCCTTTGCAACCAGATGAGTGATATCATTTCTATCGGGTTTTGCTGAAAACCGATACTGATGTGTAACTTCATTTGTGTCGGTTTATTCTTAAAACCAATACTAATGTGTCATTGATCATTTCTATCGGGTTTTTTAGAAAACCGATACTGATTTGTTCTTTTATTTGTGTCGGTTGGTTCTTAGAACCAATATTGATTTTATGTAACTTCATTTTTGTCAGTTTGTTCTTAGAACCGATACTGATGTGCTCCATTGCAAGCAGATGAGTATTTATATCGGGTTTTTCTGAAATCGATATTGATTTGTTTCTTTATTTGTATCTTCTTGTTCATAGAACCGATACTAATTTGTTCCTTCATTCGTGTCGGTTTGTTCTTAGATCCGATATTGATGTTATGTAACCTCATTTGTGTCGATTTATTCTTAAAACCGATACTAATTTATCGTTGATCATTTCTATCGATTTTTTCTGAAAATCGATACTGATTTGTTGCTTTATTTGTGTCGATTCTGTGTTAAAACCGATAGGGATGTGTACCTTTAGTTGTGTCGGTTTTCTCTTCAAAACCGATACTCATGTATAGAACAGTTGTGTCGGTTTTTGCTTGAAACCGATCCATATGCGAATGTTTGGACGGATTCATGGCGGCATTAATTTTTCCTCCGCAGCACGGTCATTCTCTCGCTCAATCAAGCTTTTGCTTCCACCGCCGACAAACCCTAGCTCTCCCTCCGCCATTTGCCACCCCCTTCTGCTGGTAGTCTCCCCCCTCCACCGATCACCTCCCACCTTGGCCAGTTGGCCCCCTTCTGCCAATGGCCTCCCCCTCCGCCATCGGCTGCCCCCTTCCGCCGGTCGCCTCCCCCTCCGTCGGTCGCCTCCCCCGCCGCCGGTTGGGTATATATTCAGTTCTAAATCATTTTTAGTGATTTCAATTCAAAGCTTTGTAAGGGTGGTTACCTTCGTAACGTGCAACCATGTTCTCATGTTAAATCAAAATTAGTAGTTTAAGGGCTATATGTGTTTTAAGTCAACAGCTCAACTGTGTGTATTCCTTTGGCATTTTTTTCACACTGACTGACTGTCTATGCTTGAATTGGACTGACTGTCTATGCTTGAATTGGATTCTTGATTCCTTTTGTCTTGACATTCAAAATCTTTTGGTCAACTTGTATCTAGCAAATTGAGATGCAGCAGTTACCACTAAACCACTACATTCGGCCTTGGTGACACTGTTTCCGAAATGATTGCTTAATTCTTGCCTATGTCGCATGGAATAAGTCTTAGCAAGACTCAATGTCCTTCGACTATTGATGAACGAGACCGTATGAGTAAGATTCCATATGCTTCAGCTATTGGGTCAGTCAAATATACCACTATCCTTTTGGGTTCACGCTCTAGAAACTGCAGCTTTCACACTAAACAATGTACCATCTAAATCTGTAGATAAGACACCATATGAGATGTGGACTAGAAACAGTCCCATTTTGTCTTTTCCTAAAAATTTGGGGATGTGATGTTTATGTTAAACGTCAGACGTCCGACAAACTCACACCTAAATCGGATAAATAATTTTTCATGGGATATCCTAGGGAGACATTAGGATATTACTTCTACAACCGAAAAGAGGGCAAAGTGTTTGTCGCTAGGAATGGTGTCTTTCTAGAGAAAGAGTTTCTCTCTCGAAAGGCAAATGGAAGAATAGTGTAACTCGAAGAAGTTCGAGTTAATCCTCTCGGGGAGGACTTGGTCGGAGACGCCCCTATCGGGGAAAATCCAGTTGAGGAATCCATGATTGGGAAAACTCTATTTGGAGGGACCCCGATCGAGGAGGCACTAATGCCACGTAGGTCGAATAGGCTGCACAAAATACCTGCTCGGTATTCGTGTGATATATTGTTGTTGGACATTGATGAGCCTAAGACTTATAAGGAAGCGATGATGGGCCCAGACTCTAAAAAATGGCATGGAGCCATGAGATCCATGATAGAACCCATGGGAGACAATCAGGTTTGGAACCTGGTCGATCCGCATAATGATGTAAAATCATTGAATGCAAATGGGTCTATAAGAAGAAGATTACTATGGATGGAAATATTCACATCTATAAAGCAAGACTTGGCGCAAAGGGTTTTCGACAAGTTCAAGGAGTTGACTTGATGGGGACGGTGGCCCGATCATCCGAAAGGTAGAACTAATTTGATTGGTACAAGGCGGCTCGCAACCTATCTTGGGCTTGCGGAGCAGAAAATATAATGTAGAGCGGCGGCAAGGGCAAACTGAGTGAGACTCAGTTCGGTCCTAGGGTTGGCGGTGGTGGGATGACTAACAGTGCAAAACAAGAACTAGGGCAACGAAAAAGGACCACTAGAAACTAGGATCACAACCTCCAACCAGCTACACGACGACGACGATGGACATAAACTCATCAAGCGAAACTAAAAACGACAATTGCAAAGGCACAAGGGGTTTTAGGACAGCGGAAACGATTAAGAACATTTTGTGGGGCAATTTTTTTTGGACTCTAGACGATGGCAAAACAAAAGTGGGGATACAAGAATTACCTATCGGGCAACCGAGGCTCTGATACCACTTGATGGGGACGGTGGCCTGATCTTCTGACAGGTAGTAGTAAGTCGGTTGGTGTAGAACTCAACGTTGACGATCTGGCTTCCAATCAGAACTGATTCGAACCCTGCAATCGCTACACCACGGCTCCGTTGGTTATCAACCACGCACAAACACGGTTGACCTCTCCAAGAAGGCTTATCCCTGCATGCGAATCGAGAACACAAGCACAAACATATAAGATGCAATCTGAAATTGCGAATAATGTTAAGCACACGAGTTGGGGTTCCACAAACCGACGAATGGCGAAAAACTGACAAAGTGTCAAGTTGTAATCTAAGCAAAACCCATCTATTCTAGCGACGGCTACTGAATATGTATGAGGGAGAGGGCAAGGGAGGCGGCCAAGGGGGTGGCCGTGAAACCCTAGGTCGTACAAGGCCTTTGGGCCCAAGTGGAGATGTCGCAGCACCTAGTAGATTCTGTTTGTTATATTGTTTTGATGATTTCCATCGATCTAGAAGGAGTTTGGACGTGAAACCACTTCCGTTGGAAAGCTCTGGTCGTGGGCTTCTCTGTAGAGTCCAAGAACTCCTCAATTGGATTTCGTATGACCTAGATATGGTCATTTTATTGATGTGCTGTCCTGAGGCGCCAAACCGAAGTTGGAATCCGACTTGAGCTCGACTTTGAGACCAAGTAGACTTGGGCTTTGAGGGATGATGTCCAGGTAAGCTTGTGATGCTTCTCCCATATTCCTAAGCAACAAAACATCACAAGAATTTAGTAGCAATCCATCCAAGAAAACATGAACAACGAGGTATGAGTTCACCTGGTGGTTTAATTGTCGCGCGCGTGCTCTTGTAATTGGACCTTGTATATCTTGAGGAGTCGTGTTGCGCACATCCAAAGGAGTGATGTCCTTATCATGACTACGACGATACTTTCTCACTGGTAGCGATGCTTAGATCTGTACGGATCATTCTAGCTATTGCTGCATATTTTGATTATGAAATATGGCAAATGGATGTCAAAACGGTTTTTCTTAATAGAATCCTAAGTGAGGATGTGTACATGACACAACCTGAGGGTTTTGTCGATCCATAGAACGCTAGTAAATATGCAAACTTCAAGAATGCATTTATGGGTTGAAGCAAGCATCTCGGAGTTGGAATATTCGTTTTGATGAGGTAGTCAAAGGGTTTGGCTTCATCAAGAACGTAGAAGAATCTTGTGTTTACATGAAGGTTAGTGCGAGCGCACTTGTAGTTCAAATCTTGTATGTGGATGACATATTATTGATTGGGAATGACATTCCTATGCTGGAATCTGTTAGGACCTCACTAAAAAATAGTTTTTCTATGAAGGACTTAGGAGAAGTAGCATATATCTTGGGCATAAAGATCTATAGAGAGAGGGAAAAGGCTAATTGGATTAAGCCAGAGTACTTACATCAACAAGGTGTTGAATCGGTTCAACATACAGGATACCAAGAAGGGGTTCTTACCTATGTCGCATGGAATATGTCTTATCAAGACTCAATGTCCTTCGACTATTGATGAACGAGACCGTATGAGTAAGATTCCATATGCTTTAGCTATTGGGACTATCATGTACGCTATGTTATGTACTCGACCAGATGTATCATATGCTCTAAGTGTTACGAGCAGATACTAGTCTGATCGAGGTGAAGGTCACTGGACAGCAGTTAAAAACATTCTTAAGTACTTGAGAAGAACTAAGGATGTGTTACTAGTTTATGGAGGTGACGAAGAGCTCATTGTAAATGGTTACATTGATGCAAGCTTCCAAACCGACAAGGATGATTGTCGTTTGTAATCTGAATTTGTATACATTTTAAATGAAGGGGCAGTGAGTTGGAAAAGTTCCAAGCAAGATACGGTTGCTGATTCTACAATGGAGGCCGAGTACATTGCGGCTTCTAAAGCTGCAAAAGAGTGTGTTTGGATAAAGAAAATCATTTCTAAATTGGGTGTGATCCCTAGTGCCTCCAGCTCATTGAATCTCTACTGCGATAATAGTGGAGCCATTGCGTAGGCTAAGGAACCAAGGTCCCATCAAAAGTCCAAACACATACTCAGGCGATATCATCTTATTCGCGAGATTGTGGATAGAGGAGATGTTAAGATATGCAAAGTTCAAACAGATTCAAATGTTGCCGATCCATTGACAAAACCTCTCTCGCAGCCAAAGCATGAGGCGCACACAAGAGCTATGGGTATTAGATACCTGAATGATTGACTCTAGTGCAAGTGGGAGACTGTTGGAAATATGCCCTAGAAGCAATCATAGAGATGATTATATTTCTATTAATGTTCATGAACTATGCGATTGCTTTGAATAGCATCATGGATACTGATTAACAAAGTGCGTGACTTGTTTGTGAAACTCTGTATTCTTCTTTATGATCTTCATTCTAAAAAGGGGTCCCTAGTCGATAATCACGAGGACACATATGAGTAGACTAGCATATGTATTGGTCGATGACCATGTTTCACAGGTCATAGATATAGAGATATAACACCAATAATATGGATACACGTTAGAGAACATGGTGTTGGACATCGACCCACTATGAGACACTACGAGAACATTGTTTTATTTCATGTCATCAGTTCGTCTCATATATGATGTGTATGCTATATCCTTCGACTTGAGATTGTTGCATGTTCTCAAGATGCGTAATGGCTTACTTAGGGGTCGTCAAACACTACTCCGTAACTGGGTAGTTATAAAGATGGCTTTTAGGTTTGTCATGAAACATGCTACGAGGCGTGGTCGATCAAGATAGGATTTGCCCCTCCATACAACAGGAGAGATATCTCTAGACCTCTCAAGTGGTCGGATTCCAAAAACGCATGGCCATGCTACTTGAATAAAGAGTTACTCGAGTCATCGAGTTAAAGAGTGGTCGAGCCATCCAAATAAGGATGACAACAACTCGCCTTGGGTTTGACCAATATCATGTGGCAAAAGGAAATGCATATAGGACATTGTTGAGGTTCGTCCGATCTTTACATGTACACAGGAGTCGGTATGTCCTGCTAGGGGCCGCTATCAACTATTGGTCGATTACTCGATGGTCGAG
Organism: Otatea glauca; assembly: GCA_036346275.1. Classification (NCBI taxonomy): domain Eukaryota; kingdom Viridiplantae; phylum Streptophyta; class Magnoliopsida; order Poales; family Poaceae; genus Otatea; species Otatea glauca. The sequence goes on along the minus strand of CM070720.1, from coordinate 5,018,590 downwards.
TAGGAATACCCGATGGTCAAGTAGGATTACTCAATGATCGATAGGGGTACTCCAGCCATGTCCAAGTGCATTTGAACCTATAGGGTCAAACGCTTAAGGGGCTGTAACCAATTCGCATAGGGATCCGAGTTGTAATGGGATTAGAGTTCCTAATGGGCTTCACGGGTTGAAACCCGTTATGGGGCGTCTATATAAAGAGAGAAGGAGGTGACTTTGTGAAGTGTGAGATACACGAAGAAACATATCAGGAATTCTGAATTCCCGAAACCCTAGCTGCCACCCTTTCTCTGCCCAGAATCGCACATCCGGCGCTAGCACTCCAACGCGTGGTGTTCCTGCCCTGTACGTGTGGATACCTTGGAGGATTTGCTGTGAAGCTTAAACGCTAGGACGATCCACAACCTGTGACAGTCACAAGGAGCTGTTGGGGAGGCACGAGGCTAGTTCGACTATATCTGCACCACCGCACTACATCGACTCTACTCCGCTATGGGTCTGCGTATCTAGTGGTAATTCTGTGATCTATAACTTGCACTGGTTCCTTGGTTACGCAGTACAAAATTTTGTTTTTCGCTAGAGTAGCCTACCCATTTCCCAGCACTGATGTTATTGGTCAACCCCTTCAAATAACAAGATGCATGTAATTTGACTTTGCACATCTGTTGTTTTACACCTTTGACTTTATGTATGCCATTTTAATAATGAAATACATATTGATGGGCATGAATATGATAGGCTGTCTAATCTGTAGCTATATGTTAGCTTACTATGAAAGCAAGGGAAGATAAATCATGAATGAATGAATGATTGAATTTCCTGAATCTTAGATGTGTGAAGTCAACTAATTGTGCTACTAATTAAATGGTTGATATGCTGCATGTTGGCATCCCTAGTATTGATTCTTTATCCTATTTTCACAACTAACTGTGGCTCATGATTCAGGAATATTCTTTAGTGTTGGCATCCCTAGTATAAAGCTTCATGCGCTTCTTTGAGTAACATCTCCTTGAGTTCTTTCTTATCTGGTACACAAATACACTTCTCATACCAAACGGTTCCTTGTTCATCTTCAGTGAAACCTGGAGCTTTTTCTTTTTTCATATTGCTCTTAATCTCCTTGATAGCGGCATCATCAATATGTGCTTCTCGAATCTGATCTTCCAATGTAGGGCGTACTTCCAAGGTAGCTAAATAACCTTCATGAACCAATTCCAGACTAAGCTTCTGAAATTCCTCATAGAATGCTGGTTGACTCTCCTTAATCATCAAGGTATTGAAGTAGCGCTCTTTCTACTCAAATCATCGGCTACGACATTGGTTTTGCCTGGATGATAATAAATTCCAATGTCATAGTCCTTGATCAACTCCAACCATCTTCTTTGTCTCATATTGAGGTCGGCTTGGGTAAAAATATACTTCAAACTCTTGTGATCATTATAAACCTCACAACGATTACCGATGAGATAATGACACCAAATCTTTAAAGCATGCACTATGGCTGCCAATTCTAAATCATGGGTAGGATAATTAACTTCGTGTGGCCTTAGTTGTCACGAAGCAGATGCCACAACCTTCTTATCTTGTATTAGCACACAACCGAGTCCTTGTCGGGATGCATCACAAAATATCTAAAAATTCTTTCTGATATCTGGTAGGATAAGCACTGGGGCAGTTGTCAAACACTTCTTTTGCTCTTGGAAAATCTGCTCACATTCTGGTATCCAAACAAATTTCTTCTCATTTCTCAAAAGCTGAGTAAGCGGTCTAGCTTTTTTGGAAAATCCTTCTATGAAACGGCGAGAATATCCTGCCATTCCAAGGAAACTTCGAACTTGGGGTACCGTCTTGGGTGACACCCAACTGAGCACATCTCATACCTTACCAGAATCAACGGCGACTCCTTCTGCCGATATGGCATGTCATAGAAAAGCAACTTCTTTAATCCATAACTCACATTTGCCGAACTTGGCATAGATTTTATTCTCCCTTAGCTTCACCAAAACTTGGCACAAGTGATCCTCGTGTTCTTCCTCACTTTTGGAGTAGACCAAGATGTCATCAATGAAAACAACAACAAACTTATCCAAATATTCCATGAATACTTTGTTCATCAGGGTTATGAAGTAGTCAGGGGCATTGGTCAAACCAAAGGACATCACGGTATACTCATATTGTCCATACCGAGTTACAAAAGCTGTTTTGGGAATATCCTCTTGACGAATCTTCAACTGATGGTAACCTGATCTTAAGTCAATCTTCGAGGATACTCCAGCTCCTTGAAGTTGGTCAAACAAATCATCAATCCTTGGCAAAGGGTATTTATTCTTGATGGTGACCTCATTGAGAGAACGATAATCTACACACATTTGCTGAGTACCATCTTTCTTTTCAACTAGAAGAACTGGGGATCCCCATGGTGAAGAACTCGATCGAACCAAACCATGATCTTGTAGCTCCTTAATTTGTCTCTTTACCTCAGTTAACTCATTAGCAGGCATTCTGTAAGGTCTCTTGGAAATGGATGGTGTTCCAGGAACTATCTCGATCAGAAATTCTATATCTCGGTCCGGTGGCATCCTAGCCAACTCATTTGGAAACACATCAGGAAACTCTGTGGTGACTGGTACCTCTTCCAAACTTATTCCTTTGGCACTGCAAACTTTTATTCCTTCAGACTTCTCTACAGCAGCTTGAAACCTTAGCTTAGCTCCACATGGACTGGTTAAAATGATCTCTCTATTCCCGCAATCCAAAACTACTTGGTTCTTGGAGAGCCAATCCATTCCTATTATCACATCTAGGGACTTGGTGTCTAGGACAATGAGGTTGGCTAGAAATTCTACCCCTCCAATTAATATCTTAACTTCGAGGCAGCTTTGGTTAGTACTCAAATCAGAACCAGGTGATTGCACCAATAAAACAGTTTTAAGAGGCTTTGTCTTTAATTGATGGTTCGTAGCAAAACTCCGAGAAACAAATGAATGCGAAGCTCCAGAATCAAACAAAACCATGGCAGATTTGAGTTAACTAGGAGCTTACCTAATTTGATGTCTGGTGCAGACTAGGCATCCTCAGTTTTGACGTGATTCACACGGCCTCTTCCAACAGGCGGTGGAGTCCTGGTGGCTTGATTATGAGTCTGGGGCACTCCATGTCCTGCTCCTGGTGCGAGTGTCTTGGTTGGTGTAGATCCCAAATTGAAACGGACTGGCATCACAGCTTGCTTCCTTAGGCAATTGTTGGCATAATGACCAAGTTCATGACAATTGAAACATGTGACTCCTACAGCTGGATTATTGGTCCTCTGAGGCGTATTGTTGTTGGTGCTGAAGTTGCGATTGCTTGAAGGAGCTAGGTGAGGTGCTGGTGCAGGTGTTCTGAATGCAGTCAGAGGAGTAAAGTGAGCAGGCTATTGTGCATTAGTTCTGGCTCTCTGCTGGTGAATCTGATGGGCTCCATGCTGCATCATCTTCCTCTTGCGAGATTCTTCAAACTAACGGTGAGATTCCTCAATGAGCATGGCCTTATCCACCAAGTGCTGAAAATCTGCATAGTCATTGCCAATGACTTGCACCTTTAAACCTGGATTGAGCCCACGTTTGAACTTCTTCTGGCGAGCATCATCTATGGCTACGTCCTCTAGAGCGTAGCGAGAAAATTGAGTGAATTTGTTGAGGTATTCAATCACTGACATCCCTTCTTGCTTGAGCTCTTGGAACTCATCCTTCTTCATCTCCATTTTTCCATCTGGCATATGGGAGTGGCGGAAAGCAGTAGAAAACTCTGCCCAATTGATAGTCTGGGGGTCATCATGGGCAGCACTATAGTTCTCCCACCATTCAGCGGTGGTGCCCTCTAACTGATGAGTGGCGTAGAGAACCTTCTCACAATCTGTGCACTAAGCAATTGCAAGCTTCTATTCAATGGAACGAATCCAATCATCTGCGTCCAATGGTTTTGAAGAGTTGGAGAAAGTAGGCGGACGAGTACTCATGCATTCAGCTAGTTTGGACTGCGGACGAGCTTGAGGGGGTGCAGCTGCAGCTTGGTTCTGCTAGTTCAATAGGTTCGCCAGGGCAACTGCAGTCTGGTTCTGCTGATTCATCATGTTGTTCATGTTTTGCATCATGGTGTTCATAAGCTGTGTTTGAGCTGCAAAAAAGTGTCCCATGTTTTGATCTGTCACTGCAAGTGGTGGCGGTGCATTAGGGTTGGGGTTGGCGTTGGCACTGGCATCCACTGGCGAACTACGACCGGCTCTAGAACAAGTTTCAACCATCTGCGATGCTGCACAAGGGTTTGATAGGTAAGAGGGAAAAGCAGTAGACAAGTGGTAAGGTCATCTAGGGGAGAAGGTAATACCCAGAGACAAAAGGACACAGCCAAAAAGGCTACAAATTAAAGAGGCAAATAAAGCATTCAACTAAAGGTATGATTGCAACACCGTGCTTGGAGCAAGTGTACAACATACCAAGCACACAAGCAATGAAAATCCTAGTATACGCAGACTAAACGTAACTAAAATAGGAAAGGGGAAATGCTCAAACAACGTTGAGCACTAAAAACCTATCTTATATGGTAGTCTTCTCGGACATACTCTCACGGCTTGATCCTTATCTTCCTTGATCGATTCTTTGCAGATGCCTTGAGGCTTTAGAACGTTTCATGAGATAAGATCAATATAACTTTCAAAATAATATTTCAGCAAAGGAAAGGGATAAGAACCTAAGAATGAGATGAGAGGGGACAAACTATCAAATACCAATTTGTTGGTTTGATTTAGAAAATAATTTTGAAGACCATGATAACTAGGGTAGCGACCTATAGTCGATATGGCTATGATACCATCTCTGTCGGGACACGGATATGTAAATCCGAAACCCTCTGTGTATACTGAACTAGTCTAGGATCACGCTAGTGCACACAGTGGAAACATAGATGAAATATCATTCCATACAATGAATTTACTAAGAAAGAAACAAATGATTATTAAGTAAAGCATCAGATCTTATGGTCAAAGTTTACACCACTATGCCTTAAGGGCTTAAGAAACAAATAAACTATTGCAGCGAAAAAGATAACTTGGGCCATTTGACATGTCACAGGCAATCGTCTCGGGAACGCCTTCCTAATCTATGTAGTCTTCATAATATTCCTCCTCATGATATTCATTATTTCCTTGTCTTTCCTCAGCAACTGATCAACAAAGGCGTAAAGCCGTGAGTACAAAAAGTACTCAGCAAGCTGTAGGGAATTGATGCAATATATTCATGCACGGCTTAACAAGGATAGCCATATGGTTCATTTGCAGAAAGCAATAACTTGAATTGAAATACGGTAAATAGATTGAAAGTATATTAATGAAAAAGGTAATAAATAACTGGTAGATCAATGGTAGACAACATGAACAGAATGGAGAGGCATCACCCTACACCATCTAAAACAAGTATCAACCAATAAATTCAACAATATTAACTTTGGACAACAAGACAATAGTGAACTACCCGTTCACATCCCAACAATTCCACCTTCTAATAATTTATGAAACACTCTATACCTCATGTTAAATTCCCGAGCATGTCGATGACCGCGAACATAGCTATTCGAATAGTTTGACACTCTGCAGAAGTTGTAAAACTTTATTGACAAGACATGAACATCTCTTGGTGCAATCGATACTAACACACTTCCTTTGGTGTGTCGCAGAGATATCATGACAAAGCCTTTACAATGCATTGTCTAAACTCAGTATTGCCCGCTAAGGTGAAACCCCTTAGGGCCCCCTCTTGCGCCTTGCGAATCTACCCATCCATCCCGGAACCCACACCACTAATTGGCAGTACTCAAGACTAGACATTGCAAATTAATCAGCTAGGTCTGTCCCATACCAGACTTGTAGTAGTACGGTTAGGCCCAGTTAAATGGCACACAAGATTAAGTTCTTAAGTTATCTCAGGCAAGACATCCACATCCCAATGTGCTAGAAAGCACCCCTTTTGCTGCACGATCACTTGCCCGAGGGAAAACAACTTTGTTCAACCAAGACTAATGGCAAACCCTGCATGCCATAGGACAACAAATTTTACAACAGTGTCTATCGGCCACAATTCAATATCTCATTAAGTCAAGATTAACATTATTTAACATGTGATATGGATCCCATCGTGCAACTAAGCATGTCTAAGCATAGCTATGATAACCTAGTGTTGGTAGTATGATCATGTCCAACTAATAATGACCCAACCTAGGGTTAACAATGGATACATGGTATTCCAATAATCAAGGTGGCATAATGTCAACTAGGTATATAGCTATTCCCATGAAATAATCATTGATACTCAAATAGCATGCAATTGTATAAAACAAATTACTTTGAAAACATAGGATCAATATGATCAAATGTAACGACTTGCCTTGCTGATCTAGTGCTGAGTCTTGGTCTTCGAAGTCTCCATTCGCTCCTTCGGAATTAATGTCTACCGGAAAAGCAAGCAACGAATAAAAATAAATACCAAACAGAGACTCAAACAAGCTCGAAATTGAAAATAAATGGCTCTGGAAGGTAGAGCTCGATTTTACAAAAATTTAAAAATTTGAATAGCCCCAATCGAAGTTCGTATGAGAGAAAACGAGCTCCTCGAAGATTAAATCAGAGAAAATAGAAAAAGGATAATTTCGGGAATTATTTATCTAAAGGAAAAATCTGGTTTATTGCGTAATGCTGACGTCAGCTAGGGTTCGGGTGGACCTGGTCTATGGTACTGCGCTCGGTTCACCGCGCACTCGGTGCACGGCTGACGTCAGCGCTGACGGGGATGACACGCGGGAAAAGGGCTGATGCCACGGTTGACGCGGGTGGCTAGCGATGCGCTGATGTGGACAGCCACGCATCGTGCATCCAGTGGCTGCGATTTGATCGGACGGTGGAGACACGTGGATGCGGCGATAGCGATGTGGCAGAATCCGACGCGCACGTTTGTGATTGGTCGACAACGGTTTGGCAAAGGAGAGCGATAGTGGCGGACGGGGGCTCAACTCACCGGAGCCGAGGAAGACGACGCGACAAACGGTGGGGAGGCAATGGATTAGGCGGTTTTTGGCATGGATCCAAAGGAGGACGACGTGAGCAACACATAGAAGGCAACGGTAGTGGCGGAGACACAGCGGAGTGGCCAAACGACGGCGAGGAAGGCTTGGGGCGTGGCGGTGGACTTCGGCGAGGTTGTGAGTGAAGATGGCGGCAACTTGAGTGATGAGACCTAGGGCAAAAGAGGTGGTGCAGAGAGGGGAACCTCGGGCGGGGGTTGGCGGTGGCTTAAATAGCCTGGGGAGGCGTGCGCGGCATGAAAGCCCAAAACAGTGCTGACAACGATTCGGCTATGGTTTCTTGCCAGCGACGGCGGCGCTGGGCGACGCGGATGCATCCGGACCGCACACATGTCGCAGATAGGACGGCTCACGCTACGCGGGCTGGAGGGTTGGCTTGACCAAGCAAATGCGGGCCGAGGCCGAGCGAAGAAGGCTGAGGAAATGGAAAAGAAATGGGCCGACGAAACAGATTCAGCTTGAATGGATTTTTAAAAAATAAAACATTTTTGAATTTTTTAAATTCTAGAAATCCAAATAAAAGCAACAAAATTCAAATAAATAGCAAATAAATTAAGAAAACCATCCAAAAAATACAGAAAAATTTCTTGAATCACAATGAACCCAACTAAACCTGGAAATATTTTGTTTATTCAATAGTTTAGTTAAATTAAATCCTTTCATTAATAGAAAATTCAAATTAAGCTTTGATTAATTCATGAAAAATGTAATTAGTTCATTTTCAAATTTAAACATTCCAAAACTCAAATTTTTGTGATGTTACAAAAACTGATGCTCTAGACCTAACTCCTTACAGAAACTCTTAAATTATGAGTTCTTGAACTCCGTGCCATTGTCACTGCGAATAGCTCGTATAGCACTAGGGAGCTCAACAGACATCCTACTGACCAAACCCCTGAAATGGGTAAAAGACTCACCTTCGAGGCCATAAAAAACACCCAAGAATACCTCAAAAAACCATCGACGATGCCAAGGACATACCACTTCCCACCTGCTGACTGCACTCGAGCTGGACCAACAATGTCCATATCTAAAAGATGTCCTGCTGCATCAGTCATCACAGAAAGTGACTGGACGATGACAAGCAACAACCATGTTGCCATGTCGGCAAGGAGAGCAAACTAAGTCTTTGACCATCTTGAGTTTAGGCAAACTACGAATGAGATCATGATTGCTAATTCAAGTCAAATGGTCGAAGCAATGTGACCTAATCTCCTATACCAAAAGGAGAGATCACGCGACTCCGAAGCAATCAAACAGCGAAGAGAGTCTCCAGACGAAGCAGAAAAATCAGCACGAAAGACTCCCCCAAATCTAGAAATCCCGCAAACTAACTCTCCTAGTGAATCAAGGATTCTACAGGTACTACACTTGAAGCTTACCTCGAAAGAGTCATTGATAAGCTGAGAAACAGAAAACAGATTGTATTGCAGCTTACTCACTAAGGCAACATCCTTAAGAATAAAATTGTCATTAATGCATATGGTACCTTTGGCAATAACTCTACCTAAAGAAGCATCCCCAAAAGTGATCAACTAATCACCGGGGGCTCAGACTAGGGAAGAGAACCATTTTGAGTCTCCGGTCATATGATGAGAACAACCGGAGTCAACAATCTAAACCTCTCCCTTCCCCATCCTACGGACCTTGTTAACACACAAGAGAGAAAGATGACACAGTGCTAGGACAAAGAGATGATCTAAGAACCCAATACTAAACCATAAGATGCCTCGAAGTACTAGCCACAAAAGAAAAAGATTGGACCCTAGCATCTCTATGACGCTCCACTCTCACAAGACCAAAAGTATCTCTAGCAGAACACCTAGGAGCTGGAGCTGGGTTAGGCCACCATCGTGGAAAAGCCAGAACATCCCAGTGAGGTGGTCCAAATCTCCTACTAGGAAACACCTCACGCCGCTGATATCTACCTCGATGAGAAATGCGAGGAATATAAAAAGAACGGCAGAAAGACTTGCCACAGGCAGCTCTAGGATGAAAACTCGACTAAACAGCATGAAATCTGAGTCTTGAAGGCAACCTGTCGGAAGATCGGGCCACCGCTCTCATCAAGTGGTATTAGAGCCTCGGTTGCCCGATAGGTAATTCTTGTATCCCCACTTTTGTTTTGCCATCGTGCTATAGTCCAGAAAAATTGCCCTACAAAAAGTTCATCATCGATTCCGCTATCCTACAACCCCTTGTGCCTTAGCAATTTTTGTTTCAGTTTCACTTTATTGAATTTGTGTCCATCGTCATCGTCTTGTTGCTGGTTTGTGGTCGTGATCCTAGTTTCTAGTTGTCCCTTTCTGTTGCCCTAGTTCTTGTTTGCACCGTTAGTCATGCCACCACCGTTTCGCATCACAACCCTAGAACCGAACTAAGTCCCTCTCAGTTGGTCCGTGCCGCTGCTCTGATACCACTTGATGGGAATGGTGGCCCGATCTTCCAAAGGTAGTAGTTAATCGATTGGCAGAGAACTCGACGTTGACGATCCGGCTTCCAATCAGAACTGATTCGAACCCTGCACAAACACGGTTGACCTCGCCAAGAAGGATTATCCTTGCATGCGAATCGAGAACACAAGCAAGAACATACAAGATGCAATCTAAAATTGCGAATAATATTAAGCACACGAGTTGGGGTTCCACAAACCGATGAACGGGCAACAACTAACAAAGTATCTAGTTGTAATTTAAGGAAACCCCATCTAATCTAGCGACGACTACTGAATATATATGAGGAAGAGGGCAAGGGAGGCGGGCAAGGGGTTGGCCATGCAACCCTAGGTCTTAAAAGGCCTTTGGCCCCAAGTGGAGGTAGCACAGCACTTGGCAGATTCTATTCGTCATATTGATTAGATGATTCATGTCGATCCAGAAAGAGTTTGGACGTGAAACCACTTCCATTGGAAAGCCCTCATCGTGGGATTCTCCGTAGAGTCCATGAACGCCTCAATCGGACTTCGCATGACCCAGATATGGTCATTTTATTGACGTGCTGTCCTGAGACTCCGAACCGAATTTGGAGTCCGACATGAGCTCGACTTTGAGACCAAGTAGACTTGAACTTCGAGGGATGACGTCCAGGTAAGTTTGTGATGCTTCTCCCATATTCCTAAGCAACAATAGATCACAAGAATTTAATAGCAACCCATCCAAGAAAACCTGAACAGCGAGGAACGAGTTCGCCTAGTGGTTTAATTGTCGCGCACGTGCTCTTATAATTGGTCCTTGTATATCTTGAGGAGTCGTATTGCGCGTATCTGAAGGAGTGATGTCCTCATCAATATGATACATCTGGTCGATTACATAACACAGCATACATGATAAACCCCATAACTGAAGCTTATGGAATCTTACTCACACGGTCTCGTCATCAATAGTCGAAGGACATTGAGTCTTGCTAAGACTTATTCCATGTGACATAGGCAAGAACCCCTTCTTGGCATCCTGCATGTTGAACCGATTCAACACCTTGTCGATGTAAGTACGCTGGATTAATCCAATTAGTCTTTTCTCTCTATCACTATAAATCTTTATGCCCAAGATATATGCTGCTTCTCCAAAGTCCTTCGTAGAAAAACTATTTTTCAACGAGGTCTTAATACATTCCAGCATAGGAATGTCATTCCCAATCAATAATATGTCATCCACATACAAGATTAGAATTACAAGTGCGCTCCCACTAACCTTCTTATAAACACAAGATTCTTCTACATTCTTAATGAAGCCAAACCCATTAACTACCTCATCAAAACGAATATTCCAACTCCGAGATGCTTGCTCCAACCCATAAATGGATTTTTGAAGTTTGCATATTTTACTAGCATTCTTTGAATCGACAAAACCCTCAGGTTGTGTCATGTACACATCCTCACTTAGGTTTCCATTAAGGAAAGCCGTTTTGACATCCATTTGCCATATTTCATAATCAAAATATGCAACAATAACTAGAATGATCTGTACAGATTTAAGCATTGCTACCAGCGAGAAGATTTTGTCGTAATCAACTCCTTGAACTTGTCGAAAACCCTTTGCGACAAGTCTAGCTTTATAGATGTGAACATTTCCATCTATATCAATCTTCTTCTTATAGACCCATTTGCATTCAATGGTTTTTACGTCATCAGGCGGATCGACCAAGTTCCAAACCTGATTGTCTCCCATGGATTCTATCTCGAATCTCATCACTCCAAGCCATTTCTCAGAGTTTGGGCCCATCATCGCTTCCTTATAAGTCTTAGGCTCATCGCTGTCCAACAATAATATACCACACGAATACCGAGCAGGTATTTTGCGCAGTCTATCCGACCTACGTTCCATTAGTGCCTCCTCGATTAGGATCCTTCCAACTAGAGTTTTCTCAATCATGGATTCCTTAACCAGATTTTCCCCGATAGGGGTGTCTCTGATCAAGTTTTCCCCGAGAGGATTAACTCGAACTTCTTCGAGTTGCACTGATCTTCCACTTGCCTTTCAAGATAGAAACTCTTTCTCTAGAAAGACACCATTCCGAGCGACAAACACTTTGCCCTCTTCTCGATTGTAGAAGCAATATCCTAATGTCTACCTAGGATATCCCATGAAAAAGCATTTATCCGATTTGGGTTTGAGTTTGTCAGACGTCTGACGTTTAATATAAACATCACAACCCCAAATTTTTAGAAAAGATAAATTGGGACTCTTTCCAGTCCACATCTCATATGGTGTCTTATCTACAGATTTAGATGGTACCCTGTTAAGTGTGAAAGCTGTAGTTTCTACAGCGTTGAAGGACCATGTGGAGGTCCATCCATGTTTGTGATGAGTATTTCACTTTATGTGATCCCAGCTTAGATTTGAGTTTGGATTTTAATTTGGTTTCAAGTTGGAAGTTGCATTTGCGACGGACCAAATTTCTGTGAGTTTCACGTGTATGCCGGACCAGATTTATGAGAGTTTCACGTGTACGCCGGACCAAATCGCAATGGTCTCCAAATCGCGATGGTTTTCACGTGTACGACGGACCAATTTTTGTTTGCGACGGACAATTTTCTTTTGCGCCGGAGCAATTCTTGTTAGCATTTTTTAAGGGTCTTCCCGTGCTCAAAAAATTATTTGGTCTACAGGAAAGTTGTAGAGAATTTCAAGACGCATCTTTTTTATGTTGACAAGTTTTTCATTTGAGCAACACAAAAAATCATAGAAAATCGGGAAGGTTAACAACGAGTTTCACGTTTGCGACGGACCAATTTTCTTTTGCGACGCACCAATTTTCTTTTGCGCCGGACCAATTCTTGTTAGCATTTTTTAACAGTCTTCCCGTGCTCAACAAATTATTTGGTCTACATGAAAGTTGTATAGAATTTCACGACGCATCTTTTTCATGTTGACAAGTTTTTCATTTGAGCAACATAAAAAATGATATAAAATCGGGAAGGTTAACAGAGCATTTCACGTGTATGACGGACCAATTTTTCCAGCGTGCAGTAATATGCATTTTTGAGAGTCTTTCCGTGCTCGAAAAATTATGTGTTCTACATGAAAGTTGTAGAGGATTTCGAAACACAACTTTTTCATGTTGAGAAGTTTTTCAGTAGAACAACATATAAAATCATAACAAATTGAGAAGACCCTGCTGTATTGAAAACAACATTGTCTGCTTTTGGTTGAAATGCATTGGTCCGTTTTTTGGTCCTTTCTAACCCCAACTCATGATCAAATTGTTGTGATGGATTCATGAGGGAACCAAGAAGGGTTTTCTTGTCTTTGTTAATGTAGGACTTCGTTTGGTGGTCATGGTGAGGCGAAGGGAGGCTGGAACTAGGCATAGGATGGCCAGAGGTTCAAGTTGACCGGAAGTTCACTGGAGGTTCAAGTTGGCCGGAAGTTCGCCGGAAGATGGTCGGAGATGAAGTTGGTGCAGTTCCAAGAGACAAGAGATCAGTGGAGAAACTAGCTTATCACTACTTGTATCAAGGAGAGCTGTAGGGTTGCAGTTCTAGAAGATAAAGTACTGGATAAAGTGTAGCTTGCTGTCTGGTGTATTAAGAAAGTACCTGAGTGTAGTTGAGAGTTGTTGAGAGTGACAGTGTAAGGATCAAATCCTGGCTCTTGGAAGTTGGCTAAGGATTGAAGCAAGACATCCAAGGGTGGGAATTGATCCCAGGTCACTATAAATAGAGGGGTAAGGGCAGCCTCCCCTCTTTGAAGGTTCTTAGGTTTTTGCTGCTCATTTGAGTTTTGCCCACTTTGTTGTGAGGATTTGTAAACCTCCCTTCCAGAAATGAAATGTTCTTCATTTATGTTCTTGTTTCATTTCCTTTACGCATTTACATTACACACTTAAATTCTGCTATCTAAATTCCGCATTTACTTACTTGCAATTTACTTTACATAATTTGGATTTGCCTCATGTCCTTCTACTTGCTATTGAATCTTAGTTGACATTCATGGTTGATGTACTCTTCTCTTGATTCGATGCTTTCAATCATTTAAGCAATTCTTGCGTTCTTGTTGCAAGTTGTAAATCTGTGTGTTCTTGAAGTGCATAAATGTGTGACTTGCAGTTCTTTAGTTTTGATTTGCTTCTGGTTCTTGTTGCCAAGGATGAGAGATTGATTGGATGAATCTTCACTCAGAACATATCCAAATCCTCTAGGCAACCCTGGTTCAAGTTCTGCAAAGAAACCGATCTTTTGTCCCTTCATGATGAATTCTTAATTGATCGAGTTTTGGTGTTTACTCCTGTGATATCTTGCTTGGTGTGACGTGTGAGAAGGCATTCAAGTCTATCTTGATCATTAGAATCTCACGAGCAAGCCAAGATCACAGATTGGCTTTTGAGTTGTCTTGTTTTACGAACCTTTGCTTGTGTTTTCTAGTCTCATTCTTTACAAGCGATCTTGAGTCTTTGGCTAGTATTTGTCCAAGAGGTGGAAAATTTTATTTTGGGACCATTCACCCCCCCTCTGGTCGCCATCTCGGTCTTTCAAGCGTAACCCCAAAATGATAGTGGTAGATCTGATTGACTCATCATTAACCGAACCATGTCTACCAAGGTCCGATTATGCTGCTCGGAGACCCCATTCCTTTGAAGCGTGCCTGGAGGCGTAAGTTGTGGAACAATTCCACTACTCTTCAAATGATTATTAAACTCATGTCTCAAATACTCGCCTCCACGATCAGATGGTAGAAACTTAATTTTCTTGCCATGTTGATTTTGTACTTCATTCTGGAAATCCTTGAACTTTTCAAAAGTTTCCCACTTGTACCTCATTAAGGAGACATAACCGTATCATTATAGTCATCGGTAAAAGTAATGAAGTACTGAAAACCACCTCTAGCAATCGTGCTCATTGATCCACATATATGAGTATGTACGAGTTCCAATAAGTTGGATGCCCTCTCACAATGCTCTATGAAAGGTGTCTTGGTCATCTTACCAAGTAGAAAAGACTCACATGTTTCGAATGATTTCAAAATCAAATGATTTTAGAAGACCATCTCTATGGAGCTTCATCATGCGTTTCTGACTAATATGATCCAAGCGATAATGCCAAAAGTAAGTGGGATTCAAATCATTTGGTCAAAGCCTCTTAGCATCAATGTTATAGAAAGGAGCATCATCAAGATTTAAAATAAACAACCCATTCACAACGGGAGCACAGCCATAAAATATCTTATTCAAAATTATAGAACAACCATTGTCCTCAATATTGAATTTTTAACCTTCTGCCAACAAACGTGAGGCAGAAAAAATGTTTCTACTTAATGCTGGAACATAATAACAATTATTTAATTCCATAATAAATCCTGAAGGTAAATGTAGTGGCATGGTACCGACGGCCAATGCAGCAACTATTGCTTTATTCCCAACTCGGAGATCAACCTCGACTCTTGTAATGCTCCTACTCCTTATTAACCCCTGCATAGAATTGCAAATATGAGCAACCAATCCAGTATCAAATACCCAAGAGTTATTAGGAGAATCGGCATGAAATACATCTATAACATTAATACCTGAATTTGATGGTTTAACTCCACCATTCCTTTTCAGATCTGCTAGGTAACTTTTGCAATTCCTCTTCCAATGGCCTGACTCTTTGCAGTAGAAGCATTCACTCTCTGAAGTAGGGCCAGACATGGAATTAGGCTTAGGCTTGATCCTGGGGATCTTATCCAAAGCTTTAGCCTTGCCTTTTCCTTTAGTCTTAGCTTTCTTCTTGAAGCTAGTACTTTTCTGCACCATCATCACATGACTATTGCTTTTCTTAATACTGTCCTCTGCTGTCTTGAACATCATATGAAGTTCGGTGAGATTCTTGTCCATGCCATTCATATGAAAAGTCATAATGAATTGCCCGAAGCTCGAAGGGAGCGACGCAAGAATCAAGTCAGTAGCCAACTCTTAACTAAGTGTGAAACCAAGTTTTTCCAAACTCTGTATGTAACCAACCATCTTGATTACATGAGGGCTCACCGGACTGCCCTCGGCTAGCTTACATACAAACAAGGACTTTGAGATCTCATATCTCTCAGTCCTAGCCTGGGTCTCAAACATATCCTTAAGCACCACGATCATATTGTAGGCCTCTATATTCTCAAACTGCTTCTAAAGGTTTGAGTTCATAGCAGCGAGCATGAGACAGCTAACATCGAGGGACTCATCAACTGCCTTTTTGTAAGAGGCTTTAATAGCATTGGAAGCATTCTCATCAGGCACATCTAGGATTGGTTGCTCTAGAACGTGTTCCTTTTTATCTTGCCTAAGAACAATTCTCAAGTTGCGGGACCAATCCGCAAAGTTCGTTCCATTAAGTTTTTCCCTTTCAATTATCGAACGCAAAACATAACTGGAGGTGGGTGCAGCAGCATGTGGTGCCATGTTCTAAAACAGAAAATACATGCAAAAACTGAGACAAACATTCATGAAGAGTAACTTATATTAAACAATTTAATAAAGATACTCCAACTAAATTGCATATCCCTCTTATGGTACTTGAAGGACCGAAATGGCGAACAGAGGGGGGTGAATGGTCGCAAATAAAAATTCCCCCAAAATACTCCAACAAAAACCTCGACAAGATCGCTCAAAAGGAATTGTGAAAAACCCGAAAAATTAGACAACTATGTGTACCCCAAGCTTGCATGGATAAGTACCATAAAATATGTGGGGATTTTTGAGTCACAATGCTGGTTGTCTAGTGTCCAAGATAAAGAGGAATCAATTCAAACTCTTGCTTTTAGAAAGGACATCAATTCAAATCACAAAAGTCACTTTCAGAAAAGCAAAAGCAGAATTCCCAGAACTTGTCCTCAATTTGCACAGGAGGTTAGTGGGTTTCTGTAGCTCACAAAATTTTAAGACTTTTTCTCCCTGTGAGCATCAGAGTCTTGAAGAACTCCACCAAATTTCTCCTCAAAAAGCCTTACAGAAAAAACACGAAAAATCGAAGAACACAGTCTGGTCAAAAACTTCGAGCAGAACGTTTGGGGCTCGGTTTTCACCTCATGGCGCCCAAACGGTACAACAAGTGAACTCCAAAATTTTTCTGCAAGCGGATATCAGAGTCCCGCACCTCCTCCAACAAGAATCACTCAAAAACGATTTTTCTAGATTTTTACAAAAATCATAAACTGACTGCTGCGCGAAGAACAAGTTCAGAACAAAGTTGGAACTTGAAAGAAAAGATGTTCTCTACTCAATCCAAGAGTGCAAAAGAGATGTAAAACCATATGAACATACTCAAAACATCCAAGAACAGCAGCATTTAGAAGGAGGGGAGGCAAATCCAAATTACTTGAAAGTAAATTGCGGGAATGTAATTGCGGGAAAGTAAATGCTGAATTTAAATTGCGTAAAGTAAAGACATAATGTAAATGACAAAATAAATTCAGAGGTGGATGAATAAAACTTTCATTTCTGGAAGGGGAGGTTACAAAGCCTCACATTCATGTGGGCAAAGCTCAAATGAGCATCAAAAACCTCAACACCTTCAAGGGAAGGAGGCTACCCCTCCACCCCTATTTATACTACTCTTGGGCCACCTACCACCCTTGGATGAGTCCCTCAACCCTAGAGCACTCATCTAAGGGCTAGGATTAACCCATACACACAGCCATGCAAGGGCTAACCCAAAACCCACACACATACCGGGTTTTCTTGCACGGTTTTCAATGCATACTACCTAGACCCACTAACCTATCAACTAGACCTCAATCCGACGGCCCTCATTGATCTACGCGGCATCTAGCTAGCATCAACTCCTTTCCTTGTCTTCTTGACTTGCCGGACTCCGTCTCCAATCATCTTCGGCGATCTCCCAACCGTCGGACCTCAGCGCTCCTCGCCTAGTCCCGGTCATCCTTCGCCTCACCATGACCTAGCACCGTCGTCCTGCAACCATCAAAAACAAGGAAACTCCTCACATAGCAATGCCCACAAAGATGTGCAATAAACCATCCAACTCATCACTACCGCGTCCATACGACCAGATCGCCACTCTGGCAGAGACAACTCAAAATGCTTCATTTTGAAAATCAATCCAAATCAAACTCAAACTTGAGCACACCTTGCTCAAATAAAGTCAAATACTCATCACAAACATGGATGGACCTCCACATGGTCCTTCAATCTCCCCTTGATGAGTATATTGACAAACCATACAAAAGGCATAAATTTGAGTTTGAAGAAAATGAAGAAGAAAGCAATTTTTAGTTGCAAAGTCAAACTTGGTCCAAAGATAGAAATTAGAACCATGACCAAGTTGACGAAGAGGAATTCATATTTTAGAGTTAAATTTAAGAAAGAGCAAGTTTTCAACAAAACTCTAAAATCCAACTAAACATGTCAAATGTGATTATGAGATTATGATCCATGTAAGTAGTAGCATAGTTTTACAAAGATCATAATAACCAAATAAGCATTCACATTTTATCTTTTTAGTGATACCTTTTCTCGTTATCTCCCCTTTTGGCAATATAGGCATCAATTTTTTTATGTATGCATGAAATGCAATCGAAAGAGCTTTGAGGATTATCCAATTGATCAAAATGGAAGGATATTACACCAAGCTTGTCAATTTTAGAAGATGACTAAACTAAGACATGTCCAAGTGCAAATCTGAGCTTAGTTTTGAATATTTCATTTTAGCAAGATTTGACAAGTGCAACACTTAGCTTTAGTTTCAAAAATAGAAGAATAGCCACTCTAAGGATCAAAGGAAAACCTAGAGTTCAACCTACTCAACACGTTGGGGAATCTAGAAGAGCATACAAGGTCCTTCGGGCTCATTTATCACTTAATGCAAATTTTGATTTATCATCATACAAGACATAGCGGGGTGCAAATGTTTGACATTATTTGCATTCTTTACCCACATATGTCTTTGTTTTTAATTTATTTGCATTTTCTTTTGACAACCAATTGACTCAAGCCGTATGCGACCATCTCAAGATGAGCTCTTAAGAGGATGGTCTAGGTCAAAAACGATGTATTCCAAGTTCATCCTAAGTGCAATGGGAAGCGGTCTTGTGAATACAAGGTGTTGAGTCGTATGTGCACAAGAAGAGTCAATTTTGTTTAATTTTCATTTTTAGCACAACGATTCATGAGCAATTGAAGGACTCTGCATGGATCAAACTAGTTTCACCCAAGTTGCTATAGGGACTCTAGAGAACTCCTAAATTTCTCAAATTATGGCACAAACCTCTAGAGAAGAAACCTAGCAAGTAAAAGCAACAAGTTTCATCAAGTTTTTCATTTAAGGCTTATTTCATTTTTAAGCTTAGCAAGTTAAATGAACTTGGACATACCTAAGCTAGTGATTTTCTTCAAATGATGTAGCATGGTGTATAGCATGAAGAAGAAATCAATTGCATAATAGACAAAGCTCATAAAGCAGAAAATGCGGTCTAAATGCAATGCATGAGCAGAATCCCAAACTCCCCTCAACAAATGAATCAATTTTAAGCTCAAATCTGGTTAAATTTGAGTTATTATCAAGATTAGGCATAAAGAAAACCGAATGAACTCAATAATAACCGGAAAAAGCAGAATGAGGAGAAGAAGTCGAGAAAGCGCAAAGCGGATGGCTATAGAGCATAGAAAAGATAGAAGAGACTCACTCTGGCTCGGACTCGCTCTTATCTTCCCAGTGGTGACATAGGAAGGCGACTCTAGATCCCAACTAAGGAGTGCACAGACACTGTCTACCAGGAGGCCCAATACCGCTAGACTTATAAGGCGTGAGGGAACTCAACCTAGAGAGAAGAGAGAACGACTAATCACGCATGATAGCAACCTAAAGCACAAGATAAGAGGTCAATGCAAGGCATGCGAGAAGTCTAAGTGAGTGAACTCAACTCAAGAAAACAAGCCCAAAGTCACCCGGAAGAAACACAAAGAAAAGAAAAGTGGAAGAAAACATATAATACATAATATACAAACCGGCTCCCCCTCACGAAAGGCCGTAAGGGCTCACGACTCAAGCTCACTCCTCAAGGCAACAAATCTGGAGCTATCCAAAGGCTTGGTGAAGATATCGGCTAGCGAAGGTCACTCTCTGAGCTGGCGCGATATCTCCCTTCTCCACATGGTCTCTAAGGAAGTGATATCTAATATCAATGTGCTTGGTCAGGGAATGTTGCCTTTGGGTTTTTAGCAATGCAAATAGCTGAAGTGTTGTCACGAGAAAAGTGGCACACTCTCTATCTCTAACCCATAGTCCGTAAGGTCGATCTCATCAGAGCACACAGCTCGACAATCGGCTGCGACAACATACTCGGCCTCGTGATTGGGTGTGCAACTCGGATCGCTTCCTAGATGACCAGAAACAAGAGAAGTGCCAATGAATTGGCAAGTGCCGAAGTGCTCTTCCTATCTATCCTCTGACCCGACAAAGTCGGCATCGGAAAAGGCTCTAAGAGATAGACAAGAAGGCGAAGAGTACCAAATACCATAATCGGTGGTAGCACGAAGGTACTGAAGATGCGCTTGACCGCTGGCGGTGAGAGGCGCGAGGAGAAGCTTGAAATCGGCGCCACGGACACACAGCAAAATGTATGTCGGCCTCGAAGCGGTGAGGTACAAGAGGAGCCGATCATGCTCGAAACTCCTTTTGATCAAGAGGCTCACCATCCTCATCGGGCTCGAGGACAGCAGTGGTGGCCATAGGAGTCATCACCGGCTTCCCATCGGACATGTCGAACGCCTCGGGAGGTCACGGGTATATTTGCCTTGATGCAAGAAAGTACCCTCCAGTGCGCTTGATTTGGAAGCCAAGAAAGTAGCTCAACTCGCCCATCATAGTCATCTCAAACTCTGTGCTCATCACCTCAGAAAACTGAGACACAAGCGAATGAGATGAGCCACCAAAAATTATATCGTCCACATAAATCTGGACAAGAAGAAAGTGAGACTCATGGTGTCGATGAGCGAGTTTTGTCTACTATGCCCATTTTGAAGTCATGGTGAGAAGATAAGACTTGAGCCTCTCATACCATGCTCTGGGGGCCTGCTTGAGTCCATACAAAGCTTTGGAGAGCTTGTATACATGACTCGGAAACTTGGGGTTCTCGAATCACGGAGGTTGTTTGACATAAACCTCTTCCTCAATATAGCCATTGAGGAATGCACTCTTGACATCCATTTGATAGAGCTTGAAGCCACGGGATGCGAGAGAATGCAAGCGGGATCCTAATAGCCTCTAGTCTAGCTACGAGGGCAAAGGTCTCCTCAAAGTCAAGACCCTCAACTTCGAGAAAAGCCCTGTGCAACTAGCCTAGCCTTGTTGCGAATGACAACCCCATCCTCACTCTGCTTGTTTTGAACACCCACTTGGTCCCAATGACATTATGACGGATGGGGCTCGACAAGCTGCCATACCTTGTTCCTCTCAAAGTTCTCAAGTTCCTCATGCATAGCATTAATCCACGATTCATCGGATAATGCATGAGAAACATCTTCGGCTCAAAGGAGGCAACGAAGGCGAGTGGAGGCGGCTGGACAAACTCGATTTTGAGCGAGTGGCGCGCTCAAGCAGATCACCAATGATCCGATTAGGTGGATGAGCTTTACGGATATGACGGGAGGACCGAGAAGGAGAAGTGGCCTCTACCTCATGCACGAAGAGGTAGGAGCGAGCCACTCATTTGAAGGAGAGTCGGAAGGCAAGGGTGGTCACTCGAGGTGCGAAATGGAAGCAGGAGGCACCTCGGTATAGAGGAGCTGGATCGGTGGAACACCATCATCTCCATCATCCTCATCTTCTACAAAGATGGTCTCGGAGGGATAAGAAGAGCACGAAACATCAGATCTAGCTCCTGGGCTAGCCTCATCAAAGGTCACATCACAGGTCTCTATGATCCTATGCGCATCAACACTCCAGACCCTATAGCTACGAGAAGAAGTCGAGTAACCTAGAAAGATACCATCGGAAGAGCGAGACTCAAACTTATCTAGGTTACCAGACTTCAAGATAAAACACTTGCAACCGAAAACGCGAAAATGAGACACACTGGGCTTTCGCCCATACCTCAACTCATAAGAAGTGCGATGCAAATGTGCTCTCAAAAACACGCGATTAGAAACATGGCAGCAAGTAGCTATAGCCTCACCCAAAACTTCCTATGAGTCTTGTGACTCGTCTAGCATCGTTACAGCCATCTCAACCGAGGTCTGTTCTTCCTTTCCACTCGCCATTCTCACGAGAGGCGTAGGGAAGAGAAGCGATGCTCTAAACCGGACTCCACACAAAAACTCTCAAAGTAGGAATTCTTGAACTCCGTGCCATTATCACTGCGTATAGCTCGTAATGCACACAGGAGCTCAATAGACAACCTCTTGATCAAACCCTGAAGTGAGAAAAGTCTCATCCTTGAGGCCATGAAGAATACCCAAGAGTATCTAGAAAAATCATCAACGATGACAAAAACATACCACTTCCCTCCTGCTTGATTGCACTCTATTTGGACCAACGGTGTCCATATGTAAAAGCTGTCTGGTGCATCAGTCATCACTACGGTGGATGGAGGATGAGAAGCGATAACCATCTTGCCATGTCGGCAAGGAGAGCAAACTAAGTCTTTGACCATCTTGAGTTTGGGCAAACCCGAATGAGATCATGGCGCTAACTCGGGTCAAATGATCAAAACCAATGTGACCAAGTCTCCTATGCGAGAAGGAGAGATCACGGGACTCGAAGCAATCAAACATCGAAGAGAGTCTCGGAAGAAGCGAGAAAAATCAGCACGAAAGACTCTCCCAAATCTAGAAATCCATAAACTAACCCTCGATGAATCAAGGATTCTCTGGCATTACTCTTGAAGCTTACCTCGAAAGAGTCATCGATAAGTTGAGAAGCAGAGAAGCGATTGTATTGCGACTTACTTACTAAGGCAACATCTTTAAGAATGAAATTTTGGTTAATGCGGATGGTACCTTTAGCAATGACTCTACGAAGATGCATCCCCAAAAGTGATTAACTCATCAGGGGCTCGGACTAGGGAAGAGAACCAACGAGAATCTTCGGTCATATGGCGAGAACAACCGAGTCAACAATCCAAATATCGCCCTTCCCATCAAGCGAACTGATCAAGACAAAGAGAAAGATGACTCGATCTTGGGATAGAGTGAAGACTTAGGAACCCAATCTTGAACCATCGACACCTCAGTACCGACCACGGAAGAAGGCGGACTCGAGTGTCTCTCTGACGCTCAACTCTCACACGATCGGGAGCAACTCGGTAGATAATCTAGGAGTCAAAGCGGGTTGGCACGCCGTGGTGCAAAAGCGGACCATCCCGATGAAGGTGCTGGATCTCCTACCGAAAACACCTCACGCCACGATATCTACCTCGATGGGAAAAGCGAGGAATATCAAGAGGGCGGCGGAAAAGGCGACTACTGAACAGCTCGGGACTAAAACTCGAAGAACTAGCAAGAAAACCAAGTCACGGGCGCTGCCAAAAACAAAGCGACTCTCTAACTTTGTCTAGAAGCGGTGTGTGTCTTAGGAGCACTCAAAGTGCGGGATGACCACGAATACCCCTAAGAGCGACAACAAGCTCACGCCGAGTGATCTTGGCGTGCTCAAGGTAAATCTACTAAGTGACCATCC
The DNA here is from genome assembly GCA_036346275.1 of Otatea glauca. NCBI lineage: Eukaryota > Viridiplantae > Streptophyta > Magnoliopsida > Poales > Poaceae > Otatea > Otatea glauca. The sequence goes on along the minus strand of CM070720.1, from coordinate 4,995,384 downwards.
TTCTTACTGAAGGTGCATGTGTACTTCGCCTTGCTAGAGGCGAAGCAATAGAAGTAACACCCTTACGGTGGAAGTCCTATGGACAACCCAGTGAGACCTAAACACGGTGGTACTCACTCAGGAGCTACCACAATCTCACCACTCTTGGAGCCGCGCACAATGGTGGGAGGATGCGCCGGCGTGCTCAAGGGATCAAATCCTAGACCTTGATTGAATCTACTAATCTTGGATTGGTCTAGAATAAGATTGAGCTTCTTCTTGCCTCCAACAAACTTCTCGAGAGTGCTCATAAGATCTTGGCAATCTCGGAAGAAAGAAGCACAAGAAGAGCAGGGGAAGGAGAGGAAGAAGAACCGGAAAGATGAGCTCTCTCAAGACGTGCATTTTCTCCCTCAAAGACGGTGCCTCAATCTTGAGGGCCTCACAAGAAAGCATAAGGAGTATCTCTAATTCTATGGGCTTGGTCTTCTAATTTCTTCCTAAGCTCGATATGGATTTTATCCAAGTCCCTCACAATCTCAATACATCATAAGCAATATTTTTGTGACTTATCTAGTAAGTCCTTAGCAAGTTTAGCACACTTGACATTGAGTTTCATTGTCAAGTTTTAATTGCTTCTGACCCTCACATGGTGATTTGGGTCCTTAGAAGCATGTGATTCAAGTTCATTGTTTCTAGTGACTACCTAAGGTGTTCACTCATGGCATCAATTTCGCAAGCAATTTAGGGCAATTAGAGCATGATGGAGTGGAGTGAGCATGAAGAAAACTAGCCTCAACAGGAATAGCATCAAACAGAACTAGTGCTAGCATTCTTCAACCTAAGACTATCAAGTTCAACAAGCACACTATCATGTATGGTCCTTAGGTTCTCCAACTCCACAAGAATAGCATCACACAAGAGCAATCATCGGTGACTCGGGAGGAGAAGATCTAAGTGAAGCTAACTCCCGAGTCAAGGTACCTACTTCCTTCTCAAGCTCAGTACACCTAGCTCTAGCTCTAGCATGAAATTTTCCTAATTTGCGAAAGCTTCGTTGAAATTTGGTCATAGGAGGGTACCTCGTCCGAGTCGTTGTAGAGCTGAGTCGCTGATGTCGTTGGTGTCGGCCATGAAGCATATTGGGAGAAGTCGTCGCCGCCTTTCTTCTCTTGCGGATCATCCTCGCCTCGTCGCTCTATGTCTCCGTGTCGGAGAGGTTGATGTCGTCAAGCGCGGCGAGGCGCGGTGGAAAAACTTCTTGTTCTTGGAGAAGTTGCGGTACTTCTTCTCGTGCGCCGATTCACGGCTGGAGGCTTCTTGTTGCGGTTCTTGTCGGTGTAGTCGTTCTTGCCCGAACCGCCTTGTTCGTTTTGCCCTTCTCCGCTTGGGACAGTTTGCCGAACCGCCAGCGTCGTTCTTGCCCTTCTCGGCTTGGGACGGTTTGCCGAATGTGGTTGGGGCCACCACACTCGAAGCGGTGATCATGCCACCTCTCTTCTCTCTCTCACCCTCTTGTATGCATGAGAAAACTTGCGGCGAGAAGAGCAAGCTCATTTTACGGAAATTTTTCGATTGGTCATCGCTTAGCTCGCAAAGGCGGAAGAGAGAAACCAATAGAAGGATCGGAAGAAGAAGATCCAATGGGATCGGTGACCAAAGCCATCGATCGAGATTTCGTCTTAGAGAGACGACATCGATCTCATGAGTCTTGAGGCGGGAATAGAGCCGTCAAGAGTCGAGTCGATAAGTCGGTGGTGTCCTTGATGGTGGTCACCTTCATCTCCCAAACCCGAAGGTCGAGTGCGGTCAAGAAATGCGAGCATTGTCCGAGTCGAGGTATATGCAACCAAGCGCTCGGAGGTCGCTCAAAATCTTTGTAAACCGACCAAAACACTCGTCGAGACTCTCACGGTAGCGTTGATCAAACTTGTTGTACTCGCGCTTGAACTGTCTGCCTCACGGTCTTGATTTGAGTAGAGCCCTCATGGTAAGCATCGAGGTTACCCAAATCTCGTGGCGGAGCGAAGGTGAAAATCCTATCATACTCACCGCGGCTAAGACCACTGTATGAGAATGTTCCTTGCCTTAACATTCGCCTCAACGTCAACCATATTGATGGCGTGACATTTTCATCGGCAGGAACCTCATACGGAGTTTCACCTTACGCCATATCGTAGCCCAGGCGATGATGTATGACTCCATCAGGGATTTCCAAAAGGAAAATCAACTCCATTAAAGATGGGAGGCTTGGTGGAATATTTGTCCGTCGCCATGGCTCTTGAGACCGGTCAAGATCTAGAAAAGCGAGAACAGGCATTGATACCAATTGAAGGACCGAAATGGCGAGCAGAGGGGGTGAATGGTCGCAAATAAAAATTCCCAAAATACTCCAACAAAAACCTCGACAAGATCGCTCAAAAGGAATTGTGAAAAACCCGAAAAACTAGACAACTATGTGTACCCCAAGCTTGCATGGATAAGTACCATAAAATATGTGGGGATTTTTGAGTCACAATGCTGGTTGTCTAGTGTCCAAGATAAAGAGGAATCAATTCAAACTCTTGCTTTTAGAAAGGACATCAATTCAAATCACAAAAGTCACTTTCAGAAAAGCAAAAGCAGAATTCCCAGAACTTGTCCTCAATTTGCACAGGAGGTTGGTGGGTTTCTGTAGCTCACAAAATTTTGAGACTTTTTCTCCCCGTGAGCATCAGAGTCTTGAAGAACTCCACTAAATTTCTCCTCAAAAAGCCTTACAGAAAAAACACGAAAAATCAAAGAACACAGTCTGGTCAAGAACTTCGAGCAGAACGTTTGGGGCTCGGTTTTCACCTCATGGCACCCAAACGGTACAACAAGTGAACTCCAAAATGTTTCTGCAAGCGGATATCAGAGTCCCGCACCTCCTCCAACAAGAATCACTCAAAAAGGATTTTTCTAGATTTTTATAAAAATCATACACTGACTGCTGCGCGAAGAACAAGTTCAGAACAAAGTTGGAACTTGAAAGAAAAGATGTTCTCTACTCAATCCAAGAGTGCAAAAGAGAAGTAAAACCATATGAACATACTCAAAACATCCAAGAACAGCAGCATTTAGAAGGAGGGGAGGCAAATCCAAATTACTTGAAAGTAAATTGCGGGAATGTAATTGCGGGAAAGTAAATGCTGAATTTAAATTGCGTAAAGTAAAGACATAATGTAAATCATAAAATAAATTCAGAGGTGGATGAATAAAACTTTCATTTCTGGAAGGGAGGTTACAAAGCCTCACATTCATGTGGGCAAAGCTCAAATGAGCATCAAAACCTCAACACCTTCAAGGGAAGGAGGCTACCCTCCACCCCTATTTATACTACTCTTGGGCCACCTACCACCCTTGGATGAGTCCCTCAACCCTAGAGCACTCATCTAAGGGCTAGGATTAACCATACACACAGCCATGCAAGGGCTAACCCAAAACCCACACACATACCGGGTTTTCTTGCAGTTTTCAATGCATACTACCTAGACCCACTAACCTATCAACTAGACCTCAATCAACGGCCCTCATTGATCCACGCGGCATCTAGCTAGCATCAACTCCTTTCCTTGTCTTCTTGACTTGCCGGACTCCGTCTCCGATCATCTTCGGCGATCTCCCAACCGTCTGGACCTCCGGCGCTCCTCGCCTAGTCCGGTCATCCTTCGCCTCACCATGACCTAGCACCGTCGTCCTGCAACCATCAAAAACAAGGAAACTCCTCACATAGCAATGCCCACAAAGATGTGCAATAAACCATCCAACTCATCACTACCGCGTCCATACGACCGGTACTGCCACTCCTGGCAGAGACAACTCAAATTGCTTCATTTTGAAAATCAATCCAAATCAAACTCAAACTTGAGCACACCTTGCTCAAATAAAGTCAAATACTCATCACAAACATGGATGGACCTCCACATGGTCCTTCAGTACTTAATGATTCGAGATCCACAATTAGTTAGTCTACTAGTGAGCTTTAGCATCCCTGCTAGAAGGCTAATGAATTTGGTAAGCAACCCTTTGCTAATCATATCATTATATGACTCTTGTTGTTGGGTGGCATCTTTATGCCCTGGCCCCAACCCTATGCCCCCAAGGTCCATAACCATTATGATGACCTCGTCAAGTGTAACCAATGGTTATGCATGTGAGTGTCCGACACAAACCCAACTAATCAAGGAAAGTTAATGGCACCCTACTTTAGCAAACCTACCATTAATTTACATGATATTGGATGGTGCAGCCAATTGGGAGGGCATCAATTTTGCTTAATATTACGTGAGGGATCTTTACTTCTACCAAGTTAAAAGCATTCGGAACAACTATATAATATGCATAGAAATAAATAAATAGGAACATAAAAGTAATCACAAATAATCACATTAACTGAAACATAGTATGGCCCTTCACATGGTGATCTCCATCGCCATGTTTCCTCTTCATCAAGCCTCCAAGAGCTTGAGTCTTCCAAGTACTACCACTAAGCTATTACTCCTGATAGCACTAGTAATAAATTACAAGTGTAGAAACATCACAAGTTGACACACATGCCGTTTATACAAATATAGATAACCTTGGGCTGCAATCAAGTATGACATACAGGCCATAAAAATTACACACCTGCATCATATACACAAGGGGCCATACTATTCACATCAATCCTGCAAAAACAAGTTATGCATAGAATCGCATTCTACCAAACGATGTGAAATCGCAATGAACTATAAGGTGTTGTACACATACGACGGTCAAGGACAAAGCCCTTGTGGGTTTAGGCAGCGCCCGAAACCTCTTGGAAAAGATAGATCAAATCATGAATCTATCCATGGAAAAACTCTTTGAGTTAATCATATTAACTCTATTTTCGACCATAGATCCGTGTCGATCAATCCCATTGATCTTTGCATACTGCTTGTGGATTTATATTTCACGGTCTACCCCGATGGCGGAAACTGATTGGTAGGGGTAAGTAGTGGTGCGACCACAACAGCATGATTGTTGACTTTTGTAGTCGGTAATAAATTTATGGGGCAGACGCTAGATCTCAAACTTGAAGGTCACACAAGACAAAGGATTAGACAGGTTCAGGCCCTCGACGGAGGAGGTAATACCCTAGTCCTGTGTGCTGGGATTATGTGGATCTCTTGGATCTAAGATTGCTCGTGAGCTCTGTTGCTCGGTATGCGATTGCTCGATATGCGATGCCCCTGTTGTTGCCCACCCTCTCCCTTATATAGTGGGGGTGGGGCGGTTTACAGAGTCCTGATCGATCTAAGGGATTCTGATCGGTTACAAGATTATAGTCGATTACAGGATAGAGTTTATATCTTTATCTACCCTGTTAACGACTCGGATTACAATTGTATCTTTTATATCTAAATACATGTTCAACTGTCCATAGGATGTACCCCCTTGTGCACGGCAGCAAGGCTTGGCGCGGAGCTTATCCTCTGGGCCTTCTACTTGGCCCTGTCTTCTCTTCAGGCGATGCTGGGCCGGTTATTAAGACACCTGGTTTCATATTTTCCACTGTAGCCCCCGAGTGATTCATGATTCGATTGCTATGTCTCTATCTGGGTCTCAACTTTGAATCATTGTTCTCAGCTTCCAGTGTAGACCTCCGACTGGTTTCTTCTTTGATTTGAATACTTCTTCTTGCAGCAAGGGGATTATGAAGGACTCGAATACAACCCTCATTTTTTGCTTCAGATGATTATAATCTTCCATCTGACAGACCTGTTATGGGTAATTTCATGGACCTGACTCTTACCTCATTTGAAGATTTGATATCTCTTCCCGCTCGAGGTGAAAACCTTGATATCTTTCTTCTTCAAGGATTAATGCCGGACAGTCTTCTAGGTCGTAATGACTTCCTGCATCAATCCAATTTCCAAAAACCTCTTCGGCTTCTGAAACTATATTAACTCTAAGTTTCTTCAGCTTCTGATGTCATCGCATCTTCGCATTTACTTCAACCTTGTCGCATTGGCTATAAAAGGCGAACCGGCGCTTTTAAAATTCTCTCACACCTAGTCCTCCATTTCTTGCATCAAGCTTTACTTTCTTCTCGAAGAGTCCCATGGACAACCAAGACCCAGAGCTCGCCGACGAATGGGCACTTTTCGAGATTTCCGTGGCTGAATTGGCGGAGGATACCACCGCTGCCTTTGACCGTACTGCCGTCAACGTCTTCCTCACGATCTTTCCCACTCTTCATGAGGTCAAGGAGGTTCTCGTGGAAGCGCTCGGACGTGTTCGCCGCGGAGAGGTGTAAAAATATCTGTAAATGTAATATTTTCCCAAGCATAATGCCTGGTGAACTTTATATATAGTAAAGAAATACCTTTTCCAAGCATTTTTCCATGATTGTCGTTTAGACGTAGCTTAAACCCAGCTTGGGGCATATCGAAGCTTGCATGGTTCCTCGGTCGAGTGATATTCACATCCAACCGTCATAGGATATATTTTAGGTCCGACTTGGGACATATTAGGATTTGCGCGGCTCTTGGCCGAGTGATACTCATATCTGACTGTTGTAGGATATAGCTTAGGATCGGCTTGGAGCGTATCAGGATTTCCTTGGCTCATAGCCGAGTGATACCCATATCCGACTGGTGTAGGATATAGCTCTGGTCCGTCATGGGACATATCAAAATTTTCTTGGCTCGTGGCCGAGTGATACCCATATCCGACTGCTGTAGGATATAGCTTAGGCTCAACTTGGAGCGTATCATATTTATGTGGCTCTTGGCCGAGTGATACCCATATCGTAGGACATAGCTTAAGCTCGACTTGGAGCGTATCAGGGTTTTCTTGGCTCATGGCCGAGTGATACCTATATCCGACTGGTGTAGGATATAGCTCTGGTCCAACTTGGGACATATCAAGGTTTATCCGAACGGTATCCGTACTCATTTTATCACGATGCACAGCTTATCGACCCATCTTGGGGCATACCATTGGAACCATGCCTTATCAGGCTCAATCCGAAATATATGATTCCGTCATGTGGTAACCAATCTACGACCCAACGTGGGGCATATCGCAAGAAGATATTTTTAATCCAGATCGGAGGATACACATGTCCCGCTTAACTCGGCAAACGGTTAAACATCCCATCGTTGGGAGCAACGTGTCCCAAGTATGACTTGGTAAAACCATGCCTGCCCCATATGTCAGGACGCCAGGCTAGCGAATCATTATGAAGCATAGAGCAGGGTTAGGCGTTCCGCAATCTTTTTCCCGCCGATTCGGCGAAAACCTAATTTTCGCCCTTTAAAGACTAAGCCGACTGTTCATTTTCCCATCGCGCACTCCTGCCTCTTCTGCTTCCTTGTCTTTCCGACTTCTCCGCCGCTAGGGTTAACTGCCGTTGCGCTCGCATCCTTGCGCCGCCATTGATCTATTCCTCCGAAAATGTCTTCTCACTCCTCCAAAGACACCTCCTCGCCGCCTTTGCCGCAAGATTGGACCACTTCGATCACGACGGAGGAACGACTACAATCCATGGTGGATGAGGGGTTCTTCCGGCCCAGACTTTGATCTCCGCGCGGCCATGCCGCAGGTGAATCCATCCCAACCCCCCGTTCTAAAGAGGTTGTGGTTTTTGAATCTTTCTTCCAACGCGGGCTGGGCCTTCCTGCTTGCGCCTTTCTTCGCAGTCTACTCTTCTTTTACAGCATTGAATTGGTGAACTTGAATCCCAATTCCATCCTGTAGATCTCTCTCTTTGTTCACCTCTGTGAGGCTTTCTTGGGCATCCGCCCCCATTTCAATTTCTTTTGCCATTTCGACCTTTTGAAGCCTTATCCCTCAAAGAGCGACCCCAAGGTAATTGGGGGAGCCGGATTTCAGTTGCGGGAGGGGTTAAAGAAAAATTACTTCGCCATTCCCTTCAAAACCTCCAATAAAGGCTGGCACCAAGAATGGTTCTATTGTGCCAACCCTAATCCTGCTCTTCCCTCCTTTGTCGGGCGCCGGCCCAAGGTGTCCCTTTCTTGGGTATCTACCCCCAATGCTGCCGACATGGACCAGGTGCATGATCTTCTGGCGTTGATTGAGAAGCTGAAAGAAGATAGTCTCACGGGAGTTGGTTTGGCCCTTCATTTTGTTGCCCGCCGGATATAGCCTCTGAAGGAGCGAGTCCATCTGGGATATGCATTTGAAGGAAAGGATGATCTGACCCGGGAACTACCCGAAACATTGTCGAAGGAGCAGGTATATGCCCAGATAGGCGACTTTTTTATCCCGAGCATGGAGATGTCAAGCACCAAATGCCCGAGGTCCTTCACTGCATCAAATCCTCCTCCTGAGGTGAGAAAGTTTAGCTGATAGGTTTCCCCATTAGCCTCTGAATGACTCTTAACTGTTTTAACGCTCCTTTCCAGGATCGATTGGCTTTTTTCAGTGATGCGCCTCTCCCAGAGATGCCCGTTCATAAGAGCGCTCCCTTTAAACGACCTGCGAGCTCCCCGGCCGGAGACCCCGCTGCCAAGAAGGGGAAGAAAGCGATTTCCAAGGACCCTACGAAGCCCCGGCGCCCGACTGGTGGTCCCAAAATTCAGGAACCGCCAGCACGAGCCCTAGTGCCTCCGACTCCCCTTCCCGATGAGGCCGTGGTACAGCCGAGTCCTATTCCGAGAGACTCGGGTAGTCAGGAGGAGCCCAGGGTTCCAGTTGGTAGCACCCCGAGTAGTCCCTCCGGGAGTGGCTCTGCCACCCGAAAGAAGCCTCCAATGAAAATAAAGAAGTCCGACATGTTGGATATCCTATCGACTCTTTATTTGACGCATTTTGCCGGCTTATTCACCGAACATTCTTCTTGTAGGAATCCTTCGTATGATGTTCTTGTTGCGACACCGTCCAGGGCTCCTGAAGAACCTGAGCTCCAGGACGTACATGTCCTGGTTGAAGACGTCTCGCCCGGGGACACAGGAGCGCCCCCCGACCCCCAGCCGCTTTCACCGACGCCCCCTGCTTCGGCGTCGGGTCCTGCTGCTCCAGAGCCTGTCTCCTGCCCATCCCCCGAGGTCGAAGAGATCTCCCGAGACCCGCCGACTCCTGCTCGCCCTCGGCTCATAATGCGGACCGCGTGGGTTGATGAGGAGGACGGTTTGAGGTCTCTTGACGACCCGGAGGAGGAAAAGGAGAGGAATGACTTTTACAGTCATGCCACTGCCTACGCTCACCTGGCTCGGGTAATACTTTTCACCATTCTTATCGCCTCTTTGCTTGTGCTGGTTAGCATGTCGTCACCTTTCCCTGCGATGGTTGCAGAAATTGGGAGAATGTTCTAAAAAGAAATCTGAATACCTCCAAAAGATGGTCCCGAAGGTCAGGACGCGCCAGGAATATCTGGCCGAGTTGGAGCAGATCAGGGCTAAGCATGCAGCCGAGCTGCAAAGTATCCAGTCGGAGGTCCACGCCCTGCGGGAGGAGAAGGAAACTCTTCGGCAAGAGAGGCTAGATGTCGTTGGCTCCCTTCGAGGTAAATATTTCCTAGACCACCCCGTGCTCTTGTTCAATCGTTCGGTCTTTTGATTTCTTTGTCTTCATGTCAGCTCGAGATTCCACTGTTGCAAAGCTTCAAGAGCAACTCAAGGTCTCAGAAGCCTCCAAATTGAAGTCGGAGAAGGAGTTAGAACGTACGCTCAGCAGCCTGGCCCTCCTTTGTCTTCGTTGTCTTCTTGGTATTTCTTGATAATCAGTTTTGCTTGTAGACTATAAGTTCAAGACGCGGGCGCAATACGCTGCTTACAACGAGAGGGTTGAATCCCTTGAAACGTCTTGCTCCAAGCTTCGCAAGGCCTCTGAGCCGCTGGTGAGGTTGCTTCATCCCGGAGGCGAGAGGCCGCTCAGCAGAGACCAAGTCATTTCCCAATTGGAGGAAGCCCCCAAGGAGCTCAAGATACTCTTGAAGGAGATGGTGACCAATGGCACTAGCCAGGCTCTGGCTATCACCAAATCGCTTTATCCCCGAGTGGATCTTAAGACTATCAAGGATGGCTATGCTTGCAATGTGGATGAAGACCGGGCCGCCGAACTCTGGTATGAAGTCAGGGATGCTTCTTCAGCTGTCGCGGAAACCTTGGACCTGTGAATGAATATATAAAAAGTGTTTCCTTGATCTTGCGAGTTTTCTTTAAATATGCTATTATGTTTGATGAGTCCATCCGAGTAGTTTTTGACGTATCATGTTCGACTAGTCCAGCCCCCAGGCTCTGAGGCATGGTTCATGACGCATGTCTCAGAGTCTTAAAATTTGTAGGAGCAAAACACTCAGACGCATAGTTTACGAGAAGATTATACGAGAACAACTTTAAGAGCAATGTTTATTCATAAAGAAACAATTGAATTACAAAGTTCGAGCGAAAAAATGACGTAGCTGTTCTATGTTCCAGGTGTTGCTGATAGTTGTGCCGTCTTCACGCTTTAGCTTATAAGCCCCAGGGCGTATCACCTCATCGATGACGTAAGGACCTTCCCAGCTTGGGGAGACCTTATGCTCGCACTTCTGATTCTTTCTAAGGACCAGATCTCCTTTAGAGAACGCGCGGCTCCTTACATTGCGACCGTGATAGCGACGTAAGCCCTAAAGTTATTTTGTCGACTGAATTGTTGCAATGTCCCTGGCTTCTTCCAGTCGATCGAGGTCTTCTAGCAGGCTTTCTTCCGAGGCGACTTCTTCATAGCTCCAAACCCGCGGGGATCCGAATTCTAACTCGGTGGGGAGGACCGCCTCTGAGCCATACACCAGGAAAAAAGGTGACTGCCCGGTTGCTCTGCTAGGGGTGGTTCGTAGCCCCCAGAGTACCGAAGGCAATTTTTTAACCCATCGAGTGGCGTATGGTTTGAGACAATTGAAAAACCTTGCCTTTAGGCCTTGTAAAACCATGTTGTTAGCTTGCTCGACCTGCACGTTACTTCGGGGGTGTGCTACTGATGCGAAGCAAATTTTTATGCCGATTTCACCAAACTAGTCTTGAAATGTACCACCCCTGAACTGGGTGCCATTATCCGTGATGATTCGGTTTGGTACGCTGAACCTAACCACGATTTCATTGAAGAACTCTTTGGGCTTGGCGGCTGTGATTGTGGCAACTGGCTTGGCCTCAATCCATTTGGTGAATTTATCGACGGCCACGAAGAGATGAGTATAACCACCTTGAGCCTTCTTCAAAGGTCCCACCATGTCGAGTCCCTAGACCGCAAACGGCCAGGTGATTGGGATGGCCTGCAGCTCTGTGCTGGTTTGTCCACCTGTCGCACAAAGAACTGACATCCTTCGCATGTCCGGACGATGTCCTCTGCATCAGTGACAGCAGTGTTAGTGTTATGCCCTTGAGGCAATCATTTAGATGATTGTAACATGACTATGTTTATGAATAATAATATGATTATTGGTCCAATGAATGTATATCATTGTATTGATCAACAAGTATGTGACTTGATTATGAAGCTCTTTACTTAATGATGTAATTCGATAAATATCTCTGATCGGATATCATCGTATAGGACTACGATGAATAGATCAGCACATGTAGTGATCGATGATCATGCTTCATAGATCATGGGATATGGAGATATCATCTCTACATTGTGGACCATGTTGAAGAACATGGGTTAGATAGACCCGCTATGGGACAACTGCGAGAATGTTTCATTCTTATGTGTCATCGATGTATCTCATACCTAGAAGATGTATGATCCTTAGACACGAGATTGTCATATTCCCTACATGTGTAATAGTTTTCCTTGGGGCTATCAAACACTACTTCCTAACCGGATAGTTATAAAGGTAGCTTTCATGTTTACTATGAAACGTGCGAGAGGAAGTGAGCGATCAAGATGGAATTTGCCACTCCAATGAAACGGAGATATATGACAAGGCCACTCGTGTGATATGATTAAGAAAGTGCATGGCCATGCCGTGATTGAGGAGTCAATCACAACTTATTAATATATCACGGATACGAGAGATGGATTGAATCATCAAAGGATGACATGCTTCTCGCCTTGAGATCAATCTTCATATACTTGGCAAAGGGATTATTACATGAGTTCTTTTGATAGGTTACATTCGATTTGATCACAAGTATGTTTGGGAGTTGGCATACTTTGCAAGAAGCCGCTACCAACTATTGGATTGAAAAAGTGTTTTCCGAATCCATGTCCAAGCGTATGTGAACTGCAGGTCACACACTTAATGGTGGGACGCATTAATTTGGATTGGATCCGTAATTAATGAACCTCGTGGGCTTAGCATTTGGTGGGCCTGGTTTAGGGTTTCATCTCGTGGCTATATAAGGAGGGAGGAGGGAGGCGCGAGTGTGCTTTCCACGGTTTAGGTTTGATTCACTTGAAACCCTAGCCTCCTCCTCTCGCGCCCGCCGAGCGACTAGGTGCTTGCACACGACGCACGCGGCGTTCCATCTCGGGCGTGTGGACTCTGCGGTGACGCTGCTGCGGCTGCGGCGTGGGAGGGCGATCCACGGCGAGGCGAGGACGATCCACTACATCGACGCTTGCGATCGCGGCGAGGACGAACCACTACATCGACGCGAAGGATTCCGCATGCTGGCGTCTAGTGGTAATCTTATCTATGATCCCCTTCTTGCGAGTAGCTTTCTGGTTGCGCGGTAGTTTTTTTTTTGTGCTAGCGTAGCATACCGCGTTTCCCTTTAAGCAGTCAGCCAGAAAAATCCCTAACGATAAGCCTTGCCAACTAGGGTTGAAAACGCTGCGTGATTCCCACAAACTCCAGAGTGGATTTCCTTGAGAAGATCTCTTCCTTCTTATTTTGATATGCACCGTCGTAGTACACCAAAGGAGGTCGCGATAGAGTTCTTCCCTGATCACCACATAACTCTTGCTTCAGCGCATTATTCGCTCGGCCTTCATGAGGTCTTTAGGTAGCTTATCCTTCATCAAATAGTCCAGATATGGAGCTGTCCAATCGGGGGTAATGACCAAGACTTCTGCCTCTTCGCGCTTCTCCACTGGAACGTTCGACTTTGGCCGAGTGCCTATTGTGGGCTTATGGATTTCTTCGAGAATACTCCCACAGGCACTGTGGTCCGGCCAGATCCCATCTTTGCTAGCTCGTCGGCCGCTTCATTGTCCCGACGGAGCACATGAACAAGTTCCAAACCGTCAAAATTGCCTTCTAGCTTGCGTACCTCCTGGCAGTAGGCAGCCATGTTGTCTTCGATGCAGGACCATTCTTTTTGCACATGATTGACCACGAGCATTGAATCTCCGCGAACCATCAAACGTTGGATACCGAGCGATATGGCGATACGGAGCCCATGGATGAGTGCCTCGTACTCGGCGGTGTTATTTGACGCGGGAAAAAGTAATTGCAGTACGTACCTCAATCGCTCTCCACTTGGTGATATGAGCACTATACCAGCCCCCGTGCCACTGAGCACGAGGGAACCGTCGAAGCACATCGTCCAATACTCGAGTTCCTTGACGGCTGCCGGGTTTTGAAGTTCTGTCCACTCGGCGGTAAAGTCGGCGAGCGCTTGAGACTTGATGGCGGTGCGAGGCTTGAATAGGATATCAAAAGCTCCAAGCTCGACTGCCCACTTTGAAATTCTCCCACTGGCCTCCTGGTTGTGAAGTATATCTCCTATCGGGAAGGAGGTGACCACCGAAACAGTATGCTCTTGAAAGAAGTGCTTGAGTTTGCGAGACGTAAAAAGTACGGCGTATAATAATTTTTGCACTTGTGGATACCGCACATTCGATTCACTCAGGACCTCGCTGACGAAGTAGACCGGGTGTTGAATCTTCTGCACGTGACCCAGCTCCTCTCTTTCTACGACAATCGCGGTACCGACTCGTGAGTCGTCGCGCGATGTCTGAGAATGAGGTTCTTCCGCATCGGAGAAACCAAGACCAAGGGCGTCGTTAAGAAGGTCTTCAAATTTTCAAATGCTTGTTGTGCCTCAGGCGTCCATTAGAACTTGTCCTGCTTCTTGAGGAGTTTAAAGAATGGCATACCTCGCATACCCAGTCGGGAAATAAACCTACTGAGTGCGGCCATGCAACCTGTAAGCTTCTGAATGTTCTTTTGGCAGGTCGGCGGTTCCATATTTGATATGGCCTTGATCTTCTCTGGATTGGCCTCAATGCCTCGTTGGGAGACGATAAACCCGAGCAGTTTTCCCAAAGATACTTCGAAAACACACTTCTCGGGATTAAGCTTCATGCTAAAGGCCCTTAGACTTTCGAACGTCTCGGTTAGGTCGGCCATAAGGTCCTTCCTCTCCCGAGTCTTTGCCACGACATCATCCACATATGCCTCCACATTGCGTCCGAGTTGGGTATGAAAGCACCGCTGTATTGCGCGCTGATAAGTTGCAACCAGCATTTTTTAAACCGAACGACATCGTGGTATAGCAAAAGGCCCCAAAGGACGTGATGAATGAAGTCTTGATGTGATCTTCCGCCTTTAGGCGAATCTGGTGATACCCTGAGTAGGCATCGAGGAAACTCAGGATTTCGCACCCGGCGGTCGAGTCAACCACCTGATCAATTCGAGGTAGCCCGAAGGGATCCTTCGAACATGCCTTGTTGAGATCAGTATAATCAACGCACATGCGCCAAGTTTTATTCTTCTTTTGAACTAGTACAGGATTCACCAACCAATCGGTATGATACACTTCTTTGATAAAAACCTGCAGCTAATAGCTTGGTGATCTCCTGCTTGATGGCGTTCTGACGATCTGGAGCGAACCGCCGAGTCTCTGCTTGACAGGCTTTGCCTTTTCGTCGACGTGTAGAGAATGCTCGATCACCTCCTTAGGAACACCCGGCATATCGGATGGTTTCCAGGCAAAGATGTCCTTGTTATCCCGGAGGAAGGTGACGAGCACGTCTTCCTATTTATCCCCGAGCCCTATCCCGATCAGAGTCGTTTTGGACGAGTCGGATGGGTCGAGGATAATTCTCTTGGTTCCTTCGCTAGGCTTCATTCCTGATGTGGCCTGCTTCTTGGATGGGACGTCGTCTCCTTCCTGCAACGTGGCTGCCTCTGCCTGGATATTCTTCCCTCAACGGTTACCTCCTGCAGCTTGGCAAGTTCACAATTCTCTCGGTCGCATTCCAGAGATCGCTTGATGTTGCTGCGAATCGTGATGACGCCTTCGGGTCCCGGCATCTTCATCATCAAATAGGTGTAGTACGGGATGCCCACGAACTGAGCCAGATCGGGTCTTCCAAAGATAGCGTGATACGTTGTCTCGAAATCCGCTACCTCAAAATTTACATACTCGGTCCGATAATTGTCTTTGGTACCGAAGGTGATGGGCAAAGCAATCTGCCCGAGTGGAAACGAAGACGCCCCAGGGATCACTCCGTGGAACGGCTGTGAGCTCGTCCTTAGCTCGAAGCGGGGGATGTTCATATCGTCGAAGGTCTTGGCGAACAACACGTTGAGTCCACTCCCTCCATCGATCAAGACCTTCTGAGCTTTACACTGCGAATAACAGGGTCGAGCACTACAGGGTACTTACCCGGATGTAGAACTCGGTTGGGGTGATCCGAGCGATCGAAGGTGATCGGGACTTCAGACCACTTTAGATACTGGGGGTTGCTGGTTCCACCTCATTGATCTCCCGAGCGGTAAGCTTTTGCTTCCGCTTGGACTCGTATCCGGTGGAGCCCCCGTATATGTGTTCAGCTCATGCTCGAGCTCTTGGTAGTCATCCTCGCCAGGAATGTCCTTCTTCTTGGCCACCTCCTCCTTCGCTGGAGCTGGCTGCTTGTTGATTTCGTGCGCAAAACGCTTCAGAGTAAAGCAGTCTTTAGCAGCATGTTTTCCTTTAGGGTGGAAAGGACAGATCGCCTCCATGACGGTATTGTAGTCGAGTGCCTCCCTTCGTGCGACTCGGGGCCGGTTGCGCTCTGTTACCGCAACTAGCTCCTCATCTTTCCGCTTTTTGTCTTTGTGCTTGGAGGACTCGGCCCTGTCGCCTTTGTTCTTCTGTTGCGGGCGATCTTCTTGGCGCTCGGCCAGGGCGTCGGAGGCCGTGGCATAGCGGTCAGCCAATGTGAACATCTCCTTTACAGAAGCCGGTGGTTTCATGGATATTTTCTTGATTAGATCAGGATCACTTACGCCTTTCTGAAAGGCGGCCACCACCACTGCAACAGATACGTCCCTAATGGTGTTCTTCTTCTGCATGAAATGCCAGATGAAATCTCTCAGCGTCTCGTCCTTCTTCTGGTGAAGCTGATATAGGTCCCATGGGGTGCCAGGCCTCTCATAGGTTCCCTGGAAGTTCACGATAAATTGATCGCAAAGGTCGCTCCAGGAGTCCACCGAGTTCGTAGGAAGTCCAGTGAGCCATGCTTGAGTCGAGGGGGTGAGATTGACTGGCAGATAATTTGCCATAAAGTTTTGATTGCCCCCGACCGCTTTAACTGCCAGGGCATAGACCTGCAGCCAAGCTTCCGGATCTCGTTCCCCGTCAAACTTAACGATGCCCTTGGGGTTGAAGCCTTCGGGCCATACCACTCGACGCAACCGAGAGGTGAACACTCGAATCCCGTCGATGGATCTGTCGTCCTGATGAGGGGGAGTCCGGCATGGCGAGCCTCTGGCTCGGTGATTGTCATCAACGCGTCAGGGTGGCGTTCGGCGCGACGAGTCCATGACTCGACGATCGTCGTTGTCGTTCTGACCCTGGCGATGATGGTCCCTATAGTCGTTGCAGTCGTCGTGCCTTTGATCGCTTCGTGGATCGTGGCCGATACCGAAGCATTCGTAGTCATCGTGGCGCCAGCGTCGATCTTCTTCGTCTCGCTCTTGCCATCTGGCGGTGACGTCTTGGCGGAGGTCGCAGTTGAGATTCCGGCGGATGTCTCCGACTGGTTGTATGGGTCGCCGATTGCCGGTACTCCGACTGGTAGCAGTCCAACTGCTAGCGACGTGGGTAGCCGTGTGGGAGCGCGAGTGCGCTTATCCAACCGGCTTTTCCTGATTCTGCTGAATAGCCGCCGCCGTCACCATGGCCTTGATCTGGGCCACGATCGGGGCCGCCAGGCTATCAGATGCAATCATCGGGTCCAGCGTGTCGAGGAGCGTCTTGGAGGCGACGACGTTCTGCTGCGGCATATGGAAGACAGCTTGGTCTCCCAATTTGGATTGTAGGATGTCCTCGCGGACATTGCGGTCGCGAGATCGAAGCGATTGTATTTGTGCCTCCTTGCCCTTACGAAGAAGACGATCTTCCTCCGCAGCTTCTTGAATCTCTTGCTGGCGTTGGAGATCAGTCTTCTACTCTTCTAATGCGTAGATGCTGCGAAGATCGTAGCAACTCCTCGCGACGCTGACTGATCTCCTGGATGAGTCAGAGTGGCATACCTGAGATGGTTCGGCCTGATCTTTACCAGATTGGATCTGGTTTAAGTCTAGGCGAACAAGTTCTCCGTGACGATCAGGATTTAAGTCCGAGCTTCCAAAGCGAAAGCTTTGGCGGAAGCGAAGGTGGTGATGATTCCACCGTTCTTTGCCATTGAGTGCAGAGGAAAAGATTATAGCGCTTCCCCTACCTAGCATGCCAACAATCGACTTTTGTAGTCGGCAATGAATTTTATGGGGCAGGCGCTAAATCTCAAACTCGAAGGTCACACAAGACAAAGGTTTAGACAGGTTCAGGCCATCGATGGAGGAGGTAATACCCTAGTCCTGTGTGCTAGAATTATGTGGATCTCTTGGATCTAAGATTGCTCGTGAGCTCTGTTGCTCGATATGCGATGTGCGATGTCTGATGTGATGCCTCTGTTGTTGCCCGCCATCTCCCTTATATAGTGGGGGTGGGGCGGTTTACAGAGTCCTGATCGGTCTAAGGGATTCCGATCGGTTACAAGATTCTAGTCGGTTACGGGATAGAGTTTACATCTTTATCTACCCTATTAACAACTCAGATTACAACCATATCTCTTATATCTAAATACATGTTCAACTGTCTATAGGATGTATCCCCTTTCGCACGGCAGCAAGGCTTGGCGCGGAGGTTATCCTCTGTGCCTTCCATCGGGCCCTGTCTCTTCCTTAGGCGTTTCTGGGCCGGTTATGAAGACACCTGGTTTCATATATTCCACACCAAAGCTTAGAATTTAGCTTCTTGTTTATCTGACTTACATGTAGACACTTTTGCATTGATAATTATATAGCTACTCAAATAATAGTTTGATGTATTTATCCTTCTATTCTTCTAGATATTCAGCGCTGCTTTTATAGAAGTTTATCCTTGCAAAAAAAATTTATGATATCCAGTTACTTCGTTCTTAACTGAGTACAATGCGCTGGACCTGTTTTTCTGATAAGTGATTAGAATGCTTTCTTTTGTTTCATTTTTTCCTATGTGATTTTTTTTGTGACTCGGCGCTACTAATTTTGAATCTTAGTCAACATGTGGATATTTGGTTAGCCAATAAGATTTAGCCCAAGAATTTCCTTTGAGAAAGATATTTAGTTGCAGAATTACACGATCAGTTTTCACCTTTCAATGATGTTGCGTGTTTGTGCCTGAGGCACTCCATGGGTCGTTGCCCTAGCGCGGTGTAGCACCACTCATCAACAGTCGATGTCATTGGCTTCTGTCTCGCCTGCCTCGGCGATTGCGTAGTATCTTCCTTAGGCTGGCATAGTCCGTACCTTTTCATTAAATTGTCAAGTCCCATTTTTCCTGTTTGCATGGCCTTTCTACATGCTGTAAGAGCAAAGTCGCTTACTCGCTTTGTTTTGCTTCTTTTGTTCTTTTCTGGAACGTTTAATTGCTGTTGTTAAGTCCTCACTTCTAACATGTTAACTTAACTGCTGATTACACAAACTCTAATGATATGAAGTACGTTGTAAGTCCAATCTTCTCTACTACTATTTTTTTCCACTTCTGATACCTTGCCAGTTTCATTCCATGGAAAGCCAATTTTCATTACAACTGGTCAATATTGTTGACTATTTGGTTTTGGAGTACTACAATAGCGCAATCCCTGTTACTACTATCTTTGATACTGTAGCCTCTTTTTTATTTAGTTTTTCTTAAAGAAATATTATCTTCAATGCTCACCAACCATTTCGTACATAGTTAGGTACATAGCTACAATTTTGCATAAATTATTATTACTGGCTATTCATACTTTTCAATAATATCTTATTTGAACAGCATGGTGCTTATCGTGGCATGGTTACCGGATATTCAAACAACACAGTGCTGTGGTCCATTGTAGATTAGGTCAGGGAGATTGCAACCCTCGAGCAGGAAGCCATACGCAAGGGACTGCATTTGCTTTCCTCTATAGAAGAGCGTTTGATCAGTATCTCTCCAGTTCCTCTAAGTGTTGTGAGGTACATAGTTGCATAACTTAGGATGCTAATCAGATCACTTCTCCAAGGTCGTATGAACCAGCCATGCCCTCGTTTCTATTTGACCCATCCTGGCTACGGAAGTTGATACTACGGCTAGCGGTGGGCGGCCAAACTGCTGCGAGGTTTGGCTTCAAGCACCATTGATCGAGTGTAGGTGTGCATGCGTGCTGTTTAATTCTTCGTTTCATGTTGGTAGTTGCCAAAATCCAATCTGAATTTTGTTTTACCCCTCGTAGTTTGGTTCTAGGGTTTAGTAATCTGAGTTCGAATTTGTTCAATTATGGTTCTAACTTTCCAGTTACAATAATTCGGTTCTTGTGGCCACTTCTCCTACTTCATATGCTTTCATCTTGTGTACTAAGCGCTCAGGATAGCGATAATTTTCTTATGTCTTTATTTCAGGACACTCCTATTTGGTCATGATGCTCTCTAATCCAGTGCCTATGGCACTGATTTGCATGTTTGTTCGATTGGGTTACGTCCTTTAAGCGTCACAGGTGTGCAGTCTTCTCATCATTTGCCTTACTATTTTGTCTTGCACTGTAGTCTTGATATCTGCATTGGGGTTTCCTGTTCTTGTTCTACGTTTGTGGAGTCCAATTTGTTTTCTTTGTTTTTGATGGAATTCCCGAGCCAAGACACTATCATGTCAGCTAGAGCTTTTCTTTTCCATGGCAGGAAGGGCCAGAGACAGCAAAAAGCTTTGTTGGCCTTCTGCAATCCGATATCAATGGAACCACATTTCCTCTAGGTTCATTCTTATCCTCTGACCGCTCCTTCTGCCTTCTTGTTCTTCTCCTATACCAGTTTGTGCGATATCACAGATCATGATATGTGAGTAAGCAAATACATTCTTCTTGAGAAGCATAGGAAGCAACTGAAACTTAAAACTACTAGAAGATGTCTATTTTTTCCCCTGTTTTAGCTTTATTTATTTTATTTTAATGGTTTCCGCTTGCTATCCAAGGAATAAGAATAGTATGGGTATTGTTTGCTGTTTGGTAGATATGATTTCCAACCAACCTAAACTGTTGCTGGTAAACAATTGCAAGCGATGAAAATATGCTCAATTATCTAATTCATCTTCAAGTAGCATTTCAGTAAAATTGCAAACTCCTTTCTTAATATGTGTGATACTGCGTTGTCAACACAATAGAACATTCTATATTATTACTGCATACCAGTCCCCTTAGTACTATAACAAATTCATGTAGCGCGCAACAACATAGGTAATGAGATTCTTTTTCATAACAGGAAAATGCGAATGTCACTTTAGCCCAGATAAGGTTTGTGTGGTTCAACATATAATTCAATTTGATATTTCAATGAGGCAAAGACAAAAACTTAACGTCAAAATCTTCTTGCAAATGGTGTTTGATACGCCATCTCTGTATGCTTATGTAGCCAAGTAAGATGAAAATGCCATTTCTTTTGTCTAAGAAAGGCTTCTTGTGATGCATATCGGTAGCGAAGCTAATTGCTTTTGCTCTTTTGCTTTGCTAATGTGTAGACTGGATTCTATTAGAAGGATGCTGATGTAGCTGCAAACCAGAGAAAAATTGAAGAGAATTTTGCCAGTTCAAAATAAGATGAAGCATTGTTTATTTAATTTTTGGTTTTCAAATTTCGTATTGTTTAAACAAACATATGGTACGAGCCTTTTCTTTATGATAATTGTATTAGTTTTCAGGAAAGGTATTACAGTAATCACAAATACAAAAAGTTAATGCTGTCACGGCAGTGCGTTTAAATCATACATCCAGCTTTAATGTGCCTGCTACCAATTAGCTTGCCATGTATAGTGTAGGCTCACTCTTACCTTTAAAAGCTTGGCCTGGCACTTTTGTTGTTTCATTTTTGTTGGAAAAAAAATTATGTCTGCTGAATGTAGAGAACAACAAAGACAAATTAAATGATTTTTTAGGTTCTATCTATGCTTGTTCTTCATCGAAGTGATAGAGCAAGATCTGGCTACTGCTGCTTCATCCATTAGTTACACTGGACAAGTGGTGTGATTTTGGAGTCATTACATACAGAGTCAATGCTATCATTCAAGATTACAGGGTTCTGACCCATAGAGCACAGATCTTCATTCCTAATCTGATGTAGTTTCCAGGGTAAAGAAGCATGCAAGAAGATTAATTTGTATTTATTTGATACTTAATGAGTGTGATCAACCTTTTTTTTTCTTCGTGTTATTTTGTTTCTACATAGGAAAGATTATTTGTATTTGGGATAGTGTCTATATTGTTGTTTCATAACTGCTAGACACCTACTAGAAAGGTCAAGCATAATTCCAAAACTTTTGGATAATAGTTATGCTGCAGGGCCTTTGGACTTTGCCAGGATAAAATTCTATACCTGATATATTAGCATGAGCTCATCGTATACATAGTAATTGTAGAAAATATACATACATAGCCATTGTCTTTTGTCAGCCATACTATGCATCCTAAAATGTACAGGTTATATAATGATATCATAACTGATGCTATGTTTTTGTGCATATTGCCTCTCGGTTTACGTATCTGCAATATGACATGACCCTCCACTATAACAGATCGATAACACTGCATCGTCTATGTTTTCCCTTGTGCCATTGCGTCTTCACACATGGCCAAGTTAACAATTACAACCTAACAATCACAGATTCAAATCTACGCTAACCAAATATTTTTTAGCGCACATGGGAAAGCAATGAATGCGCAATCACATTTCTAGTTAGCTATATAATTAATAGAAGTCAAGGCATGATAATAGGCCCTAGTTAAGGATATACATGTAGAGATTGGGTCGAGTCGACTTCGTAAGTACTGGCGTTTTTTTTCAGGTCACATGGCTTAAGTCATGGATGTCATTTACTTTAAAGTGAGTTTATTTACTTTGCGTGTTTCTTTGAGATAATCTTGTTAGATTGGGTTGAACTCACACGGTTAGTTAATCATTATTATATGTTTGCTATATGCGGCATCTATTGTCAAGCGATATCTAACGAAAAATATCTGATATCGCATCGATTCTGCTCTGTATTCGCTGCGAATCCATAACCCATACTATCTACGCCGTATTCGTATCCAGTATTATCCGTATCCGACTACAAATCTGACCAAAAATATGGTTTAAGATACGAAAAGACCAGTATCCGATTGAAACCGAGCCAATTGCACCCGTATGCTTATAACAATAATTATTTTTTGATTCTCTTGGTAAACTTATATCCTGGGATGTCATTTTTCAATAATAAAGACTTATATCGCTTACAGTGTTACGGGCCTGATTGCCCAAAAGCTTATCACGCTAGGTTATTTGATTTCAAAAGAAATAATGCTCGTGCACGTTTCGTACGTCCTGGACGGTTGGACCATCACAGCATCACGCAGGGGTGGTATAGCGTTCTAAAAATTTGGAAAGTGCTACAATATTAAAAGTGAAAATAGATTAGATACGGACGGATATTACTCTACCTATAATGTAACCCATATTTTTTCCTGGATACGAGCTATCCATATATATATACGAATATGGGTTATTCTGGATACGGATATAGGACAGATATGTGACAGATTTGGGCTGAAAATGGGTAAAGATATAAGTATAATGCACTCATATATAGAATAATATACGTTGAATTAAAACCGTACAAGTATGTGACCATAGTGGCAATTTATATATCAATCAAACCCAATAAACGTTATAGAAAGAATATGTTACTTGAGGATCAATATAACCAGCCAATTGCCAATATAAATAGGTTGTTATGGAAAGAATGTGATGAAAATGGGTTGACTTTACTTATATCTTAATAGGAAAAATCTACATATCCGAATATAAAAAATCCGGATATCCAAATCCCGTCTCGTATTTATCGGATATTGGCTGCTCCAAATCCGAATCCGTCTAGATAGTCAAACCTGGTCCCGGATCGTGCGGGTAATATCCGACCCGTTTTCACCCCTATACATGATCACCTACTCAATGGACTAAATTTATTAATTGAATTGGTTCTAATTTTAGTAGTTTGTGATTTTTAAGATCTTAGAACTATTAGTATTGTACTTTTAGTAAATTTTAAATATATGTGTTAAATTTATATGTGTTTTTGCAGGCTTATCCTTCTCGGTACGGTCAGGGAAGGCGCAACATAGCAACTATTCCTCCTAAAGTTCCCGTGGTCCATCCATCCACGCCTACGGCCAGGCTACAGGCCGACGCATCCTTGCGAGCTGCCTCAGCTCATATCCGAGTAACAAGATTCTGCTGCATGCGCAGTTAGCTGCACCAACAGTGTGCGTGCTCGTCTACGAGACTATGAGTCACGAGCACACACCAAATATTCAGCCTGTGTTATAGTGATGTGGTGCCGTGTTCGATCGATCCTGGCTAATGTCTCCCTCTGCGGCTCGAAGGCTCTCGGGATTTTGATCACTCTCCTGCTCTGATGTTGCATTGATGCGCATCTGGTGATCTGATGCGATAGTCACTGGTGATTAGTATCCCTATTCTGTTCCAAGCTCGTGATCAATCATCAAAGTGCTTGCTTGATGCGTTGACTGGGCCAAGTGTGACAAGCAACTTTTAGCATTTTACAATCGTCCTTTACGACGCTTTGTCAATGGGGAGTTTAAAAGCGACTAAACACACCAAAGCGGTGTTCCTATCCTGTGTAGCAGTGGTGCAGGGAATTAGTAGTTGGTGTCCGACACGAACGTGCATGCTTGTGCGAGATGTCTGAATATAAGATGGCAAAGATTACGCAAGCGAACGCCGGTAACTTGGCTCCACCGTTGCTTATACGTGGTAACTTTTGGCGGGGTTGCCATCAGCAAAAGAAGGGGATGTGAACCTTTCCATGAAAATGGAAAGCCTTTTTTTTGGCAGATCCAGTGCTGTTTTATCTAATCATCGTGCGTGCGAGAGGAGATCGAGTAGCACAGGACAGCAAGCAAAGTAGACTGTACGTATTTGATCTCTGTGTGTGTGTGTTTTTCTGTTCATGCTCCCATTCCATTGCTTTGGCAGATAGAAGAAGACAGTAGTGACGTCCACGTTAGTTTTTTTTGTTTGCTAAACGTCATAGTGTCGGATACAAAATACCTAAATAAAATTCAAGGACTTTCTCTAATGTGGTATTCAGATCCTAGAAAGCAGTTTCCTTCACTTGCTCGGCATGAAGTCCTCCATTACTTCATCGCTTTAAGGAAAGCAGAGGAACTGGCTCCATAAATTCATTCCTGAAGTTTTGGACAAATGTTTACTAGTACTTCTAGCTAAAGACGCTTCTCTTTAGATGAAAGCTAAGTAAACGTATTGCGTAAAATTGCTTTCTACCAGTAAGCCCTGTCTGGGGGCTTTATAAGCCGGCTTCAATTTTCGAAAAGCCCGCAAGCCCCCTAAACAGTTCAGCTTTTAAACGATTTTTGGTATAAGCTAGAATCCATATATAACTAGTAAAAGCCAAAACTTGAAAGCTAAGTTAGGCTTATTTTTGTAGTTTATTGTTAAGAGAAATCATTTATTTATCAAATAGTCTCTTATAAAAAAGTTATAAAAAATTATAGCCCCTTTTCAGCCAAAAAAAGCTAAAAGGCCGCTTTTCGGAAAAGCTACGACTCTCCCAAACAAGCCCTAAATCAGCGGTTCCATGCATCTAGCTACTGCTCAGTGGAAGTGTTCTAAATTGATTACAGCAACCGTATAAGCAGGGCTTTGTAACAAACTTTTGAGGTTAACCAACAGAGAAGTTAGATCTTACCCACCAAAGCGTCGCTGTACTTAATACGCTGCTACCGCTGAAGATACAACTTAGCTCCGACGTGCGCGCTCGCCATCACTGCCGCTCCGCTTGCGCTTCTTCGCCCGCTCATGCCGCCGCAATCGTTGCGGAGTTTTCGGTGTAGCAAATTGATTAGGGTTAGGGTTTTCTTCGCCCGACGTGTTTTTGTTTTGGCTCTAAATCATCTTGGCCGTCCATTCACGTTCTGTGGCTGGGATTCCCGTGCGCGCTGACGCCTCACTCCATGCCTGGCCGACGCTTCGTGTCACGCGCTGGGCTGGCGTTTTGCTTGCCCTTGGGAGGCAGCCATTTGGCCCTTGTGTCGCTAGCTGGGCCGCGGCCTCGGTTAGGCCCCGTATTTTCAGCTGGGCCCAAATCTTTGGGCTATAAGATTTAATTGATTTTGGGTTTATGATTAAACAGTTTTTTATCTCATTTTGTTCTGTTTTTGAATATTCAGCAAATAAGTATTGTTTATTATTTATTTCCTGGGCATTAATATTCTGTTTTTTCATGATTAATTTTCTGGGTATATTAACTAATATGGAAATTAATTTTTTTTCATGTGATGATTATTTCTGAGTATTATCTCTAATCAAAATGGAACCAACAGGAAGTTTTGATTAGAGATTATTGTTTCATATTTATTTCCTAGGCATTTTGTTATGATTAATTTTTGGGCTTTAATTGATTTCAGTGCATTTTCTTATAATTAATGTTCTTCTTCTTTATGCACTTCAATAATTAATATCAATTGCCCAATAATAATACATCTTTTTATACACCTTTTGGTTAAGGTTTCGTTGCCCTAAATAATGTAATTATGATAATTGAGGAATGCACAAATTTAGTTAATATTTTCTGGCCTATTATGATTAAGCTTGTCTCAAATCAAAATAGAACTAACGAGAAATTTTGATTTAGGACTATAACCAAGTTTTGGACATTAATATATGTAAGTGTTGACTTTTCATTGTTGTATTTCGATTAAAGTTGTTTATAATCATGAATTGTCAAAATTTATTGCCCACTGATGAAATATTTTTGATCCTAAGCTATGCATTATTAATGAGACCATCTTTGGGCATAAGTTTTAGGCTGGTTTTTGGATGTTTTTTCAGATAGGCCACAAATAATACTTTAGTGCATTCCGGAAATAAGCTAAGATGGGATTAGTTAAGTATTATGTTTCTATCTAAGTTGTTTATATATTCACGTATGTTGCAATTTCTTATGCCCTAAATTATGAGCTTAAGTTTTTCCCTTATTTTTAATTTAGCATTTAATTTACTGCTCATTAATTATTAATTGTTTACACTTCTGGAAATAAGTACTTGATGTCTAACTCTCAGTAATTTTTATCTTGTAATTAATTTTGTTTTTTATTAATGTATTCTGCTTTGAGACAATGTGATTATGATTAATTAAATGCTTCATAACTACATATTGACCAACGTCTTTTATGGGTCATATGATATTTAATTAATTCTCATATTAATTAAGTTATTGAATCTTTTCAAGCATTTATATGATAAAGACTACATTATAATTAAGATATCTCTAATTAAGATGGAACCAACGAGAAGTTTTAGTTAGAGATTTAACGAAGGTTTGGGATTATGTTGTGGCCATAATTGCATTCTGACCAAAGTTATTTCCAATTGTGTACCATTTCCACAGATTGAGTTCTTTTCCGTTATGTACCCAAAGTTGATACGGTTTGAAACTGTAGTCATGTTTTGGGATTATGTTGTGACACACGGTTATATTTCAACCAAAGTTGATTAAGCTCTGTCATTAGCATGTTATTAACCAAATTAGCGTGGGGTTAATTTCATGACAAACAATCATTCACATTTTTGTGCATATTAAGTAATGATCAGTGTTATATCCCTATTATCAATTCAACCATAAGTTCTTCGGCTGTTTCTAGTACCCAAATAAGAAATAGAGTAATTTATTAGCATATTATTCTTGATGTTATTGATTACGCACACAAACATGATGTTGATAATTGGCTCCCATTAGAAGAAGCATCTAATAACTTAGACATTGATAAGAATTCAATATTCTGATGACTAGTGGGAGCAATTTAAGCAAATATCCCTTTTTTATCATAAAATTTAGGATCTGCAGAAGCAATCCTCCAATTGAATTATGACTATCTGGCAATAATGGAAAAGCATATGAAGCTCCTCAAAAAATCTTACCAGTATACTAATCATAAGAGTGCTCAAAGTCAATGAGCTAGGACTTGAAAAATTATTGGAGCTTTTCTAATTTACTTCATTACGTCATTCATAAAGAAAGTTGCTAAATACTGAGATAGAAGACTACGTTTATGCTTCCAACATTATCTCAAGACTATCAAAGTTTTAAAGCGAAGTCTTAGAGAATGAATAGGATGCTAATGTTGAAGCTGTTGAAAGTTTTCCATCAGTACTAAGTTATGTTTTCACCCTCCATCCTAATAATATAATTTATATTCCCATTATGAAAAGTAATTTGCTTACACTCTTATAAATTATTTGGGGAGCATTAAGTATGTTGCTAACTCTATTGGCTTCACCAAAAGTGAAATATTTATGAGAGTTTATTGAAATTGTGGCATTTACGCTTGTACCACATTTCGACGGGGAGAGTGGAACATCTCATTGAGAAAACAAAAGCTTCATTATGTGAGACATAAACCCCATGAACAAATTCCTTACTCTATTAAAGATACTCTCTTTGACAACAAGTTTAATGGATGGAAGGATTAAAGATAATTAATATCAATATCTTACACTCTGAGAAAAATAAGATACTTATATACATGGGACTGTCAAGATTCTATCCAGACTAAAGAGTACCACTGAGTTTATAGAAGTGTTGATTCTAGTGGGAGCTCTGAGGCAAGGTAAACCAAACTTGACGACAATCGTGCTTGTGTTCCAATGCCGATAGTCTGAGAGAATAGCAATCTTTTGTCTCTAAAAGTTCCACCTCCAGTTGATTCTGGAGTTTATGAATAATGCGAGCCTCGTATAAAGATACCTTAAATTTCAACCTTAAGACCAGTGGGAGTAAATTTAACCTCCTAGCTATTTATATGGACTTAACTGTTTATATAGACAATGTCTTGTTGACTATCAGCAATAGGGACATTAGTGTTTAAGACCCAGACCCAAGTATTTTCTTTCTCTTCTGGGAATTAAGATTGTTTTGATGATGTCTCTCATGTTTTGACTATTAAGATTCTCCAAGATAGGTCCAATATTAAGAGAGTTTACTCCGATTATTATGGGCGATAGAAGTTTTTCTTACGTTCCGCTGTCATGAACATTATGTATACTTAAGTTTGTATGTGCCCTTATTTAATGTTTGTAACCGGGATATTTTGCAAAATGATTACATGCTCACATATAAGAAGTCTGATAATCGTAAAGTTGTGGGTTATTCAAACACCGATTATGCTGGATGTGTTGATACTAAGAAATCCACGTCAGGTTATATCTTCACACTTGTGAAAAGAGCCATATTGTGGAATGGCTCTAGTCAATATCTTAAGGCATCATTAATGATGTAAGCAGACTTGTGGCGTGTCATAAGGTTATTAGATAATGAGAAATCCACAATAGGCTATTGTCGTTTAAGAATAAGAAAATTTATTTTTGGCTTAAGATTCTATCCCGGAATTTATTATGTAAGAGTGCAATTTTTGCTTCGAGTAACAACATGTCAAGTGGTGCTGCCAAATACATGTGAAGGATCGAAATGACGATCAGAGGGGGGGTGAATGATCCCAAATAAAATTTTCCCTCACTCAAAGTACTCCAAACAATCTCGCAATAAAAATCTGAAACACCCAAAAATTTTCCTTTAAACTAGTGTTTCTCAGATTCGCACACCCTCCAAAACCCGAACAATTAGACAACTATGTGTACCCCAAGCATGGATGAGAATCATGAATCATGTGAGGGATTTTTTAATCACAATCCTAGTTGTCAAGTGTCCAAACAAAGAGGAATCAATTCAAAGACTATTTTTCTAAAAGAGATAAAGCTAAAACACCAAAGTCTCTTTCCAGAAAAGTAAAAGCAAATTTTCCAGGAATTGTCCTCACTTGGAGCAGGTGGTTGGTGAGTTTCTGTTGCTCTAAAATTTTTTGGCATTTTTCTCCTTGTGAGAAGTTGAGTCATGAAATAGTTCACCAAAAATCACCTCAAAAAGCTTTGTATAATAAACATGAAAAATCAAGCATTACAGACAGTCAGGAACTTCGACCAGAAAGTTTGAGGCTCGATTTTCACTTCATAGCGCTCAAACGGTGCAACCAGTGGACTCACAAATTTTTACAGAGATGGATATATGAGTCTTGCATCTTATCCAATAAGAATCACTTCAAAAGGATGTTTCTAGATTTTTATAAAAATCAAAGGCTGACTGCTGCGTGAAGAACAAGTTCTAGACAGATTTGCAATTCGATAAAAACTTGATCTCTAGTCTATCCTAGGATGAAAGAAAGATGTAAAACCATATGAACACCCTCAAGACATCCTAGAAGAACAGCATTTAGAAGGAGGGGAGTCAAATCCAAATTGCGAGGAAGTAAATTGTGAGAATGTAAATGCGGGAAAGTAAATGCTAAATTTAAATTGCGTAAAGTAAAGACATAATGTAAATGCGCAATTTAAATTCACAATAAGGTAAAGAAATTTTTTGTATTTTCTGGAAGGAGAGGTTACAAAGCCTCACATTCATGTGGGCAAAGCTCAAAGGAGCATCAAAAACCTCAAAACCATCAAGGGGGAAGGCTACCCCACCCCTATTTATACAACTCTTGGGCCACCTACCACCTTGGATGAGCCTCTAAACCCTAGAGCATCCATCAAGGGCTAGGATTAACCCACTCAACCAGCCATGCAAGGGTTCACCCAAAACCCACCACACAAATGGGTTTTCTTGCACGGTTTTCAAAGCATACTAACTAGACCCGCTATCCTATCAAGTAGACCGCAATCCGATGGCCCTCATCGATCCGAGCATCATCTAGCTAGCATCGCATCCATTCCTTGTCTTCATGGCTTACACGGATTCCGCCTCCGATCATCTTCCGGCGATCCTAGACCGTCTGAACCTCCGACGCTCCTCGCCTAGTCCCGGCCATCCTTCGCCTCGCCATGACCTAGCACCGTCGTCCAGCAACCATCAAAAACAAGGAAACTTCTCACATAGCAATGTTCAATCATCACAAATGCTCAGAATTAATTATGTCTCAATCATCAGTCGGTTCTACCCCAGCCATAGGTCGGTAGTACCGCAAGAAGCTAACATAACTCAAATTGCTTCCTTTTGAATTCCAATTCAAATCAAACTCAAACCTGAGCACCTTATTCAAATAAAGTCAAATACTCATCACAAATATGGATGGACCTCCATATGGTCCTTCAATCTCCCCCTTGATGAGTATATTGACAAACCACACAAAAGGCATAAATTTGAGTTTGAATAAGAGAAGAAGAAAACAGTTTCATTGCAAAACCACACATGGTCCAGAGAGAAGAGATTGAGAACATGACCAAGTTGGCAAGAAAGATTTTAGAGCAAGGTAATATAAAGAACAAGTTTTCCATAAAAAGCTCTAAAAATCCAATAAAAACTCATAAAAGTTTATGATTCTTAAGATTTGCAAATTTTCAACAAAATCATAAAATCCAAGTTACATTTTTATCTTTTTAATGATGCCTTTTCTTCAATTTCTCACCCTTTTGGCAATATAGGCATCAATATGACATTGTCTCCCCCTTTTTTATGTATGCATGAAATGCAAGCTAAGGGAGCTTTGAAGATTATCCAATTAATAATAACAAGATATGACACCAAGCTAGTCAATTTTTAGATTCGACTAGTCTAAGACATGTCCAAGTGCAAATACAAGCTTAGTTTTGAATATTTCATTTTTAGCAAGATTTGAAAAGTGCAACACTCAGCTTTAGTTTCAAAAATAGAAGAATAGCCACTCTAAGGATCAAAAGGAAAACCTAGAGTTCAACCTACTCAACACTTTGGGGAATCCAGAAGTGCATACAAGGTCCTTCGGGCTCATTTATCACTTAATGCAAATTGTTCTTTATCATCTTACAAGACATAGCGGGGTTCAAATGTTTGACATTATTTGCATTCTTTACCCACTTATGTTTTTTTATTTGTATTTTTTTTTGACAAGCAATTGACTCAAGCCATATACGACCATCTCAAGATGAACTCTTAAGAGGATGATCTAGGTCATACACGATGCATTCCAAGTTCATCTCAAGTGCAATGGGAAGCTGTCTTGAGAATGAAAGGTGTGGAGTTAAGAAGAGTCAATTTTGCTTAATTTTCACTTTTAGCATAATGATTCATGAGCAAATGAAGGAGTCAAGTATGAAACAAACTAGTTTCACCAAAGTTGCTATAGGGACTCTAGAGAACTCCAAAATTTCTCAAAGTATGGCACAAACCTCTAGAGAAGAAACCTAGCAAGTAAAAGCAACATGTTTCATCAAGTTTTTCATTTAAAGCTTTATTTTCATTTTTAAGCTTAGCAAGTTAAATGATCTTGGACATATCTAAGCTTAGTAATTTTCTCCATATGATGTAGCATGGTGTATAGCATGAAGAAGAAATCAATTGCATAATAGACAAAGCTCATTAAACAGAAAATACAGTCTATATGCAATGCATGAACAGATTCACAAACTCCCCCTCAACATATGAGCAAATTTAAAACACAAATCTAGTTAAATTGAGTTATTAGCAGAATTAGGCGTAAAGAAAACTCAAATGAACTCAATAAAAACCAGAAACACAAAATGAAGAGAAGAAGTCGAGAAAACTGCAAACTGGGTGGCTATTGAGCATAGGAAAGATAGAAGAGACTCACTATTGCTCAGACTTGCTCTCATCTTCCCCAATGACTGATATAGGGAAGCTAACTCTAGATCCCAACTAAGGAGTGCACACAGACCCTGTCTACCCAGGAGGCCCAACACCTACTAGACTTATAAGACTGTGAGGGAACGTTTGCGGGCCATCGCCCGGGTCATGGCTGATCCTACACGGGCGGGGTCGACTTTATTTCGTCGGTCCCTTGTTGAGGAGCTTGGCAGGGCGGCCGATGAGGTCATGCCCTCGCAGCAGGAATGGCACTGGCCCCTCGAGCTTCGCTCCCTAAAAAGCGACGGCAGTTCATCGCACGGTCGCCGCCGCTCTCGCCGGCCGACTCCATATCCGTAGGTCCGGAGCCTGCCGCAGCCGTGCCCACCTCACGGGACCGGGCGGGCGGGCGCTGGCATCCCGAGGTCGTGAGCGGCGTAGCGCTTCGCCGAGTAGCGGCGCACGAGGCTGTCTCGGATATTCCACCCAGGCGTCAGAAGGTTTGCGATCGACGCCATCCTGACAACGCCCTCCTTAACCACCAGGACCATCGCGGGGTGCGCCGTCTGCTCGAGTTCGATCACATCACCGTTGACGACTCCGACCATAGCAACGGCGATAGCGCTGCCCCGACCTACGGCTACCCAGCGTACTCCGTCGGCCTTTGTCGAGTACACTGGCCGGCTCGATTCAAGCCCACTCCGATGGAGCGGTTCGATGGGACCAAGAATCCCGACGAATTTCTCTCGATCTACTCCACCGCGATCCTGGCAGCCGGCGGGGACGAGGCTGTAATAGCCAACTACCTCCCTACCGTCCTGGACGGCACTGCTCGCACCTGGCTCTTTAACCAGGCCCCCGGCGCCTTCCGGTCATGGCGCCAGGTGCGAAGCGCCCTCCGGTCAAACTTCCAAAGCTGCTACGAGCGCCCAAGACGAGAAAGGGACCTGGATCGCATCGTCCAGAGCAAGGGTGAACCTCTTCGCGACTTCGTTCGCCGATTCACCCGCACAAGAAACTCAATCCCAAACGTCTCCGGCGAGGCCATCATCAAGGCCTTCAAGTTCGGCGTCCAGGACAGGCGCCTTACCGAGGACCTGGAGATCACCGTCAACCTCAATGTCCACAGAATGTTTCGGATGGTGGAGCGTTATGCGGACGCGGACGACGCCGTCCGTTGGAAACACGACTACGATCAAGTCAAGCTCGGTCGCATCCCAAGCGAGGCCGGGCCATCTGGCGCCAGGACACCGCCCGGACCCGACGAACAAGCGAGCAAGGTCACGCGATGGGGCAGCCACCACGCGTGGTCACGCCGGCGACAGCGGCGCGAGGTGATGGAGGTGCGGCAACCCGACCGCAATGAGCATCGGCATCAGCGCGGTCAGCCGCGGCATGCGCAAGCGCAGAGACAACCCCAACAAGGCAAGCGTCGTGCCACGCTCAGTAGGGACAGCAGCGGGCTGACCTCCAGCGGGAGGTCGCCCGACCTCACACCAACGAGGCTAGGCCCGGGTATGACCCGGACAAGTTCTGCCCGTTCCACAGAGCCCACGGCCACGACCTGCGGAGCTACAGAAAGTGGCTGTTCAAGATGGACGCCTATTACGACGGGCACGGGGAGATGCCCACGCTCCAGAAAGGGGACGAGCTGCCCGACGGGGATGGTGCCTGCGAGGGCCTCAACCTGCAATTCCAGCAGGCCGATCGCCGCGTCGACATGATCTTCGGTGGTTTGTCCGCATACCAATCCCGGTGCGAGCTCAAAAACACTGCGCACACCGTATATCAAGCTTCAACTGGGAAGCCCGACGGCCAGCCTTGTAAATGGGCTGTTGTTCTGATCACCTTCTCCCGGGATGATGCTCCCTCGGGAATGTCTAGGGACCTTAAGATCGCCCTGGTCGTGGCCCCGACCATGAGCAACACCATGGTCGGGAGGGTTATGGTTGATGGAGGGAGCTCCCTCAACCTGCTCTTGGCTAGCACGCTGGACCGGATGCAGATTCCCCAGTCGAAGATCAGGAGCATAGCGGTCCCCTTCTTCGGCATCGTGCCGGGAAGCTTGACCACTCCGCTCGGGCAGGTGGTCCTGCCCGTCACCTTCGGCAACTCGGCAAACTTTCACACCGACCTTTGAGGTGGTGGACGGGGATCTCCCCTACAACGCCATCCTCGGGCGGCCGGCTTTGATCAAATTCATGGCGATGAACCATTACGGTCACCGTTGCATGAAGCTTCCCGGGCCCCAGGGTGTCATAACCATCCGTGGCGACCTCAAAGTGGCGCACTACTGCGAGGAGAAAGCCCTGGCGATTGCGGGTGTCGACTTTTGTGGTCGTCAATGAATTTATGGGGTAGGCGCTAGATCTCAAACTCGAAGGTCACACGAGACAAAGGTTTAGACCGGTTCAGGCCCTCAATGGAGGAGGTAATACCCTAGTCCTGTGTGCTGGGATTATTTGGATCTCTTGGATCTATGATTGCTCATGTCCCTGTTGTTGCCCGCCCTCTCCCTTATATAATGGGGGTAGGGCGGTTTATAGAGTCCCGATCGGTTTAAGGGATTCCGATCGGTTATTGGATTCTAATCGGTTACAAGATGGAGTTTACATCTTTATCTCATCCTGCTAACAACTCGGATAACAATCATGTCTCTTATATCTAAATATATGTTCAACTGTCTCTAGGATGTATCTCCTTGCGCACGGCAGCAAGGCTTGGCGTGAAGCTTATCCTTGGGCCTTCCACCCGGCCCTGTATCTCCCTCAAGCACTTTTGGGCCGGTTATGAAGACACTTGGGTTCATATATTCCACAGTAGCCCCCGAGTGATTCATGATCCGATTGCTATATCTTTATCTGGGTCTCAACTTTAGATCAACGTTCTCAGCTTCCAGCATAAACCTCTGACTGGTTTCTTCTTTGATTTGAATGCTTCTCCTTGCGGCAAGGGGATTATGAAGGACTCGAATATAACCCGGGACAGTCTTCAAAGTTATTTTGACTTCTTGTGTCAATTCATTTTCCAAAAACCTCTTTGGCTTCTGAACTATCTTAACTCCAAGTCTCCTCGACTTCTGATGTCTTTACATCTTCGCATTTACTTCAACCTTACCGTATCAGCTATAAAAGGCGAACCAATACTTTTAGAACTTATTCTCTTCACGCTTAGTCCTCCATTTTCCTACACCAAGCTCCACCTTCTTCCTGAAGGATTTCATGGACCGCCAGGATCCAGAACTTGCCGAAGAGTGGGCACTATTCGACCTCACCATGGTCGAGTGGGCTGAAGAAGATGCTACTGCCCTCGACCGCGCCGACGTCGACGCCTTCCTCGAAATTTTCCCCGTCCTTTATAGGGCTAGGGAAGCTCTTGTGGAGGCGCTTGGACATGTGCGCCGCGGAGAAGTATAATATGCCTGTAAATGTAATAGAATCTTTTCCCAGGCATAATGCTTGGGGAATTTATATAATAAAGAAATGTTTTCCGAGTGATATCTTTGACTGTCAATAGACATAGCTTAGACCCAACTTGGGGTATATCAAATCTTGCATGACTCTTTAGTCAGGTGATATCCATATCCGACTGTCGCATAATATATCTTAGGTCCAACTCAGGACATATTACGATTTGCGCGGCTCTTGGCCGAGTGATACCTATATTCGACTGCTGTAGGATATAGCTCTCGTCTGACTTGGGACATATCAAATTCTCGTGGCTCTAGGTCGAGTGATACCCATATCCGACTGCTGTAGGATATAGCTTAGGCTCGACTTGGAGCATATCAGGACTTTCTTGGCTCATGGACGAGTGATACCTATATTCGACTGGTGTAGGATATAGCTTAGGCACGACTTGGAGCGTATCATATTTACGTGGCTCTTGGCCGAGTGATACCTATATCCGACTGGTGTAGGATATAGCTCTGGTCCGTCTTAGAACATATCAAGGTTTATCCAAACGGTATCCGTACTCATTTATTACGATGCACAGCTTACCGACCCATCTTGGGGCATACCATTGGAACCGTGCCTTATCAGGCTCAACCCGTGACATGGCGGTAACCAACTAGCGACCCAATGTGGGGTATATCACAAGAAGATATTTTTAATCCAAACTGGAGGATACCCATGTCCCATTTAGTTCGATAAGTGGTTAAACATCCCATCGTGGGGAGCAACGTGTCCCAAATATGACTTGGTCAAACCATGACTGCCTCTGTATGTTAGGACGCCATGCTAGCGAATCATTACGAAGCATAGGGCAGGGTTAGGTGTTCTGCAATCCTTTTCCCGCCAATTCAGCGAAAACCTAATTTTTCCCCCTTTTAAGACTAAGTCGTGCATTGACCGATGGTTCATTTTTTTCAAAGCGCATTTCTGCCCCTTCTGCTCCCTTGTCTCTCCGACTTCTCCGCCGCTAGGGTTAACTGCTGCTGCGCTTGCATTTTTGCGCAGTCGTTGATCTCTCCTCCGAAAATGTCTTCTCATTCTTCCAAAGACGCCTCCTCGCTGCCTTTGCCCCAAGATTGGACCACCTCAATAACGACGGAGAAGCGGTTGCAATCCATGGTGGATGACCGGGTTCTTCCAGCCCTGACTTTAATTTCTACCCGACCAGCCGCAGGTGAATCCATCCCTATCCCTCGTTCTGAAGAAATTGTGGTCTTCGAATCCTTCTTTCAGCGCGGGCTGGGGCTTCCTGCTTGCGCTTTTCTTCACGGTCTTCTCTTTTTCTATAGCATTGAATTGGTGAACTTGAATCCCAATTCTATCCTGCAAATCTCCCTCTTTGTTCACCTCTGCGAGGCCTTCTTGGGCATCCTCTCTCATTTCAATCTCTTTCGTCACTTTTACCTTTTAAAGCCTTATCCCTCAAAAAGCGACCCCAAGGTAATTGGGGGAGCCAGATTTCAGTTGCGGGAAGGGTTAAAGAAAGCCTACTTTGCCATTCCCTTAAAATCTTCAAACAAAGGCTGGCACCAGGAATGGTTCTATTGTGCCAATCCCGATCCTGCTTTACCTTCTTTTGTCGGGCACCGGCCTATGGTGTCCCTTTCTTAGACATCTGTTCCCAATGCTGGCGACATGGATCAGGCGCAGGACCTCTTGGCGCTGATTGAGAAATTAAAGGAAGAAGGTCTCACGGGAGTTGGTCTGGCCCTCTATTTTGTTGCTCGCCGGATACAACCTCTAAAAGTGCGAGTCCATTTGAGATATGAATTTGAAGGGAGGGACGATTCGACCCGGGAACTGCCCGAATCAGCGTCAAAGGAGAAAGTATACACTCGGGTAGGCGACTTTTTCATCCCGAGCGTAGAGATGTCCTCCGCCAGATGCCCGAAGTCCTTCACTGCATCGAACCCTCCTCCTGAGGTAAGAAAGTTTAGCTGATAGACTTCCACATTCGTCTTTGAATGACTTTTAATAGTTTCAATACTCCTTTCTAGAATCGATTGGCTTTCTTCAGTGACGCGCCACTCCCAAAAATGCCTGTACATAAGAGCGCCCACTGGAAGCGACCTGCGAGCTCCCAAGCCGGAGACCCGGCCGCCAAGAAGGGGAAGAAAACAATTATCAAGGACCCTCTGAAGCCTCGACGCCCGACTGGTGGTCCCAAAATCTAAGAACCGCCAGCGCAAGCCCCGGTGCCTTCAATTCCTCTTTCACATAAGCCCGCGGTCCAGCCGAGTCTAACTCCGAGTGACTCGAGCACTCGGGAAGAGCCTAGGGTTCCAGATCGTAGCACCCCGACTGGTCCTTCTGGAAGCGGTTCTGCCGCTCGCAAGAATCCTCCGATGAGAATAAAGAAGTCCGACAGGTTGGATGTCCTATCGACTCTTATTCGACGCGTTTTGCCGTCTTAATCACCGATCATTCTCTTGCAGGAATCCTTCTTATGATATTCCCGTCGAGACATCATCTGGGGTCCCTGAAGGAATTGAGTCCCAGGACGTACCTGCCTTGGTTGAGGAGACCCCACAATCTGCCTCGCCTGGAGACACAGGGGCGCCCTCCGAACTGCAGCCGCCTTCATCGACACCCCGTGCTTCAGCATCGGGTCCCGCTGCTCGAGAGCCTGTCTCCCGTCCATCCCTCGAGGTAGAAGAGATCTTTCGAGATCCGCCGACTCTTGCTCGCCCTCAACTCATAATGCAAACCGCATGGGTTGATGAGGAAGGCGGCTTGAAGTCCCTTGACGACCCGACGGAGGAGGAAGAAAGGAATGACTTTTATAGTCACGTCGCCGCTTGTGCTCACCTGGCCCGAGTAATATTCTCTCTACTCTTGTCTCCTTCTTGCTTGTGCCGATTAGAATTTTGTCACCTTTTCCTGTGATGGTTACATAAATTGGGAGAACGCTTTGCAAAAAAGTCCGAATACCTCGAAAAGATGCTCCCGGAGGTCAGGACGCGGCAGGAATATCAGGCCGACTTGGAGCAGATCAAAGTGAAGGAACATGTGGAGGTCCATCCATGTTTGTGATGAGTATTTGACTTTATTTGAGTAAGGTGTGCTCAAGTTTGAGTTTGATTTGGATTGTTTTTCGAGCTAGAGCAATTTGAGTTACTGGTTGGAGACCGATCGTGCGACCCAGTGGTCGGGTCGTCCGACCGAGTGGTCGGGGCTTTGGTGGTTGGAGACCGGTCGTCCAGGCCCCGAGTGGTCGGGTCGTCCGACCCGAGTGGTCGGGGCTTTGGCGTGTTGCGGACCGATCGTCGACCGAGTGGTTGGGTCGTCCGACTCGAGTGGTCAGTCTTTGGTTGGTCGGAGACCGGTTGTCCGACCAGCAGAGGTGCAGGCTGTGGTGGTCGGAGACCGATCGTCGACCCAGTGGTCGGTGTCTCGGCTGGTCGGAGACGGTCGCCGACTCTCAGTGGTCGGAATGGAGACTAGTGGTCGACCTTGAGTGGTCGGGATGGAGACCGGTGGTCGGACCATGGTTGGTCGGGATGGAGACCGATGGTCGGACCACGTGTGGTCGGGGTTTTCTTAGTCGATGTAGTGTATATCCATGCATTGAGATGGATATGTGTTGTTGGACATTGCTATGTGATGTGGTTTCCTTGTCTATGATGGTTGCAGGACTTTGGAGCTAGGTCATGGTGGCGAAGGGGATCGGGACAAGTTTGGGAGGCGAGGTCCGGATGATCAAGGTGTCGCCAAAGATGGTGAGGCGGGGAGTAGGCGCAAGCCGAGAAGACAAAGGAATGGATGAGATGCTAACTTGGGCTGCTCGATCTAGGGGACCGTTGGATCGTGATCGGGAAGATAGAGTAGCGGGTCAAGTTAGTGTGAGTTAGCGTGCAAAACCCGTTGTGTTGTTGGGTTTGGGTGAGCCCATGCATAGCTTTGTGAGTGGGTAAAATCTCAGCCCTTGATGGAGTGCTCTAGGGTTTAGAGGCTCATCCAAGGGTGGTAGTTATTCCAAACACGCTATGAATAGACAGGGAGAGGGTGTCTCCTTGGGGGTGGCGGTGAGGAAAGTGTACGTGAGTAGTTGAGAGTTGTTGAGAGTAGCGATGTAAGGATCAAATCCTGGCTCTTGGATGTTGGCTTAGGATTGAAGCGGGACATCCAAAGGTGGGAATTGATCAGTCACTATAAATAAAGGGGTAGGGCAGCCTCCCTCTTTGAAGGTTCGAGGTTTTCTTTGCTCATTTGAGCTTTGCCCACTTTGTTGTGAGGCTTTGTAAACCTCCTTCCGAAATGAAATGTTCTTCATTTATATTCTTGTTTCATTTCTCTTACGTATTTACATTCGCACTTGAATTACATTATCTAAATTCGCATTTACCTACTTGCGATTTACTTTACGTAATTTGGATTTGCCTCATCTCCTTCTACATGCTATTGAGTCTTTGTTGAAATTCATGATTGATGAACTCATCTCTGGATTCGGTGCTTTCAATCTTTTAGGCAATCCTTACGTTCTTGTTGCAAGTTGTAAATCTGTGTGTTCTTAAAGTGCGTAAACGTGTGACTTGCAGTTATTTAGTCTTGATTGGCTTCTGGTTCTTGTTGCCAAGGATGAAAGATTGCTAGATGAATCTCCTATAGATCATATCCCAATCATCTAGGCAATCTACAACCTCTTCTATTCAGTTTTGCAAGAAACCAATTTACGTGCCTAGTTTTGGATGGTGTTTCTATTTGTTTGAAGGTTGTTTCTTCGTGTATTTACTTGCTGTGATTTGTGGAGAGTCATCCAAGGATATTCGACCATCAACTCCCACCGACAAGTTACGGGTGAAATCTGTGTTCATGACTCTGTTTTGGTGTGGCATTTGTTAAACTGAAAAGGACGGAACCTTGGTTTTAATTCCTTTGATTGATGATTGAAATAGGTTCCTGACATCCTTTGGGAGGTGCTCACCATTTCTCACTGTTTTTGGATCAGCCGATCAAAAGTTACATCGATTTCTATTTGTGAGATCGGGCGATTTACTATTCACCCGTCTCGTTCATCCGACCACTTCGGTCGAGTATCTATCCATCCGACCTCCGCGGTCGGAAGTCTTGTTCATCTGGCCAGGAAGTCTTATTTGCGAACACTATTCACCCGAGTCTTGTTCATCCGACCATTTGGTCGGAGTCTATTCATCCGACCGATCTTTGGTCGAGTACTATTCACCGAACACTATTCATTCGAGTCTTGTTCATCCGACCTCTGTGGGTCGAAGTCTATTCATCGACGAGAAATACCCGACCCGGTCGGTTTCTTTACGGTCTTTTGGTGGTTTGAATTTTAGGGGGAGAGTTTATTCGAAAATTTTATTTGGCTCCTATTCACCCCCCTCTAGTCGCCTTTTTCGATCTTTCAATTGGTATCGAGCAGTTCTCGCTCTTTCTAGATCTTGACAGTCTCAAGAGCCATGGCGATGGACAAGTATTCCACCAAGCCTCCTATTTTCTCTGGAGTTGATTTTCCTTTTTGGAAATCTCGGATGGAGTCGTACATCACTGCCCAGGGTTTCCTGATATGGCAGAAGGTGAAGCTCCCGTATGAGGTTCCTGCCGATGAGAACGTCACGGCCGGCAATATGGCTGATGTTGAGGCAAATGCTAAGGCAAGGAACATCCTCATACGGGACCTTAGTCGCGATGAGTACGATAGGATCTCTCACCTTCGTTCTGCTCATGAGATTTGGGTGACCCTCGATGCTTACCATGAGGGCACTACCCAAATCAAGACGGTTCGACAGGACCAATTCAAGCGTGAGTTCAACAAGTTTGAACAACACGCTGGTGAGAGTCTTGACGAGTGCTTTGGTCGGTTTACGAAGATTTTGGCGACCTTGACGATCGGTTGCATATACGACTCGGATAATGCTCGACATTTCTTGACGCGCTCGATCTTCGTGTTTGGGAGATGAAGGTGACCACCATCAAGGACACCACCGACACTGTCGACCTTGACTCTTAACGGGCTTTATTCCGCCTCAAGACTCATGAGATCGGCGTCGTCTCGCGGAAGACGAAATCTCGGTCGATGGCTTTGGTCACCGATCCCATTGGATCCTCTCTTTGATTCTTACATTGATTTCTCTCTCTCGCCCTTTGCGAGCTAGCGATGACCAAGCTGGAAAAATTTCGAAAATGAGCTTGCTCTTCTTGCTCGCAAATTTTCATATGCATACAAGAGAGTGAGAGAGAGGAAGAGAGGTGGGATGATCACTGTTTGAGTGTGGTGGCCCCAACCACATTCGAGCAAACTATCCCAAGGTGGAGAAGGGCAAAAATGAACAAAGCGGTTCGGGCAAAACGACTACACCGACAAGAACGCAACAAAAGCCTCGGTTCGTGAGCCGCATGCGAGAAGAAATACCGCAACTTCTCCAAGAACAAGAAGCTCTTCCACCGCGTCCTCGCCGCGCTTGAGCGACATCAACCTCTCAGACACGGAGACATGGAGCGACGAGGCGAGGATGATCCGCAAGAGAAGAAGGGCGGCGGCGACTTCTCGGCATGTGCTTCATGGCCGACACCAACGACA
This sequence comes from Otatea glauca, assembly GCA_036346275.1. Classification (NCBI taxonomy): domain Eukaryota; kingdom Viridiplantae; phylum Streptophyta; class Magnoliopsida; order Poales; family Poaceae; genus Otatea; species Otatea glauca. Next base: position 4,953,325 of record CM070720.1, on the reverse strand, counting down.
TCAGCGACTCCAGCTCTCTCTGACTCGGATGAGGTACCCTCCTCGACCAGCTCAGCGAAGCTTTACGCAAATTAGGAAAATTTCATGCTAGAGCTAGGTGTACGGAGCTTGAGAAGGAAGTAGGTACCTTGACTCGGGAGTTAGCTTCACTTAGATCTTCTCCTCCCGAGTCAGCGATGGTGTGTTCTCTGTGATCTTTGTTCTTGTGGAGTTGGAGAACCTAAGGACCATACATGATAGTGTGCTTCTTTGAACTTGATGGTCTTAGGTTGAAGAATGCTAGCACTAGTTCTGTTGATGCTATTCCTGTTGAGGCTAGTTTTCTTCATGCTCACTCCACTCCATCAAGCTCTAATTGCCCTAAATTGCTTGCTGAAATTGATGCCATGAGTTCACACCTTAAGAAGCTTTTTGCTAGAAATGATGAACTTGAATTGCATGCTTCTAAGGACCCAGTCAGCTCATGTAAGGGCTGTAAGCAACTAAAACTTGACAATGATGCTTTGAATGTCAAGTGTGATCAACTTGCTAAGGATTTACTAGTTAAGTCACAAACTGGTTGCTTGATGTGTCACTACTACAGAATGGTACATCACTATCGCTTCATCTGTGTCGGTTCTTATGTTTTTAGGAAGAAACGATTGTGATAGATGACTTAGGAGAGGCATTAATCATAATCACTATCGGTTCTTAGGTTAGAAGTGATAGTGATGTAGCACTAGGAACATTACAATCGGTTCTTACGCGAGAAGTGATAGTGATATGCATTATCATCACTATCGGTTTTCATATAAGAAGCGATAGTGATGAGCACGTACACATCACTATCGGTTCTTATTTAAGAAGCGATAGTGATGATAATGGACATCACTATCGCTTCTCACAAAAGAACCGATAGTGATGAGACTCATCACTATCGGTTCTTTTGTGAGAAGCGATAGTGATGTCGATATCATCACTATCGCTTCTTAAATAAGAACCGATAGTGATGTGTACGTGCTCATCACTATCGCTTCTTATATGAAAACCGATAGTGATGACTATTATAATCACTATCGCTTGTCTTGTAAGAACCGACTGTGATGTTCATGATCACATCACTATCGCTTTTTATATGAGAACCGATAGTGATGTACCTCGTTAGGTTATTTATACCACTCGAGCTGAACTCTTCTCTGTTATTGTTCCAGAGGAGGTTTCTCCGCCGCCACCAGAAAAAATAGCTCATATTCTGTGTTTGGAAGCAATACTTGGGTGAGAAAATTTGAAATCCTCACGGGTGGGTGTTAAGAGGGTAAATTTGAAGCCCTAACTTGAAGAGATTTCCCCTCATTTTGCATAATTTGTGATTTTCTTCAAAATGTGAGCATTCCTTCAAACCCCTTTAATTTTGTACTATGTAATTTTGATATGTCATGAAGAAAGTTTAGATTGCCTTTGGTATTGTGTATATCCTATCAGATTTCACACCCTTTATTTCACAAGCATGTACACATGTATTTAATTGTCTTAATTTGTAGTGCTTTGATGTTAATATGGAATTATTATTGCTGTCACTTGATGAATGCTAGAGTTTAGGGTGCGAAACCTACGTCTCCCGTTCGAGGATGCTTGTTTATAAATATACCGAACGAAATGGTATATTTATAAGCGAGCAGTCTCGAATTGTCCACGTTCTTTGGATAGTTCGAGGATATGCCGGGCAAGTTCTGGTGTGTTGTACAAGCTGCGAGTAGAGATTTGGTAGCGTCTCCTGGTATTCTCGGATACACACCCTCTTGACTGTTGTCGAGGCGTGTATATGGAGAATAGCGAGAAGATCCAAATTTTCTCTGAGTTGTACAACGGCAACAAAACTTATCGGAACCACATATTCTCGAATGGGATAGGACCAAACCTATTTAGAGATTAGGAGTCATCGTTGGTACCCTTGTATTGTTTCGTTGTAGTCAAAAGATCATGAGCTCTTGCACTATATAATTAGATTGTTTGATATCATTGTTCATGTTAAAAATGTATGTCTCTTATCTAGGAAATTGGAAGCTCTAAACCAGGGAAGAATCTAGGTATCGATCGGAAGTACATATTTCATATATGTTGCGAGAAATTGTCATCTATTTTGCAAAGGTAATATTAAGCGAAATGATGTCTCAATATTTCAAATAACTAGCTTCTTGTCGCTCCGGTTTGTGCATAATTTATTGGCGAAGTTTAATTGCGGATGAACCGTAAGGAATGGATGTATGCAAAAAGTCGTGTGAGTCTTTGAATTTGGAGGGTGTTAAGGAGTTCAAAAAATTGCGAAGAGGACATGGTGAGGAGGTGTAAACTTCATATATTGTCCTTGCATTGATTGCACCAATCTGAGAAGATTGACAACTTCGGCTCAAATTGAGGACCACGATTCGGCGTGGCCGTGAGGAATTACGTGTTGGATCCATCACGGGGAGGCGGGTAGTACCTGCGGTATGCAATGAAGACACAGTGGAACGGATGATGAGTTGCAATTTGATATGTTTGAGGCGGAGAATTTGGAGCAAATGTTGCGGGATGTGGAGGTAATTACGAAGAGAGTTTGGAAAGTTTAAAGCACGATGGAAGGCGATGCGAAACCACTTTGTTCACAAAGTTGCAAAGCGAGAATACACTAAGTTAGGTTTGGTCCTTGCATTGTTGAATGAAGGCAAAACACCGTTGGACGGATACAAGTTTTAATGCACTTCTAGTTCTTCTATCGGACACCTTGGGAGAAGCGAGTTGCCAACAAGCATTTATGAAGCGAAGAAGCTACTATGTCCCATGGGAATGGAAATAGAAAGGATACATGCATGTCCAAATGATTGCATCTTGTCCGTAACGCACATCGAGAGCTGCACATTTGTCCGGTTTGCGGTGTGCCTCGGTACAAACAAAGGAGAAGCGTAACGACAAGAAGCGTAGGCGGGGCAACAAGGGTGAAGAGGTCACTAAAGGTGCACCGGCCAAGGTATTGTGGTACTTGCCCATCATTCCGCGTCTAGAAAGGTTGTTTGCAAATCCTAGAAGCAAAATTGTTGCGTTGGCATTATGAGTCTCGAAAGGAAGATGGCAAGGTGAGACACCTGCGATTCGGCTCAATGGAGAAACATCGATTGGAAACATGAGGAGTTTGGTGCGAAATGAGGAACATAAGATTTGGGTTGAGTCCGATGGAATGAATCCGTTTGGTAACATGAGCGATCGTCACGGCCGTGGCGATTCATTGTGTATCTACAACCTCCCTCCTTGGTTGTGCATGAAGCGGAAGTATATCATGATGTCGTTGCTAATCTCGGGACCCAAACAGTAGGAAATGATATTGATGTGTACCTCGCTCCATTGATCGAGGATTTGGTAAAATTGTGGAATACGGGGTCATTGTGTGGGATCGTCTGAAGAAGTATTTCACCCTACGGGCTATGGTATTTTGCACCATAAATGATTTCCGGCTCTTGGTAATTTGGCAGACTCTGATGCGAAAGGAGCAAAAGCGTGTCCTATTTGTGAAGAGGAGACCGAGAGCCTATGGTGCGAATTCCAAGAAAGCGTATATGGGTCACCGTAGGTTTCTACCTCGAAGTCATCGATACAGTAAGATGGATGACAAATTTGATGGGAAGAGGAAGTCCGTTCGACCGCGACCTATGAGTGGAAGGCAAGTATATTCACGTGTAGAGGATATCGATGTTCGATCGAAAAGAGTCGTAAATCTGTTCGTTCTAGGACCATTTGGAAGAAGAGGTCAATATTTTGGGACTTACCGTCTTGGAAGGAGTTAGATGTTGGCATTGTATTGATGTCATGCGTTGAGAAGAATGTCTGCGACAATTTGGTTGGTATCTGCTTGAACATACCGGAAAGACAAAGGATGGTGTGAATGCTCGTCGCGACATGGCCTACATGGGAATCGAGGCCCGGGCTTGCGGTGATAGAGGAGGATGAAAAGGTCAGTATATCCCATTGCATGCTACACCTGTCCAAGAAGGAGAAAGAGGACCTTTGCAAATGTCTCTATGGTATTAAAGTTCCATCGGCTACTCCGCATGAACATTAAGAAGCTTGTGTCCTTGGATGATTTGAAGTTGTTGGGCATGAAGTCCCACGATTGCCATGTCTTGATGACCCAAATGCTCCCGGTTGCAATAAGAAATATTACGCGAGAGGATGTCGGGTTTGCAATCACGAAGTGTGTTACTTCTTCAATGCGATCTCCTGCAAAGTTATTGACCCGACGTGCTAGACAACTTGCGAGTGAGGTGGTGCAGACTCTATGTCGACTTGAGATGCATTTCCACCGTCGTTCTTGATGTCATGGTCCACCTTGTTGTTCACCTCGTTAGAGATTAAGATATGTGGACCGGCATTCCTCGTTATATGTACCCGTTCGAGAGGTACATGGGTATATTAAAATCCTCGTGAGAATCGGTCAAGCCTTGAGGTAGTATTGTGGAAGGTTATGGTGCTTGAAGAGGTTATTGAGTTCTGCGTGGACTATCTCGGGAAAAGACAAGCAATCGGTGTTCCTCTATCTCGCCATGAGGGCGGACTTTTTGGCAAAGGAACCGTTGGATCGAAACTAACGAGGCCACGGTTTGATATGTATTACAAAGCGCATCGGCGATCTTGCGGCGAGAGCGAGAGTTCTGAGGTACATCGAGCGGCACAAGTCGATATTACGGAAGAGAATCCACAAATGGATGAGCTTTCCATCATGCGAGAACACAACGATAGATTTCTCACATGGTTCAAACAAAGGCGGAGGTCTCGTTAGTGAGACTATCAAATGGTTGGTGACGGACCTAGATTTAATGTCTGAGACATGGCGAAGTGCGATATTAATGGGTACACCTTTTACTTTGAAAGTCGGGATCAAAAGTCTTGTTCAAAAGCGATGGTGTAAGCATAGATGCTTTCCGATGAACATCACTCGAAAGGAGGATCCTCAATGGCAATGAACTCTTACTTGGGTGATCGAAGAAATTTGGGAGCTCGATTACGGAATATACCAAATTCCATTGTTAGATGTAAGTGGGTGGGACTCCTACATGGAGTGAAGGTCGACAAGAGAGGTTTTACTCTTGTGGATCTAAACAGACTTCGCCTATAAAGATGACCCATTCGTACTTGCGAAGCAAGCAAATCAGTCTTCTATATGCGTGATCCGGCCAATCCGAGGTTGCGTCGTCCTTCATGGCAAGCGGCGGATCGTTGGAGTCGAAAATGTCATAGATGAAGAAGAATACGACCAATTTGATGAAATACCTCTGTTTGCGGATGGGGCCTATCTTAGTGGCGACGATGACACACATGGAAGAAATTACATGCGTGTAGATCATCAGGAAGGGTTGTATTGCAAATAAAAGGAGTACATCATTGTATCAGTTGCTATGTGTTTGAAATGTTTGTATTGTACATAACTGTAGTTTCGTGTTTGCAAAGGTTACGTGTACGTATGAAACTTTTGCAAAAAAATTTCAATGGATTGTGGTATGTATCATCTACTTGAAGCAAGAAAAAGAAGCTCTACATCAAATCCTTTCTCGCAATTTTCAAAATACTTGGACTTCATTTCAGAAAGATTTGACTTTGAGACTCTTTGAACAAAAATCATGCCTACAAAGTGACTTTGGCCTTCTTTTTTCAATGCTGACTCTTTTTGCCAGAATACTTTTTGGAAAAGATTTGTAGTATCACAAAGTCATTCTGCGAAATTTCAAAAAATTCCAACTATGTTTGCAAAAGTCATGGCCTTTTCACTCTTTGATCAGATATTTCTGCAAGTTCAGAATTCATGGTTTCTCTGGAAAACAAATAGTGCATTGAACAACATTTGTGTCGGTTTTATTAGAATACCGATAGAGATATAAACATTTATTTGTATCGTTTTTGTGAACAAAACCGATAGAGATATGCATGTTTCTTTTTTATGTCGGTTTTATTCTAAAACCGATAGAGATATAAATTATTTGTGTCGGTTTTATTCTAAAACCGATAGATATATACCAGTTTTTTGTGTCGGTTTTCCGAAAAAACCGATAGAGATATAGCAGGTTTTTTTGTGTCGGTTTTCTGAAAAAAACCGATACAGATATGCATTTTTTCTTTGTGTCGGTTTTCTGAAACAAAACCGATAGTGATGATTATTCTGAGAAAACTAGAGTGATCTTTTGTTTGTTGTGTCGGTTTTCTGAGAAAAACCGATAGAGATACTATTTGTGTCGGTTTTCTGAATAAAACCGATTGAGATGGGCCTTTTCTATTAGTGTCGGTTTTCTGAAAAAACCCGGTACAGATGTACCTTTTTTTTATTTGTGTCGGTTTTCTGAAACAAAATCGATAGTGATGATTATTCTGAGAAAACCGTAGTGATCTTTTGTTTTTTGTGTCGGTTTTCTGAAAAAAGCAGATAGAGATGTCCCTTTTATATTTGTGTCGGTTTTCTGAAAAAACCGATACAGATGTGCATGTTTTATTTGTGTCGATTTTCTGAAACAAAACCGATAGTGATGATTATTCAGTGATCTTTTCTTTTTTGTGTCGGTTTTGTGAAAAAAACCCGATAGAGATGTTCGAGTTTTTGTGTCGGTTTTACGAAAAAACCGATAGAGATGTGCATTTTTTATTTGTGTCGGTTTTACGAAACAAAGCGTAGTGATGATTATTAGAAAACGAGTGATCTTTTGTTTGTTGTGTCGGTTTTACGAAAAAGCAGATAGAGAAACTATTTGTGTCGGTTTTCTGAATAAAACCGATTGAGATGGGCCTTTTCTATTAGTGTCGGTTTTCTGAAAAAATCCGGTATAGATGTACCTTTTATATTTGTGTCGGTTTTCTGAAAAAAAACCGTCTGAGATGTGAATCTCTTTATTTGTGTCGGTTTTACGAAACAAAACCGATAGTGATGATTATTAAGTAATAATCTTTTGTTTTTGTGTCGGTTTATAAAAAACCGATAGAGATAATACTTTTTATTTGTGTCGGTTTACAAGAAAATCGATAGAGAAATGAGGACCACGTGATTCATTAGGGCTGCACTTCAACATTTGGCAAAAAATTATAAGTCTGCGCGCCTCGGCTTGTTCTCATGACTTTCCCGCCCACCCGCCGCAAGCGCCCTTGCCCCCGCCTCCTCCCCACCCCGCCGCCCACCCCAGCGCCCTCCGCCGCGCGCTCCCCCCCCCGCCCCACGCCCAGCGCCTTGCCCCGCCGCCTCTCCCCCCCCCCCCGCCGCCCCCACGCCAGCGCCCCCGCCCGCCGCGCTCCTCCCCCCCCCCGCCCCACGCCTTGCGCCCCTTGCCCCCGCCTCTCCTCCCCCCCCACCGCCCCGCGCCCCACGCCCTCCGCCCGCCCGCGCTCCTCCCCCCCCCGCCGCCCCGCCCTAACGCCCTTGCCCCGCCGCCCCAGCCGCCCCTCCGCCCACCCCGCCGCCCCGGCTCCACCCTCGCCCCAGCGCCACCCCTCCGGCCCCGACGCCACCCGCGCCCACGCGCCATGATTCTGTTTACGCGTGGCGCTTCGCCTTTCTTTCGATTTGGCGCTTTGTTCGGTGAAGATAGCTTTCTCTTTGTTGATTTGATCCCGAGGTTTTTATACGTGATGGTAATGTTGTGCTAGCATTTGGAGTCGATCACGAATTTTGAAAATTGTCGTTGGTTGTCTAAATCGGTGGATAAATCAATTGCCTTTGAATACAATTTAAATAAATTAAGGCACCATTAGAATGCATCTATTATGACAAGATAGCATCTTGTTTATGTACAGTAGACACTTGACAAGAAAGCCACACTTTGACCATTCCTTGAGAGTACACAACGAGAATCACCGGCATTTCCAACAATGATCTGGTTGCCTCTAATGAGAGCCACACATGCGGTACATCCTTCATCTATTGGCCCATGATATTGAAGGGAGCGCGGTATGCTACGATAGCACAAAAAAAAAACTACCGCGAAACGTAAAGCTACTCGCAAGAAGGATCATAGATAAGATTACCACTAGGCGCGCGATTGCGGAATCCCAGCAGCGTCGATGTAGTGGTTCGTCCTCGCCGCGATCATTGCGTCGATGTAGTGGATCGTCCTCGCCTCGCCGTGGATCGTCCTCCCACGCCGATCGCGGCAGCGTCACCGCGATGAGTCCACACGTCCGAGAGATGGAGCAGCGTGCGTCGTGTGCAAGCACCTAGTCGCTCGGCGAGGGCGCGAGAGGAGGAGGCTAGGGTTTCAAGTGAATCAAACCTAAACCGTGGAAAGCACACTCTCGCCCTCCTCCTCCCCCTTATATAGCCACGAGATGAAACCTAAACCGGGGCCCACCAAAGCATGCTAAGCCCACGAGGTTCATTAATTACGGATCAATCCAAATTAATCGTCCCGCCCATTAAGTGTGTGACCTGCGGGTTCACATACGTTTGGACATGGATTGGAAAACTCCTTTTCAATCCAATAGTTGGTAGCGGCTTCTTGCAAAGTATGCCAACTCCCAAACATCTTGTGATCAAATCGAGCAGAACCTATCAAAAGAACTCATGTAATAATCCCTTTGCCAAGTATATGAAGATTGATCTCAAGGCGAGAAGCATGTCATCCTTTGATGATTCAATCCATCTCTCGTATCCGTGATATATTAATAAGTTGTGATTGACTCCTCAATCACGGCATGGCCATGCACTTTCTTAATCATATCACACGAGTGGCCTTGTCATATATCTCCGTTTCATTGGAGTGGCAAATTCCATCTTATTTGCTCACTTCCCTCGCACGTTTCATAGTAAACATGAAAGCTACCTTTATAACTATCCGGTTAGGAAGTAGTGTTTGATAGCCCCAAGGAAAACTATTACACATGTAGGGAATATGACAATCTCGGTCTAAGGATCATACATCTTCTAGGTATGAGATACTGCGATGACACATAAGAATGAAACATTCTCGCGATGTCCCATAGCGGGTCTATCTAACCCATGTTCTTCAACATGGTCCACAATGTAGAGATGATATCTCCATATCCATGATCTATGAAGCATGATCATCGATCACTACATGTCTTGATCTATTCATCGTAGTCCTATCGATGATATCCGATCGAGATATTTATCGAATTACATCATTAAGTAAAGAGCTTCATAATCAAGTCACATACTTGTTGATCAATACAATGATATACATTCATTGGACCAATAATCATATTATTATTCATAAACATAGTCATGTTACAATCATCTAAATGATTGCCTCAAGGGCATAACACTAACAATCTCCCACTTGCACTTGAGTCAATCAATTAAGTATCTAATACCAATAGATCTTGTGTGCGCCTCATGCTTAGGTTTGTGGCGGTGGCTTTGTCAGCGGATCGACCACATTGGCTTCGTATGTACTTTGCATATTCAGCGTCACCTCTATCCACAATCTCGCGAATAAGGTGAAAGCGACGGAGTATGTGTTTAGACTTTTGATGTGATCTAGGCTCTTTTGCTTGTGCAATGGCACCACTATTATCACAATAGATGTCCATTGGACTAGAGACACTAGCGACCACACCAAGCTCTGTGATAAACTTCTTAATCCACACAGCCTCCTTTGCGGCCTCCGAAGCCGCAATGTACTCCGCTTCTGTCGTAGAGTCGGCCACCGTGTTTTGCTTGGAACTCTTCCAGCTTACTGCTCCTCCATTAAGTGTAAACACAAACCCGGATTGCGATCGAAAATCATCTTTGTCAGTTTGGAAGCTTGCATCGGTGTAACCCTTTGCAGCCAGATCTTCCTCACCTCCAAAAACAAGGAACATACCCTTAGTTCTTCTCAAGTACTTCAGGATATTTTTACGGCTATCCAATGACCATCACGGGATCCGCTTGGTATCCGCTCGTGACACTTAGAGCATATGAGACATCAGGCGTGTACAGATCATGGCATACATAATAGACCCAATAGTGAAGCATATGGAATCTTGCTCATCTGTCTCGCTCATCAGATGTCGAAGGACACTGATTCTTGCAGAGGCTGATGCCATGTGACATTGGCATGAAACCTCTCTTGGATTCATGCATATTGAACCTTTTCAATATCTTGTCAATGTACGTTTCCTGACTTAATCCAATTAACCTTTTTGATCTATCTCTATAGATTTTTATGCCCAAGATATAGCATGCTTCTCCCAAGTCCTTCATTGAGAAACTCCTTTTCAATGAAGTCTTAACATCTTCAAGCATAGGAATGTCATTCCCGATTAATAATATGTCATCCACATACAAAATCGAAATACAAGTGCGCTCCCACTAGCCTTCTTGTAAACACAAGGCTCTTCTTCATTTTTGATAAAGTCAAAACCTTTGACTACTTCATCAAAGCGAATGTTCCAACTCCTAGATGCTTGCTTTAACCCATAAATGGATCTTTGAAGCTTGCATACCCTTTTAGCATATTTAGGATCAACAAAGCCTTGAGGTTGTATCATGTATACATCCTCGAAAGATTCCCATTAAGGAAGGCTGTTTTGACATCCATCGCCATATTTCATAATCAAAATATGCAACAATAGCTAAAATGATCCGGACGAGACTTGAGCATGGCTACGGTGAGAAAGTTTCATCATAGTCAACTCCTTGAACTTGTTTGAAACCCTTTGCCACCAACCGTGCCTTATAGATCTGAACATTTCCATCTCGTCTATCTTTTCTTGAAAATCCATTTGCACTCAATGGTTTTACACCATCAGTGAATCGACCAAGTTCCAAACTTGATTGTCATGCATGGATTGAATTTGGATCTCATGGCTTCAAGCCATTTTTGAGTTGGGTCCATCATTGCTTCTTCATAAGTCGTGGGCTCATCATTGTCCAACAATAATATGTCATTCCCATATCTAATAGGTACATGGCGTGGCCTCCCGACCTCACATTAGGTGGAGTCTCTTCCACAAGGTTGTACAACACTTTGTACATCTTGTGAAGGTTGAGGTAGCTTGAACATATTCATGTGATTCTCGAACTTCATCAAGATACACATCACTCCTCTTGATTTCTTTTGAAAGAAACTCTTTCTCCAAAAGACACCATTTGAGCAACAAAACTTTGTTCTCGTTTCTTTTGTAAAAGTAATATCCTTTTGTTTCTTTAGGATACCCCACAAAAAGCATTTTTACGATTTAGGTGCGAGTTTATCGATTGTAAGCGTTTTACATAAGCCTCACATCCCCATATCTTGAGAAATGACAACATGGGTCTTCTCGATCCATATCTCATATGGCGTCTTCTCAACGGATTTTGATGGGACCCTATTCAAAGTGAGCGGTGTCTCTAGAGCGAAACCCCAAAGGATAATGGCGGATCTGTTTGGTGATCATTGACCGAACCATATCTAATAAAGTCGATTCGTCGTTCGGACACACCATTCCATTGAGGCGTTCTGGCGGAGTAAGTTGCGAACGATTCCACATTGCTTTAAATGATCACCAAACTCTTGGCTCAAGTATTCGCCACCACGATCGGATCGTAAGTGTTTTATTGTTTTGCCAAGTTGATTTTGTACTTTGTTCGAAACTCTTTGAACCTTTCAAAAGTTTGATTTATGCCTCATTAAATAGATATATCCATATCTCTGAAGTCATCGCTAAAAGTTACAAAATCTGAAACCCACCCCTAGCGATCGAGCTCATTGGTCCACATACATCTGTATGTACTAGGGCCAATAATTCACTTGCTCTCTCACTAAAACACGTGAAAGGGCTTTTGTCATCTTGCCAAGTAAACAAGATTCACATGTTTCAAATGATTCAAAATCAAATGAGGTTAGAAGTCCATCACCATGGAGCTTCTTCATGCGCTTCTCATTTATATGACCTAGCGACAATGCCACAAAAGGTAGGGTTCAAATCATTAGGCGGTGCCTTTTTACATTAATATTATAGATGAGTTTTTCTTGAGTTCAAGGGCGTACAACCCATCCACCATGGGGCAACGACCATAATACATATCATTCAAAAATATTGAACAAACAAAGTTCTTTATTACGAAATCATAACCTTCATGTTCCAAACAAGAAGATGAAATAATGTTTCTACTCAAAGATGGAACAAAATAACAATTATTGAGTTCTAAAACTAATCCTCGAAGGCAAATGCAATGGGTATGTGCCAGCAGCAAGACCAACAACTCTTGCTTTATTCCCCACGCGAAGATCCACTTCTCCTTTTGCCAAGTCTCTACTCTTTATCACCTGCAACGAATTGCAAATGTGAGCAACCGAACCGGTATCATATACCCATGAGTGAGTGAAGAAGTAGCAAGATTAATTTCTATAACATTAATACGAAGTGGAAACCACATTTCCATTCTTCTTATCGCCAGTACTTTTAGCGATTCCGTTTCCAATGCCCCGATTTCTTGCAATAGAAGCATTGGGTATCGGGTTGAGGGCCAACTTTAAGCTTCGAAGCTTAGTTTTGAGGCTCGCGATCTCATCTTGAGCCTTGCCCTTGCCCTTGCCCTTTCCGTTCCCCACCTTAGCCTTTCTCTTTTTGAAAGCGGTTGTTTTCGAACCATCATCACATGATTGGGTTTTTCTTAATGCTTTCCTCCAGACCTTGAGCATCCCATGTACCTCGGTTAGGCTCTTCTCCATGCTATTCATATGAAAATTCATAATGAATGGCTCAAAGCTCTGAGGCGTAGACCGGAGAATAACATCGTGGCCAAACCGAGGCTAAGGGAAACTCAAGTTTTCCAATCTCCCAATGTAACCAATCATCTTGATCACATGAGGTGGTGGGATTGCCTTGACCCGACTTACAAGCAAATAAAAGCTTTGAGATACCATACCTCTCAGCTCTTGCTTGATTCCCAAACATGCCCTTCAAGCCCACAATCATATTGTAAGCATCCTGGTCCTCATATTGCTTTTGGAGCTCGAGTCCATTGTGACTAGCATGAGACGGTGACTCTCTGAAGCATTAACATGCTTTTCATATTCAACCCTCAAATTGCGAGCGACATTTTGGTGGTTCATCAGAATTGGATTCTCTAGAACATAGTCCTTCTTTTCATGCTTGAGAACAATTCTCGAGTTGCGATACCAATCAACAAAATTAGTTCCATTCAGTTTTTCCTTTCCAAACCGATCTCAAAGCAAAACCAGTGTAGCAGGAGTAGGAGAAGGTGCCATTGAACTACAACAAAAATATGCAAAGATTCTAAGCACTATGTTTATGTAAAACTTTTATTAAACTTTTTAATTAAAGACACTCCTATTTTATGTCCTTTTATAGACACATAGTGAGTATTCAAGATCCATATTCATTAAACACTAGTGAGCTTTGGCATCACTTGCTAGAAATTTAATGACATAGGTAAGCAACACCTTTGCTAATTACATCATATGTAACTCTTGTTTGTTGAGTATGAAAACAAGTAATGAATGCCTCCATCAACTTGACTCATGGCCAGTCAACCTGCCCCAAGGGCTCACATGAGGAGGGAGCACTTCCGTATTCGGTGCCAATTAAGAAACCTGCCTCATGTGTGTTTTCCTAGACACCAATTGTCTTGTATAGGTTCCTTCATTCTGAAATCAAATCCCAACCACTTATGTCCTCAAGCCCAAAACCGTTTTGATAGCTCGTTTAAATCGCCATTGTTATGCGTGATGTGTCCAACACATCCCTATCATCTATTGAGATAGCCATTGATATACTACTTTGGCGATCATATCAATAACGATCTAAATTCTTGATAGGTGCAACAATTGGATGGACAATTTGATTTAAGATTTTTAACTATAAGGATGAACAAAGATTACTATGAACATAGCATCACATGCAATGAGCATAAAGAAAATAGCAAGGATAAAACACACATCCACGAAAATCAAAATAAGTGTGAAATAGCATGGCCCTTAGCATTAAGATCTCCATCATCATGCTTGGTTGTTCACCTAGCCACCTTGCTTGATTTGTTCACCTAGCCATCGTCTTCATCATTATGGATGCAACTCCTTACAACTTTTGATAATGAAATTTACATGAGGGTTTGAAGCATCACAAGTCGACACGCAGTCGTTATACAATTTAAATAGCCTTATGGCTTAACACAGACTTGAGCCATGTGGAAATTACATGCATCACATACACATAGGCCATACTATTTCACATAATTCCTGCAAAAGCGAGTTAAACAAAAGCAACCCTCGACTCCGGTCCGAGGCGGCGCCTACCTCAGAATCAAGGCGGCGCCCACGCGGGCGTCTTTTTTAGAGGCATGTCTTCCGCCATGGGAAAACACCTCAAAATTTCCACGGATCAACCAGATTGACCCAATCCGATCTAATATAATTGGCTTGGTCCCATATGGATCGTTTGAAACCACGATGGCGGTAACCCGACCGGTAGGAACAACGTCGTACCATGAGCGGACTCACCCAAATCAATATTGAATCTGTTTGCGCTTACCATGGATCAACAGATTGACCCAATCCAACTCGATCGATTGGCTTGGTCCCATATGGATACGTTTGAAACCACGATGGCGGTAACCCGACCGGTAAGGGTAATGTCGTACCATGAGCGGACTCACCCAAATCAAGATTGAGTCGGTTTGCACTTTCCTCAAACCCTAAATCGATCGATCTCATCGATGGTTGCCGTCACCAATTCATCACATGAACCGGTGAACATATAATAGATCCAATCTACTAACCTCACACATCATATGTGCAACATCCGGATCACAAAACTATACGAGATGGCTCGATACCTTTGAAGGGAACGCGGTATGCTACGCTAGCACAAAAAAAAACTACGCGCAACGTAAAGCTACTCGCAAGAAGGGATCATAGATAAGATTACCACTAGACGCGATTGCGGAATCCTTGCGCGTCGATGTAGTGGTTCATCCTCGCCGCGATCGTTGCGTCGATGTAGTGGATCGTCCTCGCCCGCCGTGGATCGTCCTCCCACGCCGCAGATCGCGCAGCGTCACCTTGATAGTCCACACGTCCGGAGATGGAGCGCCGTGCGTCGTGTGCAAGCACCTAGTCGCTCGGCGGGGTAGCGAGAGGAGGAGGCTAGGGTTTCAAGTGAATCAAACCTAAACCGTGGAAAGCACACTCTGCGCCTCCTCCTCCCCTCCTTATATAGCCACGAGATGAAACCTAAACCGGGGCCCCAAACATGCTAAGCCCACGAGGTTCATTAATTACGGATCAATCCAAATTAATGCGTCCCACCCATTAAGTGTGTGACCTGCAGGTTCACATACGTTTGGACATGGATTCGAAAACTCCTTTTCAATCCAATAGTTGGTAGCGGCTTCTTGCAAAGTATGCCAACTCCCAAACATACTGTGATCAAATCGAGCAGAACCTATCAAAAGAACTCATGTAATAATCCCTTTGCCAAGTATATGAAGATTGATCTCAAGGCGAGAAGCATGTCATCCTTTGATGATTCAATCCATCTCTCGTATCCGTGATATATTAATAAGTTGTGATTGACTCCTCAATCACGGCATGGCCATGCACTTTCTTAATCATATCACACGAGTGGCCTTGTCATATATCTCCGTTTCATTGGAGTGGCAAATTCCATCTTGATTGCTCACTTCCCTCGCACGTTTCATAGTAAACATGAAAGCTACCTTTATAACTATCCGGTTAGGAAGTAGTGTTTGATAGCCCCAAGGAAAACTATTACACATGTAGGGAATATGACAATCTCAGGTCTAAGGATCATACATCTTCTAGGTATGAGATACACTAATGACACATAAAAATGAAACATTCTCGCAGTGTCCCATAGCGGGTCTATCTAACCCATGTTCTTCAAGATGGTCCACAATGTAGAGATGATATCTCCATATCCCATGATCTATGAAGCATGATCATCGATCACTACATGTGCTGATCTATTCATCGTAGTCCTATACGATGATATCCGATCAGAGATATTTATCGAATTACATCATTAAGTAAAGAGCTTCATAATCAAGTCACATACTTGTTGATCAATACAATGATATACATTCATTGGACCAATAATCATATTATTATTCATAAACATAGTCATGTTACAATCATCTAAATGATTGCCTCAAGGGCATAACACTAACAGATATGATGGTCTCTGGAAACAAAATCCAAGCTTAAGTAAATAATAGATTTTCAGAATCTTACATTTTTCTACATACAAATAATTGAGATATTACCTTCACACAAAAACAAGCGAGGATAGAAGCCTTGTCGGGTTGTTCGTTATAGTCCTTACCACTACACTCGATTAATTCCTCTAGGTACTGCTTGTTCTCTCAAAGAACTCATCCATTCTGCAACAATTAAGTGGGAACATCAATTATATATTTCATATTTGGATGTGCAACAGGTGTAACTATGGACAAAAAATATAGAGTGCATCAATTAATTAGCGAGAAAATAACTTGAAAAATGCTCTTCCCACTGCATTAGGCGATTACTACTGAAACTCGGATCATTGAGAACTTCAAGATGAAAGTGTGCCGCACAATATTGTGCTCAACAGAGTCTGAAAAGAAAATAAATAATTCAGATGGTCATCATACACAACTATTGTAGTAAATATTACCTATTACAAAAAAAAAAGGATGGATCAACAAAATTCTTTTATACGTTCTCTAAATCGTTGCTTCTTTTATTTTTCATCAATTAGGAAGCCCTGAAGGCCCTTTGGTGTGCTTCTTTTATTGGAACTGCAAGGGAAAGACCCATCTACAGCTTTTAGGTACAGGATCTTCTCCTTTATTCCGAATGCTACCCTTTTGTGCATAGTTTTAAATACTGAACAAGTAAATGAACCATTGTCGCTTCCTGTTCACATTAGGGTTATCTATGTTGATGCTTCCCATGTAAACACAACAACTTGGCAGTACAAGATTTATATATAGATTTATCTATTTATCACATAGAAATCTCCTCATCCTATTTCCATTATATATTCAATTGAAGGGTTGCCCTCTATATTCAATTATTCATGATATACATGTTCCTTCATCCTGTTTCCATGTATGTTACGATGCTTTTTCATTACTTTCTCATATGTGCTTTTGTACTCAGCATTTGTTAAGAGTTTAGGTTGCGTAACCTACGTCTCCCGTTCGAGAGTGCTTATTTATAAATATGTCGGAATGACATATTTATAAGCAAGCAGTCTCGAATTGTCCACGTATTTTGGACAGTTCGAGGATATGTGGTTTGGGCAAGTTCCTGAGCTGTTGTACAACTCACAGAGTAGATTTCGGTAGCGTCTCCCTGGTGTTCTCTGGATACACACCCCTCTTGACCTGTTGTCGAGACGTGTATCTGGAGAACAATGAGAAGATCTGCCAAATTTTCTCTGAGTTGTACAATGGCTTAGAACTTGCCCAACCACATATCCTCGAATGGGATAGACCAAACCTATTTAGAGATTAGGAGTTATCGTTAAAATGCACGTATTTAGTTGGTCTACATACAGACTTGTCTTGAAGATCATTCATTCATCATTACTCTAGTGCAATATGCTAGAACAATGACATGCTATGAATTATCCATTGATCTATTATTTTAGATGATTTATTGTGAAGTTCACATAATAGCTACGAATTGCTTTCTCTCATGTGAAATATATGTCCATGTTAGATAAGAAAACTCAAAATGTCGCAATTAGAGAGCATCGGCTCATCGCGAGAAAGAGTAGAAGGTGCTCTGAGGCCAAGCCAACTTCCAAGTGTCGGCGGAGCCGGGTTCCAAATGTCGAGGGGCCGAGTAAGGTGAGGAAGGCCCGAGGACCGAGCAAAGGGGCCACGGCGAGAACGCCGCAAATTCTCCACTTCAATGCGACGGGCGTTTGCAGGTCCTCCCAAGTATAAGGGCGATACCGCTCATTCCTCGGGCAAGCTGGTGAGGAGAGAGTTCCCATAACGGTTAAGGATTGGAGAAAGGAGGTCGACATCGAGCGGAAGAACGGGTGTGGGACGAGGTTAAGGGAAAATGGATTATAGAAGAGGAGGATGAAAACAATGCCAAAGCGATGCGCCTTGAAGAGGATGGGTGTGGCTCGAGGCACTTCGTGGTCTACATGCAGTGTAGTATGTCTTTGAAAGGCCGTGCACCATTCGAGAGGTATCCGTTCGTGACTAACGATGTTTGGGAGGAGTTCACGAGGATCAAGAGTACGCCCGAGGCAGACGAGCCGAGTGAGAGGAACGTTGCTACCCAAAGGCTGAACACGCACGCGCACCACCTCGGTTTAGGTGGCTACGAAGGGAAGAAAGCAGAATGGGCACGACTAGCCGAGGAGTGCACCAACTCCGGGACAGCGATGCCTTACTCGCACATATGTGAGGAGCGGGCACGTGATCGGTATTAGCGAGACAAAGAAAACCGCGGACGGCGGTGGTAGTACCAAACCCCACTATCGCGCAAGTCGTCTCCGCCATCGTAAGATATCAAACTTACTACATTGCAAGAGACCATTCCTCTCGTATTTGGATCTAATTTGTACTCGCTTATTGCGGGAAGAGGTAAGCCAGAGGAAAGAGCAGGGAACCTTTCTTAGCCAAGGGTCAAATGACATCCTATCCACTGCGATCGGGAAGCTTGACCATAAGGGCGGGTGCTTGCCGCAGGTCGGGCATACGAAGAAGTCCTACTTCCAAGATCTTGAGTACCGGATCAAGAACATGGGAGGCACGTCATGGGCGTCTGAAGGACACGCTTAGGGAGCGGTGAGGAGGAGATCTCGGAGGAGATGAGGAGGAGATGAGGTGCGGATGATGGCACGTGAGGAGGAGATGAGGTGGAGATGATGGCACGTGAGAAGCGCCTAAGGGCGAGATGATGGCGATGATCTCCCAGTCGAGCGGATGCCCCGCCTCGTAGAGAAACACTGTGCCCCACCAAGTAGCTGCGGTTCCAAAAACGATAAGTCCGGTCCCCAGCTGAAGGTAATAATTAATTTTGCCTTACTTAATGGTGCGAGGGTAACTCTTCATATGTTTTCTCTCAAGTTGCGCACTTTTTGCGGCGCCTACCAAGTGCGGCTCACCACCGACGGAAGACGGATTTCTGTTGAGGTTGACGCGGTGTTGCATTTCCATGCAAGGAGACCGACACGGTGCATGGTCACCTTTGGGAAGGGCTACATGAGGGTCCGGTGGACTACGCCCGAAGCCTTCTTATCACATGTGCTCGAGTTCCCCCTAACGAAGACATCACCACTCTCGGGCTAGCGCGGATGTCGTTCATCAAGTGGCCCACGACAGGCGTCGTACTGGTCAAGGTAAACATCCCTCACGTCTTCTGTACCATTCCAGTAGTATTGCAACAAGTTACTTAATTATGCGCGTGCTTTGTAGGTTCCTACCGTACTGCGCTGCTCCCACGACCGCGGACGAGCCCTACACAAAGTCTGAGCTGGTGTATAAAAGGACTAGCACGACAACCACAGAACCACCGAGGCCTCTGCTAAAAGGCTAGGCTCACAAAGGCCACAGCGCCCCCTCGGTACATGAAAAGCCCTTCGCCGGTCTCGGAGACTCCTTCGCCCGAAAGGAGAGCGGCATGCACCACGTTGAAGCCTTATGATTTTAAGGCCTACGACATGGAAAGCCCTTACGCCTCCCGGCAAATTGAGCGCTCTAGGCATATGGACTCGATACTCCATGGATGGTACTTTGACAAAGCGAAAGATAGCGGCGTGTCGACTTCAATGTTAGATCTGAAAGGGACATTTCCACCGCGAGGAGGATGGGACATTCGATTAGTTTTGAGGATCATTTCGTCTGTACCAACCGGTAGCCATCGATATTTCTCTTTGTCACGATCACGGATATTTGTGAGTATCGCACCACGTTGCACGACCTTATGACTTCCATAGGATTTTGCATTACGCTTTTTAACATTCAATGCGAGTTGCAGGGCGATGAGGCGGCGTGGTCGTGACGAATCGACAACTAGTTGGGTTAAATCGACCACGAGCTTGTGTCCGCGACGATGGCTAGGCTTCAACCGGAATGGGTTGCCGGCTACATCAAGAGGGCATTGCAAGCTGAGTCGAAGAAGGACTTCATTCTATTCCCGTACCACGAGGAGTAAGTACTACTTCACTGTTCAATTACTTCTACACCTTTGAAACCGTATGTGAACTTATTTTCTTCGCTGCATACCATTTAATAAGCAACCATTGGGTTCTACTCGTGCTCCTTCCGAGAGACAACAAAGTGTACACTTTTAATTCGGTTGATAAGAGACCGATGGCCTACGCGATCAAGCCTCCTTTGGAGCAGTAAGTGCGCCACTCTTATCTAACATTTTCTGTATTTAACTACATTCATTATTTTTTTACTCAACGACATCTTTCCAATGTATATAGGGGTTTCAAGGAATACGTCGAGCGGGAGGGACACACGACGACAAAAAGGGCTCCAAGCTGGAGTATGTCCGCTTCAAGGTACAAGTTGCTATCATATATAAGATTTAGATTTTCTGACATATTTTCTTTGTCTCTTAATTTATTTTTCTTTCTTCACAGTGTCATCAACAGGGCAGCGACGACCGCTGTGGTTTGTATGTCATGCAACACATGGTGATCTTGATTGTCGGCTCAGACCGTTTCCCTGAGGTAGTACATGCATATACAATTAGTCTTTCACATGGAAATTTGAAAACTCAAATTAGAGCACTCGTTTCTATCTTGCAGAATACCGTTATCCCCCAGAAGAGTGTAGACAGCACTGCACTCAACAAGATACGAGACCACTTATGCGGTGGTGCTGGATAGAATGCTTGTCGGAGGACGGACGGTTTAGAGATCCCAAAAGCTCCTACTAGACCAGATGTGAACAAATATTACATATCTGAATGCGATTGCATGTGTACTTATGGTTAAGCATGTTTACGTTCTATTTTGTTAACGAATGTGATATGTGTTTGTTGAAACAAGGTGTTCATGTTCGTTGAATGTGATATGTTGTCCTGTAATTTACGTGTGAATGTGATATGTGCATATTGTGTGCAATATGTGCTGATTAGAATGTGATAGCACACCACCCCTTCATCTCTGTCGGTTCTCACAAGAAAATGATAGAGATGTGACGGTCATCTCTATCGGTTCTTTGAAAGAAGTGATAGGGATAATGAACTCATCTCTATCGGTTCTTTACAAGAAGTGATAGAGATGAGGATATTCATCTCTATCGGTTCTTTCAAAGAAGTGATAGAGATGAGTATATTATCTCTATCGGTTCTTTTTAAGAAGCGATAGAGATTATGAAGTCATCTCTATCGGTTCTTTAAAAGAAGCGATAGAGATGATGGTATTATCTCTATCGGTTCTTTGAAAGAAGCGATAGAGATGATGGTATTATCTCTATCGGTTCTTTATCGCTTCTTTCAAAGAACCGATAGAGATAATACCATCATCTCTATCGCTTCTTTTAAAGAACCGATAGAGATGACCATATCATCTCTATCGGGCAAGAACCGACTGTAATAATGCCCGCCTCATCTCTGTCTCATGACTTTGTGTCACCACCAGAACCGACTGTGATGACGAAAAAGAACCGATTGTGATGTATATTTGTGTAGTAGTGTGTGTTGGGGTTAAGGATGATGTGGATCAAATCCATGTCGAGCTTAAGAAGAAGTTAAAAGACCAAACCCTTAGGATTAGAGATGCTCCTTGCGTTTCTTGTGAGGCCCTCAAGATTGAGGCAGCCGTGCTAAGGGAACAAAAGCACGTCTTTGAGAGATCTTCTCTTTACGGTTCTTCTTCTTCCTCTCCTTCCCCCTGTTCTTCTTGTGCTTCTTTCTTCCGAGATTGCCAGTATCTTATGAGCACTCTCGAGAAGTTTGTTGCAGGCAAGATGAAGCTCAATCTTATTCTTGACCAATCCAAGATTAGTAGATTCAATCAAGGTCTAGGATTTGATCCCTTGGAGTACGCTCGGGCGCATCCTCCCACCATTGTGCGCGGCTCCAAGAGTGGTGAGATTGTGGTAGCTCCCAGAGTGAGCACCACCAAGTTTAGGTCTGCTGGGGTTGTCCATAGGACTTCTGATCAGAAGGATGTTACTCCTGTTGCTTCTGTCTCTAGCAAGGCGAAGTACACATGCACATTCTGTAAGAAGTATGGTCACCTAGTAGATTTCTGCTTCAGGCGCGCTAAGATCACTCGGCGAGAGCGAGTTGCTGCTCTTAGGGGTATTCAGGGTCATCCCCAGACTTTGAGTGCTCCTAAGGCACACACTGCTTCTAGACAGGTTAGAGAGTCGCCTGTTTTTGAACAGCGTCCAGGACTCGGTTTTCATGCTGGTTCTTCGAGTTTTAGTCTTGGAGCTGTTCGTAGTCAGTCTTTCCGCCATCCTCTTGATATTCCTCATTTTCCCATCGAGGTAGATATCAGCGGCGTGAGGTGTTTTCCGATAGGAGATCCAGGCAGCCTTACTGGGATGCTCCGGCTTTTGCACCATGGCGTGCCAACCCAGTTTTGACTCCTAGATTATCTACCAGAGTTGCTCCTGATCGTGTGAGAGTTGAGCGTCAGAGAGACACTCAAGTCCAGTCTTCTTCTGTGACTGGTACTCTGAGGCGTCGAGTGGTTCAGTATTGGGTCCCTAAGTCTTCACTCTATCCCAGTACTGAGTCATCTTTCACTCTTGTGTCAATTCCTTGTGTCATGTCTATGCGATGATGCTTTTAAGTGCCTTTTGCCTTTTTCATGGCATGAGTCGCTTGAGGCTAGCTTGAGGATATGATCACTGCCTAGTGGAGTGGATTTGGGTCATCTTGTGGACTTGTCCTTTCTTAGTTCGATTCTTAGTCCATGAGTTGTCCTGAGGCATCATCTTCGCCGTGCATAAGTAGTGGACCTCGTTTTTCCTCGAGGTACCCACTCACGGCAAGAGTTGCAGGTAAGTATGTTGGTCATGTTGTTCTTTACTAATCTCATCTAGGATCGTTTTGTCGCTTTTCAATGTTGGCACTCGATGTGAATTCCGAGTTGGCCTTTGCGGCTTGTCTCTAGAGGATTGGATCTTCCTGCATGACCATCATGAGCATCATGCTAACCTGCATGTACTTTCAACTTTGTTTGCCTCGTGTTTCGCTCCACAAGTGTTGAGCTTCATGATAACAGCATTGGGGACTTTCACTTCCATGGTGAGCTATCTCATACCCTCATGTCGGTTATACTTGTGATCATCATTTCCATGACATGTTGTGATTGCTCTTGCTCCCATGTGTATTATATGTACTTTGCTAGGTCTTGTTAGTTTTTGTCTGTCTTGTTTTGTGCCATAGCATGTTTTCCCCAACCATCTTTGTGCTTCACGTATTATATCCTAAACTCATGAGCTTTTTCCTAGCATGTGATTTTCTTGTTTTTATCATGTCCATGATATTGTTCATTTGGTATGAGAATTTGTGTTAACTATGGGCACGTGCTATATATCATTTACTTTATTTTGTCATGAGTAGTATCTAGGTTATATGACCCTGATTTTCTATTACATCCATGATTAGCTTTGTTTAGACTTTGTTTGTCAGACATTGTGCTACATGTGAATGCCTTTCATGAGATTAGGGTCATATGATCTAGCTAGTTGTATGACTTATATTGTTCATGATCACCTTTTATTGTCCTTCA
Source organism: Otatea glauca (assembly GCA_036346275.1). Lineage (NCBI taxonomy): Eukaryota > Viridiplantae > Streptophyta > Magnoliopsida > Poales > Poaceae > Otatea > Otatea glauca. The sequence continues at coordinate 4,929,658 of CM070720.1, read as the reverse complement.
TGCTTATATGCTTCATACCTATTTTGCATGAGCTTGTGTTCTTCATTCATGGCATGTATTCATCATCATGCATAGAGTGTTGCCATAAGTAGCTTCTCATCTTTGTGTCCATGGTCACCATTTACTTTCATGCTGCCTGTGTCCTCATGACCTTTTGTTTGGTCTTCTTTTGACGGGCCTTTTCGCAGCAAGTAAATATTGTTATTGAGACTATGGATAAATGGATCTTGATGTTGCTAACTGGTTTGTTTTATGCATGATCCTCTTTGGCTGTCTTCATTCATCTTGCTCATGTTATATCTAGTAGCATGTTGTTGTGCTTCATTGTGGTATTTCCTCATTTACATGCTCATTGCCATGTTTTGGGTAGTATCTTGATTCATGTATTTCTAGGCTTGCACATGATCCCTGCTAGCATTTTGTTGCTGTAATGCACCTTGCTTAGCTTCTTCTACCAGCATGACAGTGCTATGATGCACCTTGATGTTGTTTATCATGTGGATATATTTTCACTGTGTCTATGGATATATGGATCTTGATGCTATCTTTAGCTTGGTTGTGATACATGATCTTACATTACCTTCTGCATCATGTTCATGCTCTAGATGATCGTTTGCCACACTTTTCATGTATCTTGTCCATTCGTGCCTAGGAACTGGATCTGCCTAACCCCAGTTTCGAAAGCATAGATTTGTTGGATGCATGTGTGTAGGCTTTCTGGTGAGGAGACCATCATAATAGGAATATCTCTAAGTCTTCTTCCTCTGCTTTTTGGATCCACTTCAGGTCATTTGCCACTACTTGCACTACACTGCAGTAGGTAAGTACCTCTGAAAATGTTGATGATAGTGATGGGTCTCTTAGGAGGTTGTGGTTCTTTTGTAGGTAGAGCTTGTGTCCTGTTTGTCTAGAGCCTTTTGGTTGGACTTCTAGCATAGTTAGGTTGCTTCTTACCTTGAGCCGTCTTGCTCCTTAGAGACCATGTGGTTTTAGATCTTATCTCTTCTCTTCTCCTCTAGCTTTCTACCTGTCTCTTATGAGGTGAGAGTTTTAGAGTGTGCCTCAAGGGGAGTAGAGTGTGTTTAGGGGGATTTGAGCTTGGAGTCGTGAGCCCTTACGGCTTTTCGTTAGGGGAGCTGTTTTGTATATTATGTACTATATTTTCTCTTCCAGCATTTTCTTTCTTCTTCTGGGTGTCTTTGGGCTTGTTTTCTTAAGTTGAGTTCACTCACTTAGACTTCTGGCATGCCTCGCATGGACCTCTTATCTTGTGCTTTAGGTTGCTATCATGCGTGATTAGCTGTTCTCTCTTCTCTCTAGGTTGAGTTCCCTCACAGTCTTATAAGTCTAGCGGGTTTTGTGGCCTCCTAGGTAGGCAGGTGCATGTGCACTCCTTAGTTGGGATCTAGAGTCAGCTTTCCTATGTCAGTCTCTGGGGAAGATAAGAGCGAGCCTGAGCCGTAGTGAGTCTCTTCTATCTTATCTATGCTCAATAGCCATCCAGTTTTGCAGTTTCCCGACTTCTTCTCCTCATTCTGTTTTTCTGGTTATTATTGAGTTCATTCGGGTTTTCTTTATGCCTAATCTTGATAATAACTCTACTTTAACTAGATTTGAGCTTAAAATTGATTCAATTGTTGAGGGGGAGTTTGGGAATCAGTTCATGCATTGCATTTAGACTGCATTTTTCTGTTTTATGAGCTTTGTCTATTATGCAATTGATTCAATCTTCATATGCACCTTGCTACATCTTTGAAGAAAATCACTAGCTTAGGTCTATCCAAGTTCATCTATCATACTAAGCTTGTTAAAATCTGAAAATTGAAAATCTTAAATGAAAAACATGTTGCTTTTTCTTGTTAAGTTTCTTCTCTAGAGGTTTTTACCATGAATTGTGAATTTTTGGAATTCTCTAGAGTCCCTATAGCAACTTGGGTGAAATTTTCTTGATCCATATTTGAGTCCTTCAGAATTGCTTATATGTGCTAAATTGAATTTTTTTAAAAAAATTTGACACTTTTGTGCAAAATTGATTTCAGCACTTTATATTCTCGAGACTGCCTCCCATTGCATTTGGGATGAACTTGGAATATATTGTGTATGACCAAGATCATTCTCTTAAGAGTTACTCTTGAGATGATCGAAAATGGCTTGTCAATCAAAAAAAATTGCAAATATCAAACACATAAGTGGGTAAAGAATGCAAATTATGTCAAGCATTTGCACCCCGCTATGTTTTTCGAAGTCTTAAAGAAAATTTGCATAAATTGAAAAATAGGCTCGAAGGACCTAATATGCACTTCAAAATTCCCCAAAGTGTTGAGTAGGTTGAACTCTAGGTTTTCCATTTGATCCCTGAGTGGTTTTGCTTCTAGTTTTGAAACTTTGCTAAGTTTTGCACTTGTCAAATCTTGCTAAAAATGATACATTTTCAAAACTTCGCTTATGAGCAAAATTTGTTATTTGCACTTGGACATGTCTTAGTTTGGTCATAATCTGAGATTAATAAGCTTGGTGTCATATCTTGTCATTATGATCATTTGGATAATCTTCAAAGCTCCCTTAGGTTGCATTTCATGCATACATAAAAGAGGGAGAAAATTCTATTTTGATGCCTATATTGCCAAAAGGGGGAGAAAATGTAGAAAAAGGCATCATTTAAAATGTAGAAAAGGAGGAGATAGAAATGTGAAAGCTTGTTGGTTCTTATGATTTTTGTAAATATTTGCTATCTCTTATGGATCATAATCACATTTGACACTTATGATTGGTTTTTAGAGCTTTTGTTGAAAACTTGCTCTTTTCATGGTCTTGCTCTAAATTCTTTCTGCCAACTTGGTCAAAATTCTATATCTTTCTCTCTGGACCAAGTTTGGCTTTGCAATCAAATTGCTTTCTTCTTCTCTCATTCAAACTCAAATTTATGCCTTTTGTGTGGTTTGTCAATATACTCATCAAGGGGGAGATTGAAGGAACATGTGGAGGTCCATCCATGTTTGTGATGAGTATTTGACTTTATTTGAGTAAGGTGTGCTCAAGTTTGAGTTTGATTTGGATTGTTTTTCGAGCTAGAGCAATTTGAGTTACTGGTTGGAGACCAGTCGTCCGACCCCGAGTGGTCGGGTCGTCCGACCTGAGTGGTCGGGGCTTTGGCTGGTTGGAGACCAGTCGTCCGACACCGAGTGGTCGGGTCGTCCGACCTGAGTGGTCGGGGATTTGGATGGTTGGAGACCAGTCGTCCGACCCCGAGTGGTCGGGTCGTCCAACCTGAGTGGTCAGGGCTTTGGCTGTGTTGCAGACCAGTCGTCCGACCCCGAGTGGTTGGGTCGTCCGACTCCGAGTGGTCAGGTCTTTGGTTGGTCGGAGACCAGTTGTCCGACCCAGAGAGGTCTGGGCTATGGCTGGTCGGAGACCGGTCGTCGACCCAGTGGTCGGTCTCTCATTGGTCGGAGACCAGTTGTCAGATCTCGAGTGGTCGGAATGGAGACTAGTGGTCGACCTCGAGTGGTCGGGATGGAGACCGATGGTCGGACCATGGTTGGTCGGGATGGAGACCGATGGTCGGACCACGTGTGGTCGGGTTTTTTGGCCGGTCGTAGTGTATATCTGTCTGCTTGAGATGGATATGTGTTGTTGGACATTGCTATGTGATGTGGTTTCCTTGTCTATGATGGTTGCGGGACTTTGGAGCTAGGTCATGGTGAGGCGAAGGGGATCGGGACTAAGGTGGGAGAGTTGAGGTCCGGATGATCAAGGTGTCGCCAAAGATGACCGAGGCCGTGGAGTAGCCGCAAGCCGAGAAGACAAAGGAATGGATGAGATGCTAACTTGGAGCCGCTCGATCTAGGAGGACCGTTGGATCGCGGTCGGGAAGATTGACTAGCGGGTCAAGTTAGTGTGAGTTGAAGCGTGCAAAACCCATTGTGTTGTTGGGTTTGGGTGAGCCCATGCATAGCTTTGTGAGTGGGTAAAATCTCACCCTTGATGGAGTGCTCTAGGGTTTAGAGGCTCATCCAAGGGTGGTAGGTGTTCCAAGCTCGCTATGAATAGACAGGAGAGGGTGTCTCCTTGGGGTGGCGGTGAGGAAAGTGTACGTGAGTAGTTGAGAGTTGTTGAGAGTGAGCGGTGTAAGGATCAAATCCGGCTCTTGGATGTTGGCTTAGGATTGAAGCGGGACATCCAAAGGTGGGAATTGATCCTGTGTCACTATAAATAGAGGGTAGGGCAGCCTCCCTTCTTTGAAGGTTACGAGGTTTTGCTACTCATTTGAGCTTTGCCCACTTTGTTGTGAGGCTTTGTAAACCTCCCTTCCGTAAATGAAATGTTCTTCATTTATATTCTTGTTTCATTTCTCTTACGTATTTACATTACGCACTTGAATTACATTATCTAAATTCGCATTTACCTACTTGCGATTTACTTTACGTAATTTGGATTTGCCTCATCTCCTTCTACATGCTATTGAGTCTTTGTTGAAATTCATGATTGATGAACTCATCTCTGGATTGGTGCTTTCAATCTTTTAGGCAATCCTTACGTTCTTGTTGCAAGTTGTAAATCTGTGTTCTTAAAGTGCGTAAGCGTGTGACTTGCGATTATTTAGTCTTGATTGGCTTACGGTTCTTGTTGCCAAGGATGAAAGATTCTTTGGATGAATCTCCTATAGATCATATCCCAATCATCTAGGCAATCTACAACCTCTTCTATTCAGTTTTGCAAGAAACCAATTTCTGTGCCTAGTTTTCAGATGGTGTTTCTATTTGTTTGAAGGGTTGTTTCTTCGTGTACTTACTTGCTGTGATTTGTGGAGAGTCATCCAAGGATATTCGACCATCAACTCCCACCAACAAATTTACGGTGAAATCTGTGTTCATGACTCTGTTTTTGGTATGGCATTTGTTAAACTGAAAAGGACGGAACCTTGGTTTTAATTCCTTCGATTGATGATTGAAATAGGTTCCTGACATCCTTTGGGAGGTGCTCACCATTTCTCACTGTTTTTGGATCAGTCGATCAAAAGTTACATCGATTTCTGTTTGTGAGATCGGGGCTGATTTTACTATTCACCCGAGTACTGTTCATCCGACCACTTCAGGTCGGGAGTACTGTTCATCCGACCTCCGCAGGTCGGTGGGGTACTGTTCATCTGGTCGGGGGGTACTGTTCACCCGAACACTATTCACCCGAGTACTGTTCATCCGACCATTTCAGGTCGGGAGTAATGTTCATCCACCGGTCTTTGGTGAAGAGTATTCATCGACCAGTCTTTGGTCGAAGTCTTATTCACCCGAACACTATTCATTCAAGTATTGTTCATCCGCCTCTGTAGGGTGGGGTACTGTTCATCCGACCAGAAATACCCGACCAGTGCAGTTTCTTTCTGGTTTTTTGGTGGTTTGAATTTTAGGGGGAGAGTTTATTCGAAAATTTTATTTGGCTCCTATTCACCCCCCTCTAGTCGCCTTTTTTCGATCTTTCACAAAGCTAGACATGCAGTCGAGCTGCAAGATCTTCGGTCAGAAGTCCAGGCCCTGCGAGAGGAGAAGAAAGTCCTGTGGCAGGAGAAGCTAGACATTGTTGGCTCCCTTCGAGGTAGATACTTCTGGACCATCCCGTGCTCTTGTTTAATCGTCTGGTCTTTTGATTTCCTTATCTCTGTGTCAGTTCGGGATTCTACTATTGCGAAGCTCCAAGAGCAGCTTAAGGCTTCGGAGGCCTCCAACTTGAAAACAGAGGAGTTAGAAGGTAAGCTCAGCAGCTTGGCCCTCCCTTGCCTTCGTTGTCTTCTTGGTATTTCTTAATAATCTGTTTTGCTTGCAGACTACAAGTTCAAGACGCGGGCGCAATACGCCGCTTATAATGAGAAAGTCGAAGCCCTTGAAACATCTTGCGCTAAGCTTCGCGAGGCCTCTGAGCCATTGTTGAGGTTGCTTCATCCCGAAGGCGAGAGGCTGCTCAATAGGGACCATGTTATCTCCCAACTGGAGGAAGCCCCCAAGGAGCTTAAAAGACTCTTGAAGGAAACGGTGACCAACGGTGCTAGCCAAGCTCTGGCGATCACCAAGTCGCTTTACCCCCGAGTGGATCTTGAAGCTATTAAAGATGGCTATGCTTGCAATGTGGATAAAGACCGAGCCGCCGAACTCTGGGAGGGAGTTAAGGATGCTTCTTTGGCTGTCGCAGAAACTTTGGACCCTCGAACCAATATTTGAAAGTGTTTCTTTGGCCCTGCAATTTCTCTTTAAATATGCTGCTTTGCCTGAGTAGTTTTGACATCTTAAATATCATGTCTGATTAGTCCAGCCCCCAGGCTCTGGGGCATGGTTCATGACGCATGTCTCAGAGTCTTAAAAATTCGTAGGAGCGAAGCACTCAGACGCATAATTTTCGAGAAGATTATACGAGAACAACTTTAAGAGTAAACATTCATTTATAAAGAAGAAATCAAATTACAGAGTTCAAGGGAAAAAATGACGTAGTTGTTCTATGTTTCAGGTGTTGCTGACAATTGTGTTGTCTTCACGTTTGAGCTTATAAGCCCCAGGACGTATCACCTCATCGATAATGTAAGGGCCTTCCCAGCTTAGGGAGAGCTTATAAGCCCTAGGACGTATCACCTCATCGATGATGTAAGGACCAGATCTCCTTTGGAGAATGCACGGCTCCTTACATTGCGACCATGATAGCGACGTAAGCTTTTAAGGTACTTTGCCGACTGAATTGTTGCGACGTCCCTGGCTTCTTCCAGTCGATCGAGGTCTTCTAACCGGCTTTCTTCCGAAGTGACCTCCTCATAGCTCCGAACCCGCGGGGATCCGAATTCTAACTCGGTGGGGAGGACCGCCTCTGAGCCATACACCAAGAAGAAAGGTGACTGCCCGGTTGCTCTGCTGGGGGTGGTTCGCAGCCCCCAGAGTATCGAAGGCAATTCTTTGACCCACCGAGTGGCGTATGGTTTGAGACGGTAAAAAATCCTTGCCTTTAGGCCTTGTGACACCATGCCATTGGCTCGTTCGACCTGCCTATTACTTCAGGGGTGTGCTACTAATGCGAAGCAAATTTTTATGCCGAGTTCACCGCACCAGTCTTGAAATATGCCACCTCTAAATTGGGTGTCGTTATCCATGATGATTCGGTTTGGTATGCCGAATCTAACCACGATTTCATGAAAGAATTCTTTGGCCTTTGTGGCTCTGATTGTGGCGACTGGCTTGACCTCAATCCATTTGGTGACTTTTATCGACGGCCACGAAGAAATGAGTATAGCCACCTTGAGCCTTCTTCAAAGGTCCCACCATGTCAAGCCCCCAGACCGCAAATGGCCAAGTCATTGGGATGGTATGTAGTTCCCATGCCAGTTTGTTCACCTGTCGCGCAAAGAATTGACATCCTTCGCATGTCCGGACGATGTCTTACGCGATCGATGACAATGATCGACCGTAAAAATCCCTGACGATAAGCCTTGCCGACTAGGGTTGTTGACGCCGCGTGATTCCCACAAATTCTCGAGTGGATTTCCTTGAGAAGATCTCTTCCTTCTTGTTCTGATATGCATCGTCGTAGTACACCAGAGGAACTCTTGCGATAGAGTTCTTCCTTGATTACCACGTAGCTCTTGCTTTGGCGCATTATTCGCTCGGCCTGCATGCGGTCTTTAGGTAGCTCGTCCTTCGTCAAATAGTCCAGATACGGAGCTGTCCAGTCGGGGGTAATGATCAAGACTTCTGCCTCCACATTCTTCTCCACTGGGATGTCTGACTTTTGCCGAGTGCTTATTGTGGGCTTATGAATTTCTTCGACGAATACTCCCATGGGCACTGTGGTCTGGCCAGATCCCATTTTTGCTAGCTCGTCGGCCACCTCATTGTCTCGACGGAGCACACGAACAAGTTCCAAGCCGTCGAAGTTGCCTTCTAGCTTGCGTACCTCCTGGCAGTAGACAGCCATGTTGTCTTCGATGCAGGACCATTCTTTTTGCACCTGATTGATCACGAGCATTGAATCTCCGTGAACCGTCAAAATTGGACACCGAGCGATATAGCGATACGGAGCCCATGGATGAGTGCCTCGTACTCAGCGGCGTTGTTCGACGCGGGAAAAAGTATTTGAAGAACGTACCTCAACCGTTCCCCGCTTGGTGATATGAGCACTATACCAGCCCCCGCGCCGCTGAGCATGAGGGAACCATCGAAGTACATCGTCCAATACTCGAGTTCCTTGACGACCGCCGGGTTTTGAAGTTCTGTCCACTCGGCAGTAAAGTCGGCGAGCGCTTGAGACTTGATGGATGTGCGAGGCTTGAATAGGATATGAAAGGCTCCAAGCTCGACTGCCCACTTTGCAATTCTCCCAGTGGCCTCCTGGTTGTGAAGTATATCTCCTATTGGGAAGGAAGTGACCACCAAAACAGTATGCTCTTGGAAGTAGTGCTTGAGTTTGCGAGATGTAAGAAGTACGGCGTATAGTAATTTTTGCACTTGTGGATACCACACCTTAGAATCACTCAGGACCTCGCTGATGAAATAGATCGGGTGTTGGATCTTCTGCACGTGACCCGGCTCCTCCCTTTCTATGATGATTGCAGCGCTGACTACATGAGTCGTTGCCGCGATGTAAAGTAACAGAGGTTCCCCTGGCATCGGTGAAACCAAGACCGGGGGTGTCATTAAGAAGGTCTTCAAATCTTCGAACACTTGCTGTGCCCGGGCGTCCACTGGAACTTGTCCTGCTTTTTGAGGAGTTTAAAGAATGGTATACCTCGCATACCCAGTCGGGAAATAAACCTGCTGAGTGCGGCCATGCACCCCGTAAGCTTCTGGACATGTCCTTTGGCAAGTCGGTGGTTCCATATTTAATACGGCTTTGATCTTTTCTGGGTTGGCTTTAATGCCTCTTTGGGATACGATAAACCCGAGTAGTTTTCCCGAAGATACTTCGAAAACACACTTCTCGGGATTAAGCTTCATGCTGAAAGTCCTTAGACTTTCGAACGTCTCGGTTAGGTCGGCGATGAGGTCCTTCTTCTCCCGAGTCTTTACCACGACATTGTCCATATATGCCTCCACGTTGCGTTCGAGTTGGGCGTGAAAACACCGCTGTATTGCGCGTTGATACGTTGTACCAGCATTTTTCAACCCGAACGCCATCGTGGTATAACAAAAGGCCCCAAAGGGCGTGATGAATGAAGTCTTGATATGGTCTTCCGCCTTTAGGCGAATCTGGTGGTGTTAGTGTTATGCCCTTGAGGCAATCATTTAGATGATTGTAACATGACTATGTTTATGAATAATAATATGATTATTGGTCCAATGAATGTATATCATTGTATTGATCAACAAGTATGTGACTTGATTATGAAGCTCTTTACTTAATGATGCAATTCGATAAATATCTCTGATCGGATATCATCGTATAGGACTACGATGAATAGATCAGCACATGTAGTGATCGATGATCATGCTTCATAGATCATGGGATATGGAGATATCATCTCTACATTGTGGACCATGTTGAAGAACATGGGTTAGATAGACCCGCTATGGGACATCTGCGAGAATGTTTCATTCTTATGTGTCATCAGTGTATCTCATACCTAGAAGATGTATGATCCTTAGACCTGAGATTGTCATATTCCTACATGTGTAATAGTTTTCCTTGGGGCTATCAAACACTACTTCCTAACCGGATAGTTATAAAGGTAGCTTTCATGTTTACTATGAAACGTGCAGAGGGAAGTGGCGATCAAGATGGAATTTGCCACTCCAATGAAACGGAGATATATGACAAGGCCACTCGTGTGATATGATTAAGAAAGTGCATGGCCATGCCGTGATTGAGGAGTTAATCACAACTTATTAATATATCACGGATACGAGAGATGGATTGAATCATCAAAGGATGACATGCTTCTCGCCTTGAGATCAATCATCATATACTTGGCAAAGGGATTATTACATGAGTTCTTTTGATAGGTTACTTCGATTTGATCACGGTATGTTTGG